>CM036252.1:10685991-10893491 GCA_020698575.1 Bostrychus sinensis
CCCTGGCACAGTCTGATCTCACGAGGGAGCAACAGGAATCCTCTGTGAAAAATGATATGGAGGAGTTTAAGAGGGCCACTGTGACCAGGAATCTTACAGTAGAGGACTTGGACCAGGCTGAATTGGCAATTGTCAAGTACTGCCAGCAAAAACAATTTCCAGAGGAGCTGGTCAGTCTGGAAAAGGGTCAGCCCATTAAAATAGCCAGTCATCTTCGAAAGCTCTGCCCACAGTTGCAAGATGGAGTCCTGAGGGTTGGGGGCCGACTCAGTAGATCATCTATGCCTGTGGAGGTGAAACACCCTGTAATATTGCCAAAGGATATCCATGTTTCAGAGCTTCTCCTTAGACATATACATCAGCAGGTCGGACACGGTGGCCGTAACCACATGTTGTCTAAGTTGAGAGAGAGATATTGGATAACTGGAGTTAGTACAGCAATAAGAAGGTGCTGTCCAAGTGTATCATCTGCCGCCGCCTGAATGCTATACCTGTTCACCAGCAGATGGCGGACTTACCCCATGAAAGAATTGTGCCTGATGAACCACCTTTCACTTGTGTAGGAGTGGATTATTTCGGACCTTTCGAAGTGAAGAGCAGAAGGAGTATGGTGAAGAGGTATGGTGTGATTTTTACCTGTTTGGCCATCAGAGCAGTTCACATCGAAGTTGCACCATCACTCGACACTGATTCTTTCATCAATGCACTCAGACGCTTCATTGCCAGAAGAGGTCAGGTCCGAGAGCTTCGTTCTGACAATGGCACCAACTTTATAGGTGCAGAGCGAGAGCTGAGGACAGCTATGGAGCAGTGGAACCTGGAGCAGATCACGGATGTCATGCTGCAAAGGGGAATAAAATGGAGCTTTAATCCACCAGCTGGCTCACATCATGGAGGAGCCTGGGAACGACTTATAAGATCTGTCCGCAAAGTACTTAATTCCACCTTAAGAGTGCAAAACCTGGATGAAGAGAGCTTGCACACTGTACTTTATGAGGTTGAAGCCATCATCAACAGCCGGCCAATCACGAAAGCCTCTGTGGATGTAAATGACTTAGAAGCATTGACTCCTAACCACCTGCTTTTATTAAAGACCTCTCCATCATTACCACCAGGAGTGTTCCAGCCCACAGACATGTATGCGCACAGGAGGTGGAAACAGGTCCAATACATGTCTGATCTGTTTTGGAAAAGATGGGTTAGAGAATACTTACTTCAGCTGCAGGAGCGGCAACGATGGACAGGAGCAAGGAGGAACCTCATTGTGGGAGATCTCGTTCTCATCATGGACCACACAGCTCCTCGGAACACATGGCTGATGGGACGGGTGATTCTAACCTTTCCGGACCGCAAGGGATTTGTCCGCCAGGTGCGGCTGAAGACACAAACCAGCTGCCTGGACCGGCCTATAACAAAGGTCTGTCTGCTGCAGGAGGCTGAGGCTGGTTAAGGACGTACCGGCCTCAGTAGTGATTTTAGTGCTTTTTTTTTATCCTTGCAGGGCTCGATTTGTGGGTTACTTTTGTGACTTTCTTTGTTCGTTTTGAAGTTTGACTGTGGACTTGCTTGCTTTTTGACTCATTGCTTTTGAATTCTGAAGAAGATTCCAGTGTGGATTATTGATGGACACTACAAGCTTTATTATTGATGTTTTATTATTGCTGTTTATGTCTCCTACTTGCTAAATTGGTATGGATAAAGGTAATTATTGAGTAATAATTAAGGGGCTGGTGTGTAGGAGCCATATAATGTATTTTGTCACATGGTGTATGTTTCTATGGTTACGCGCGGGAGCTTGGGTCACGTGGGCTTAGGTGGTGAATGCCGGTAGGGTTTATAAGGCAGGCGCTCACCTGCACTCAGGAAGGAGGAAAGAGGGGAGCTGGGTAGCCGTATTTTCGTTGACCGCTCGCTCATTGGTTTACCGTCTTTGAGGTTACACTAAAACTGTGTACACGTCTCCACCTGTGTGTAACTATAAAGTCGCTGTTTAATAAACGCCACAAAACGCATACAAGCCTCTGTGTACGTCTGTGAGCGGTTTCGGCAGCGCGTCATCTAAATACAGGACCCATTCTCTTCCTCTTGAGCGACAAAGCTGTTCTTTTTTGGAGTCGCAGTAACAAGTACAAAACATAAATTATTAATAAATGAAAATAAGCTTAATATCTATGATTAGAGCTAAAGTAGTAGAAAGGATTTCATGCGAAAAAAGTAAAAAAAAAAATTAATATTTGACATTTTTATAGCTATTTTATGAGAGGTCCCAAACGGGTCCCTAAGTTAACAAGTGTAAGTTTTTTCAATAATCTGTCCTTGCTCCAAAAATAAAAATGCATCAAAACCAATGTTGTTATTAATTATTGACTTAGTCAAAGCTCTAATAACTTTACCCCAAGTGATCCACTCTGCAACTCATTTTTGGATAATAGGGCATATTTTGTGATTTTGCTATCTAAAAAAATGGGGTTTTGATGACAAAAAGACCATAAAAAATAGAAAATATAAATAAATGTTAATAAACTTCATATCTATGATTAGAGCTGAAGTAGTAGAAAGGATTTCATGTGAAAAAAGTAAAAAAAAATTAATATTTGACATTTTTATAGCTATTTTATGAGAGGTCCCAAACGGGTCCCTAAGTTAACAAGTGTAAGTTTTTTCAATAATCTGTCCTTGCTCCAAAAATAAAAATGCATCAAAACTAATGTTGTTATTAATTATTGACTTAGTCGAGGCTCTAATAACTTTACCCCAGGTGAGCCACTCTGCAACTCAGTTTTGTATAATATGGCAAATTTTGTGTTTTCGTCATCTAAAAAAGTTGGGTTTTTGATGACAAAAAGGCCATAAAAACATATAAATTATTAATATATGAAAATAAACTTCATATCTAAGGTTAGGGCTGAAGTAGTAGAAAGGATTTCATGCAAAAAAAGTAAAAAAAAATATTAATATTTGACATTTTTATGGCTATTTTATGAGAGGTCCCAAACGGGTCCCTAAGGTAACGAGTGTATGTAAATTTTTATGGTGCCCAGAGGGTTAAACAGAAATGATCTAACGTGCGTGCATAATACTTTCATGGCTTTGTCTTACAAATCACGTGACACGAGCAGCTCACTTACTGGTTCTTTCATTCCCAGTGATTATACTGTGTTTTAAGTTCTGGAATTGGGACCAAAAAAATGATAACAGCTCTCTTTATTGGCTCCGCAGTTTGCTCTTTCTCCTCTGTTTTCAGCTGCGCGAGGGGCACGTGACAGCTGCGCAACTCACGGAGGCAAAAGGTTAAAGGTCATGAGGTACTGGCGGCCGTGTGATGTCATTTATTTCAAATTATTTCAGGGGTGAAAGTAAGCCGGTACGGCCCAGTACTATGTACGGGCATAAGATTTAGAGGGGGTACGCAGTACCGGGTAGAAAGAGATCAGCTGCCGGTCTTTACAGCTTTTACACACATTAGAAAGCAGCCGCGGACCGCGGACGCTTTTATGAGAAAAAATCTGACCTAAAGCATGTGAACCAGGCAGTGCTTTATCTCATCATATCTGTGTCTGTGTGGTTTTTAGTGGCTTATGATCGCTCCGTGATGTGATTTAATGCACAGAATGTCCCTCTCCCCTCTCATCATTCACTGATTGTCTCGTTTCCTTAAACAAACGCATTGAGCGTGCGCGTCTTAAGCCCAAAGCACACCTGGAGCGCCGCCTAAAATTACACCAAACGCTTGAGAAGGTTTTAATCAGTGGCCCTCAACCCGCGATCGTAAAAGCAGTGTGGGTAGATCGCGCCCTGCCTTTCCAAATAAAGTCATTTGCCTATGGCATGTGAATGACACGCAGATGGATCAGTCTGAGATTCTTTCTAAAACACGAGACACCGCAGAAGCGCGAGGAAACCCAATACATCAACTTAATAACAATCAGAGTTCTCTCTGCTTTCAGTTCTGTTGTGGAGGCTGCAGGCGGCTCGCGCTCCGTGGCCTCTGAACACTGCCATGGAGCTGACGCACGCACACACACACACACACACACACTCAGGAGGAGAGGTATCAGGGAGGAGACAGGTGAGGAAGGAGTCAGAGCCTGATGTTTGTCACCTGTTTGCTTTGTTTTTGTCCTTCAGTAGTTTGTTGTTGCCGTGCGTGAGGAAGGCTGAGCGTTACCATGGAGCTCCTGTCACTCATCAATGTTACTAACATAATGCTGAGCTTTGATGATAAGCTGCATTGATACTGCAGTTTAATTCAGGCACAATTATAAATATAGTAGGCCTATTATAATCCATAATAATCAGCAGTTTTAGGAAATGATAGAATGTTGTAAATATCACTGACAAAAATGCTACATTTATTAGATTCAGTTATTCCTGTCCTGAGTTGATAATTAATGTTTATCATTTTAGTTTAATAAAATGTGACTTTATTAAAGTGGTTATTTCTATTTTTATTTTCATGTTTAACCACTGCAATAAAAATTATATTTGTCTGGAGCCGTTCCTGTCTATAGCAGGTTATTAGCGAGTAAGCGACAGAAAGGAGTTTCCCTGTGCTCTGACTGCAGCAGGAGTCGGGAGCTGCTGCCTGTGTCCCCCCGAGCAGCAGCTACTGTCCCTCAGTGTTTACAGCTGCTGCCTGTGTCCCCCCGAGCAGCAGCTGCTGTCCCTCAGTGTTTACAGCTGTGTGTCTGTGTCACACAGAGCAGAGAACCATCTTTGTTACTGCAGAAGTACAGGGGCCATGTGTTTTCATCCACCGCCATGCGCCTCATAGAAAACAATAGGGGTGTAATTTTTGACGTGCGTCCGGTGTGTGTTGGCCTTTATAGGGTGCGTTTGATTTGTTTTCAAACCCTGTATAAGCCATGTCTATATTTTTCATTTATAGTCAAGATTCATTCTCAACCTCGTATATCTGCTTTTTCTGCAATTAAAAATATATGTAGGCATAATTTGTTATAGTACCGGCATAAGCAAAAATCTACTTTCACCCGTTAATAATAGGCCCTTTTCACGATGACGTCAGACAACTTCCGTTTTGAGACGATGGGATGTATCTTCATTAAGCAGCAAAGCAGCAGTTGACCTGGGCAGCAGCCACATTGGTGCTGTCTGAAAGCTAATCAGCATCCAACTCTTTGCCATCAACAAACAAAAAATGATCAATTTAGTTTATTTGGTAACGGATTAAGGCGATGCATAGTTTAGTCTTAGGTTATCAGCACCTATGGATCTACATACAACTGTGTTAGAGTACTAATAACATAAAATAAACTGATAATAACCCTTTTCCTAATCCTAACCAGTTAATATATTATAATATATTAAAATTTCTATAATATTTATCAAAATTAGCATTATTCTTCATGAATCGGAGACTGCACCAGATGAACTCACTAAACCACACAATGCCTATTTTTTTTTTCCAACTGCGATCAAGTTAGCTTTGTTTTAGCCAGTTTTTTACTGTGTCCTGCTTGTTGCCAGTGTGAGCTGATTGTGAAGACGTGTCATCGTAATCTGTTGCTTACAGTACGATGGAGTTTGCAGTGTCTAAATGAAGTTCTGCTGAATAGCAGTGAGAGTTAGGAACCTTCAGACAACAATGCAGACACTTTGGTAACATTAATTTAATGAAGTTACAAGCCGTGGTAAAATAATTAATAGAGGCCATAATTAAAATTAAAATGTTACTTTAAATAATTGCATGTTTAATTTGGTTTAAAGGTACTATTTCAGAAAATATAACTTAAATTTGGCTAAAACTTGCTTCATTGTGATGATTTTTTTAATATGCATTTTATGTCTTTGTAGGTTATCAACCTGCGGAGCTTCATTGCTCATGTCTACCTCCATTACTAAAATGTAAACAAAAACAAACCGAAACTCATCTAACAGCAGAAAAAACAAACAAACAAACAAACAAAACAAAACAATGAATTAAAGCAATGAAAACTGAGTAAGTCGTCCTAGCATTCTTTTGTCTGAAGCCAGACATTTTTGGGCAGGAGCTCAATAAACTTTAAAAAAAACGTCACAATTATTGTGAAGTAAGTAATTGTTGTAAGTAAGAAGGAATTGAGTGTTAAGTTTAATCACTGCTACTTTAACCTCACACTACAACACCTGCTGCTACAACTACTACAGTATAATTACCAATACTACCCAACAAGGTCAAGAAAATTATCTAAGTTGCTTGAGTATAAATAACACGCTTTACATCCAAAATGTACTCAAATATTTTCTAAAAAACATACTCAGAAAGTACATTGTACAGAGAAGAGATCAGATGTAGAAACTAGTTACTTTAATAATTTACTTATGTAGGTGTACACTAGAAAATGTACATAATACTTTTCCTCGTGTTGTAAATGTATCTAAATGGCTATTTTATATCAAATCTAGTCAGTAGCATGTTGCACTGGTAATGTTACAAGCCCAATACATTTTGATGTGACAGATAAAAAAAGGCACATATGTTGAAATGTCCTTCGTAATTAATGGACGTTAGACTAAAGAGTATTTAACATGGGGCTGTCTTTAAAAGTTCTCAAGTAAAAGGTAGCTCAGGTTTATACAGCAGTCTTAAGTCCGAACTCCTGCAGGTCCTTGTAAGAAAAGCGAAAGGGAAAGTGGCAGAGAGCTGTAGGCGCAGTCACCTCAGAAGTCCCGCAGTCAGAAGCAACGTAAATCCTTTCAACAATGCAATGGATATTACGCATTCTTTTCTTCGCGATGACATTTCGCATCCAAGCGAATACTTTGGGTACGTTTTCATCTACTTTTCTCTCATTTGTAGCGAAAACTGTGCTTTGTTTTCTTCCAAAGTATTACTGACTACTGATAAAATGGTGGCCAATCCGGGAGAGGGACAAAAGCGAATACGCAGGACGGATTTCAGAAATAGATTTCGAGTGATCAGCTTTAAAACTACAGAAAACAATGAGCCAAACAACACTGTAGGCGTGGAAACTTATAATAGTTATAAATGAGTCAAGCAGGATCAGAGCAACTCAACCCCAACCGGGGCTTTAGGGATACTTTGGGTATTTGGCCGTTTTGTAATAAGACGTCTAAATTCACATTTTGTGGTGAAAACCGTCAGTGCTGCCCTCTTCTGAGGTCAAACTCAACTATAACAGGTTGATATCATTTTCTGTAATAAATAAAATAATGAAAGTACTGTAATAATAACAGAAAAGCATGGTTTTAGGAATTATTTTTTACCTCTCAAAAAGTCATGTCAGTGCCCGGCTCATTTGAGCTGAATGTATTAAACTAAAATGGCCACCCTTTTTTAGGCAATTTAGTTGAATATGTTAAAAAAAAAATTCCACAATATAAACATTTAAGAAACACAGTGAAAATACACTTAATTTAATACTTCTCTCCTGACCTCACTGCTGTTGTTTGAGTAGTTTGTTTTCTATTTGCTTCAGCCAGTTTTTTGAAACTTGTAGCCAGCGGCAGAACTTTACAAAGAAACTTTAAAACTGAATACTCAGGTCACAAAACATCTCAGAACATGTACAAAATCAACAAAAACAGAACTCAAATGACACTTTATCGTCTGATCGTCTTTATTATGACAAGGATCAGAGCCTTGTTCAGACTTGGTCCTGAGCAGTGATGTAAGTGTGACGGTGAGAATGTGTGAGCTTGTGCCATTTTGAGCTGGGTTATTGCTCCCTGGGTGGTTTTGAGTCAGTATTAGGACTAATTATGATATGAAGTAAATGTGGTTTAGATTCTCCTACCCAGAGCTGGCTCTAGCCAATTTGGTGCCCTAGGCGAGATTGGTCTAATGTTATGATACATAGTCAGGGCTAAATAAACGGCAGCACACTCACTGTCTTTAATTACAAAGTAACACAGTAACACGCAGTGGCTACGGTGTAGTTTATTTCAACTTTGCTCGCCTCGTAGCTTCTGCAAATGAAAAGTTAAACAGCAGTTTTTAATGTTAGAATAAACAACTACATACCTCTACTTTGGCCTTTTTTCCTCCTCCTCTTTTCTCCGCTTTCTGAAAGCAGCACCTGATGCTTGGACGCCTTTTCATGATAAAAAATTGTCAAACTTCTTGTTGATGTAACATCCATCAGTTTAGGGACCGCTGCTGTGATGCGCGTCAACAAAACACCCATCCCCGCTTCCACCGTGACCCGTGTCAGTCAGGTTCAGGTCAATCAGAAGTCATTAGGATTTTTTTTTTTTTTTCATATTAGAGTACAAAGAAGAAATAACACCATTCACTTGATTTTTAATTATTTGTCATTTATTTAAAAATATACTAGAGCCGCCCACTTTGCCACAGTGCCCACACCAGAGGCCAGTGGTGGAATACAATAAAGTTAAAGTACTTAGTTACTTTACTTAATTACAATTTTCATGCATTTGTACTTTACTTGAGTAAATTTTACAAGGGGTACTTTTACTTTTACTTCACTACATTTTAGGGCAAGTATCTGTATTTTTTATTGCACTACTTTTTTGAATTGGTTCATTGATAATTTGTTTTTGCCGTGTCGTTGTTGTAGACAGGACATTAATGTAAAAGATGCAGTAAAGTACTCTTCAGAAAAACCTCACCGCCTCATATTTAACACTTTCAGTAGTTCTTGAACCTAGGCAAAATTCTTACTTTTTTCCTCGCTTCCAGGGCTCGTAAAATCGCTGGCTAGATTAGCAATTATGTTTTTCTCTCAGGCTATCGAAATTTGACAGCCCCTGTCCAACGGGCTATCAAACAAATTGTAAAGACATATTTATTACATCTGTAACACAGCGCCAGGATTGTGAATGTAGATGGGCCTAAAGATTACTGGCTGGGCAAACAAAAGCGAGCGAGGGAGGGAGGTTTCTGCGCCGCGCCGCTTGTGTGCGCCTGTCACTGTCCATGGTGCTTAATGTGAAAGACATGACCAAAATTACAATTATATTTTGAAAATCTCCCTTGCGCCATTTATTTGAACTTTTATTATACCTCATTAAATGCTACCTCTTTAACAGACAAACAACAAAAACATATTTTATCAAGCTTTCGCCTACAATAAAAGACAGCGGGGTTTCTCATTGAACACTGCAATTATCTCACAGTAACCAATGCTCTCCGTTATTTCTCGTTCAAAGGAAATCAGCCACAGAGAGTTCAGTCTTTCTGTGAGCATCATTGTTTTGGTGCCAGTGTTGATTCTGTTTACAGCTGAACAGAGTCTCTCCACAGAACAGGATGTCATGGGCAGTGTAAGAAGCGCTCTAAGTAGTTGGTTCACTTTTGAGTCACTCACAATTAGTGAGGAAAATGTTTCCTTATCCTGATCATTATGCTTTTTTCTATTAATATGCTGCACAAACACAGCGTATTCAGCTTCACTCACATTTATTCAGAAGTGTGTACATATGGGTTGGATTATATTTATGTCCCCAAATGTGTCCTAACCCTAACGGCAGGAGGGCAGCTCGAGGTGGATGAAAATCAAGTATCCTATCTGAACTGGCTCGGCTTCGTACAAAAGTGGGTGGGCCGAGGCCCAGCCAGGCCCACCCGTGGCCCCGCCTATGCTTTAACAGTGGAATATGTTGTGTTGTTGTTCGCGGGGCGATGCCGTCTCGTCCCTCAGCCCCTCCCCTGTCCACTCTCACAGCACAGCCCTGACCTGTCAATCGTGCGGGCCGGACCATCCCCTGCAAGAGAATGGTTTAACCCCCGTGTGGAGAGGTGCATCAGATGCTAAACTTTCATTCATTTCTCAGTATAAAAGGATAAAAAACTTCGCACATCACCTGCTTGGGATGGGTGCGTAGGAGCAGAGGGAGCAGCCCAAAAGTACATCAATATGAAAAATTCCCGCACACAGTCATACTTGCAAATGTGAGAGTTTATTAGTACTCAACCAGCAACATTTCAGCACTAGGCCTTCATCAGGCAAAAGGATAATAACTTTCTCACTAAAACGGCAAAACTATTTTGTTTTGCTTGAAACTAAAAGCGGCTGACAACAGAGAGGGCAAGAGACAGAAATGTGAGAAAATCCGATCGCACAGCGGCTTTGGACGCCAACGAGAGCGGTAAGAGAAGTCATAAATATTAGCGGTTTGGTTTTAGCTTGGAAACAGCCTTGTGAATGATGATCCATAGCTTTTAAAAAGGCCCAGAGACAGAAGCAGAGACGGGAGCTTAGGACTACTGCACTAAGCAGCATTAACCTCAGTTACAGAGCTGAGGCAGCCTGGAGTTATTTATTGTACATTAGCTCTCTCTAGGGCTCTGTATTTTCTCTTTTGGAGAGTTCACTGCTAATATAACGAGCACATCTCAGTAAGTGATCCACAAATCCCCGCCCACTCCAGGAAGCACTGACCAATCAACAACAAACCTTCTAAGACATTACACTTAAAACATTTTTGGATTAAGAGCAAAAACAAATCATTTGTTTATTAGGCTGTCTGAATATAAAGTATTTATGTATTTTTTCATCAATATTTTTTTCTGCAGAATTCAACCTAACTAGTCCTCGTTATCCAGTCAACGCAACAGTAAGGAGTGACGTCATCTTGCCCTGTCAAGTGGAGCCTCCGATGAAAGTGTCCCAGGAGTATGTGCAGTGGACACTGACATGGCACCAAGATGAAAAAACTGTGCACGTCAGCAGAAATGGCAAAGACGACCATGACGACCAACACAAGGACTTCAAAGACCGAACTGAAATCAACCACAATGAAACAGGCAATGGAAACATTTCAATCAAAATCTTCAGCGTTTCCAAAGACGATGAGGGGAACTACACCTGTTTGCTAGAGATTGAAAAGGATAATAAAAGCTGTAAGAAAACCGCCAACGTCACACTTCATGTTGGTAAGAACTGTGGTTATTTTAATAACAACAGACAATAGGCAGGCATGTAATGTTACTCATGTTTTCATTTGTCTCACAGTGGAGCCTGGGGGCCCGGACGACCGTATGATAAACTCAGCAGGTATGAAAACTTGAGTGTGTTGATTTTGATACAATAATATTGCATATGATGATGTGCCCTGTTTAGGTTCAGAATGACAGTATAAAATACCTGGAGCCTGTCTTTGTAAGAAAAAATAACACTAAGTCAATAAGTTTTTGACATTCAAGCAGTTCATGAAATCAATATCATTTCAAACTGTACAAAGTCTAACATGTCTATTTAAAAATAATAAATGTCCAGTAATTTAACAGCTGTAGATTCAATAGCCTACATATTACTTCTGTTTAGTAAGCCCAGTTTAAAATAGGCCCATATGCATTAAAATAAAAATAAGCTATTTCTGCTTTTAATATAATAAAATTGTATGGCCACAAATCTATTTAAATTTTATTCACAGATTTATCAGGAATCGATAAGAGAATAAAGAATTGGATTGATAAGCAGAATTGACAATGGCATTGACATTGATAAAATCTTATCAATTATGCATCCTGCAGACTTGTTGCAGACTTGTTTCAGTCTTATGACAAGATGCATGTACTAACTTATAGATATATATAATATTTCAAAACTGATTTTTGGTGCATAAAAAACCTGCTTTCTGAGTCTTGGCGGCACCGTGGCTTAGTGGTTAGCACTCTCGCCTCACATCAAGAAGGACCTGGGTTTGATTCCTGGACCGTGTGGGGTGAGAAACCCACCCCGGCATTGAGGGATGGGTCAAATGTAGAGAATGAATTTCCCACAGGGATCAATAAAGTATAATAAATAAATCTTCTTCTGTTCCCGTCAGAGGAGTCCACAGTGAGTCCTCTGCCTCTGTCTAACCCTCTCCTCTGCATCATCTTCTCTGACACAAACTCCATGTTCCTCTTTCACTACATCCATAAATCTCCTCTCTGGTCTTCCTCTAGGCCTCCAGCTCTAACCTCAGCATCCTGCTCCTCATATGTTCACTGTCCCTCCTCTGTACCTAACCCAACTTTACAGACAACTATTCACTCTCACATTCATTCACTATGGGGACATTTAGATTATCTATAAACACATTTACAATGTAAACTAAGGAACTCACAGTAACACAAGACAGACGTACAGACTCCAGGCCCAGTCTCTTTGTCATGAGCAGAAATGTTGGCACAACTTCAGGATAAAATGAACAGGAACTGTCCCTGGCAGCTGTTTAATGTTTGTTTTTTCTGACAGTGACGCCCACGACTGGTAAACCTCAAGATAGGAAACATTATTGCTTTGATTAAATTAACATTTACTGCTCAACTTTTAATAACATTTAGTTAATGTATTTAAAACTTTATTAGTAAATTGAAGTGGGTCTAAAACCCTAATTTAAATCCCTGCTTGTTGTCTGGGCAGTTTTTTTTTTTTTTTTTTTTTTTTTTTTTTTGCTGACCTAATTTTTTTTCATCTAGATCCAACAGTCAGTCATAAAATTCGTAGTGCAATTGCTGGTGGTGTCGTAGTTCTGCTAGTAGTTCTAGTTGCAGCAGGATTATTTGTTCTACACAAGAAAGGCTGCCTTCCACGAGGTAAGCCAGTGCTTTGTTTTGCTTTGTTTAAGCATGAAGTATATTATTTTATAACACAGATGATCTGTGAGAAAACCTTAATACCTGATCCCATTTTCTGGTCTGCTGCACCACTTGTCAACAGTGAACTGCTGATGATGATAATACAGAGAAAGTTGCAACCGATTTGGAGAAGCAGACAGGAGCAGTGACAATGGGCCAAAATGTAGGCTAACAAGCAGTAACATAGTCTGTCTACTATGTGAACACACATTTTACTGGACATAAAGTATTCAGTGTTTAAGTGAAGCGATGAAATAAAAACGCTCCTGTCTGCTTCTCCAAACTTGAGATGTGCTACCTTCTCCAATAAAAACTGTCAAACACTTTAGAAAATACTGAATGATCCCTTTAACTGGACAAGTGTTCATTTACTTTTATTTAAATAGAACCTCAACCCCAGCCATCTCAATCAATTTCTCTCCAAGCCAACCAAAGAGAACCAAACAACGGAGAGGAGCCTAATCCAGACGATCAGGAGCAACATCCTCTTCGAAATGACAATGAAGCAGAGTTTGGTCAGGAAACTCTGTACTGATAAGCTTTCTTTTTTTACACTGGTGTTACACTGTGGCTCAGTACGACTGTGCTGGAAACAATTTCAGGGCTGTCAAGTTTTGATCTGGGCTTGGTGTGAGATTTTTTTGTGCAGTGGGTGGTCTATGGTAGTATATGTTAGTATAGTGCAGTATATATTATGTGGTTATTACATAAAATAATTAATGTATTGTATAAATGTATAGTAAATTATACATATTTTTAACCAGACTGAATTTGAAAATGACCAAATATCTTTTGTAATGTGACAACTAGCCTAGTAATATGTTTTTAAAATATTTTTTTCTCCATAAACGGCTCTACAGTGCCCTCCCTCGCGTCTTTGTGTCAGTTTTCTGTTCACCTAACGCACACGTGATCCACTGTAGGTCCAGTTTATCCATCGCATGCTGGAGCCTGATAGACCCATGTCCCCCTGTCCATACTACTCACTGTCACTGGTCTAACCAGAGCCTGGGACACCTCTGTAGCCCTCCTGTCTTTAGTTTGTTTAGGTTTAGCACCTTGGCTGTTTAAACCAAACAGACCCGGGACACTCTGCTGCACAGCGCGGTGACACAGAGCGGAGACAGAGAGAGAGAGCGGATCAGAGCAGGGTAAAGTGAGTGGAGAGGTGACTCCTGGTGCAGTGAGTCAAAATAAGTTGCCCCAAACATGAGAAATCTTTCACTTTTGCCTTGCTCACTTTGACAACTAGGTCAAATCCTCGGCTTTTCAACTTTTTATCACTGAAATTGACTGATTTATCTTTGAAAACACAATATTATGTTTTCATATATATTGTGTTTATTTTAAGCCAGGGAATGTCCATCCATCCATCTTCCTCCGCTTATCCGGGACCGGGTCGCAGAGGCAGCAGTCTAAGCAGAGATGCCCAGACTTCCCTCTCCACAGACACCTCCTCCAGCTCTACCGGGGGGACCCCAAGGCGTTCCCAGGCCGAGAGACATAGTCCCTCCAGCGTGTCTTAGGTCTTCCCCGGGGCCTCCTCCCAGTGGGGCATGAACACCTCCCCAGGGAGGCGTCCAGGAGGCTCAGGAACAGATGCCCGAGCCACCTCAACTGACTCCTCTCGATGTGGAGGAGCAGCGGCTCTACTCCGAGCTCCTCACCTTATCTCTAAGGGAGCGCCCAGCCACCCTGCGGAGGAAACTCATTTTGGTCGCTTGTATCCGGGATCTTGTCCTTTCGGTCCTGACCCAAAGCTCATGACCATAGGTGAGAGTAGGAACGTAGATCGACAGTAAATCGAGAGCTTCGCCTTTTGACTCAGCTCTTTCTTCACCACGACAGACCGATACAACGACCGCATTACTGCAGACGCTGCACCGATCCTGTCAATCTCACGTTCCATCCTTCCCTCACTCGTGAACAAGACCCCGAGATACTTAAACTCCTCCACTTGAGGCAGGAACTCTCCCCAACCTGGAGAGGGCAAACCACCCTTTTCCAGTCGAGAACCATGGCCTCGGACTTGGAGGTGCTGATTCTCATCCCAGCCGCTTCACACTCGGCTGCAAACCGCTCCAGTGCACACTGAAGGTCCTGGCTTGATGAAGCCAACAGCACAACATCATCCGCAAAAAGCAGAGATGAAATCCTGTGGTCCCCAAACCAGACACCCTCCGGCCCCTGGCTGCGCCTAGAAATTCTGTCCATAAAAATTATGAACAGAACTGGTGATAAAGGGCAGCCCTGCCGGAGTCCAACATGCAGGGAATGTCTCTTTCTTATATTTTGTAGGAACACATCCATCAGGTATTTTCCCTTAAAATGTGCCATGTGCCTTATTTTTGTGTTTTACAAAGACTGGAGCTGGATTTGACCTGGGGCCGCCGCGTTAATAACTACAGTGGCTCTGAAAGCAGTGGTGTAGTCTACATTTTTGTAGTGAGTGTACTGTGATGATTCCTGCCTCATATACACCCGTGTTACTGTCGCTTAATAACATTTTTGGGTTGTGTTTTTTTAGTGTATAGGGCCTACATACATTATTTAGCCAAATGGGAGTAATCTAGTTTTAAGAATCAGAATCAGAAAACTTTATTTATCCCCAAGGGGCAATGAATTTGTAGCTTACCAGCCGTATGTTCATCTTTCCATAATAACAAAAATTGAATAAATAAATCAAGGATACAAAGCCCTGTAGGAGTGCACTGAGATAAAACATTTATATAAAATATTCCATGAAAAAAGAGCTTTAAATCCAAAGCTCTTCTGTGGAAAAAAAAACACAACACAAAGATCAACTAACAGCACTACACCAAGACCCAGGGCCAGTGGAACTATGGGTAAGCTTTTTTTGTTTTTGTTTGACTGATTGTATTTTTGTAAACAATGTTATGTTAACCTATTAAGTGTAATTAAAAATCTGTGTCTCACATTGACTGTGAGAGAGAGGCTGCTTAAAGGTGAGGTGTGGAAATAGGCGACTCTATAAGGTTTGTTAGGCCTATTACGGTTTAACCAAAGCTATTTTTTGTTTTTTCAGCTTTTCCCTTTTACTCGGGTTTACACAGCGAACCAGTCGTAGGTGATTTGGCAGTGGAGATTTTGCGCCGGATGCTCTTCCTTTTGCAACCAGGCATACAGTGACTGGTTTAACCAAAGCCATCCTTCCTTTAAAAAACAAAAACTTTTAGACCTATTTATTTATTTTTATAAATAGTGCAGAGTAATAAACAGTTTTTTGTTTGTTTATTTGTAAGCATAAATTTGTTACTTTTGAGCAGGCCAAGTTAACATTGAATTATAGGCCTATGTCTTGTTTTTACAATCAGTGCAGGCTAAATAAAACACACCAAACAACCCAACAGTAAATAAAAACATACTAAAAACTTTATTTAATTCATTTGTGGTAGGCTAGTGTAATGTTTTTGGGTAAACATTGCCATCTAGTGGTTCTTTGAATAGGCGCCCCCTGGCTTATACAGGTGGAGAAAGGACTCCGCTGGTCAGGGGCGGACTGGCCATCTGTGCATTCTGGAAGATTACAGTTGAGGTTATTGGTGTAGTCTGTAAAGTTGAAACCAATAAACAGAGACAATTAGATAGAAAATGTCTTTGTTTATTGTAGGGAGATATTGTAGCTATATGTTTGTAGCCTGCACAGTAGATATATAGGCTACTGTCAAATAGATTATATGAACTCAATCTGTGGCATAAATAGTTAATAGAAACTCGCACACTGGCATACAGGCTTTGGAAAGGCCTGGCCCAAAGCCCGTGAGCCGCGACCCACAGCCCGTGAGTCAATGCTCAGACCCATGCACGGCACAAATCCGCTCATTTTACCTTTAAAAATCACACACAGAATAATTTATTCACAGATACTGAATAATATTGTAGTAAACTACTGATACACAATGTCAAATAGCTCATATAAGTTCAATCTAAGGCATAAAATGGAATAATATTGATTATTGAATAATATTGTAGTAAACTATTGATACACAATAGCACACAAATGCACGAATAATACACAAACAGCTCATATAAGCTCAATCTAAGGCATAAAATGGCATAGGAGCAATGGTGAGCCGCGACCCACAGCCCGTGAGTCGCGTGAGTCACCAGAAGTAGGTCGGAGCTGTTTGCAGCGCCAGCCCCTGCTGCCGCTCGGACCACCGTACAGACCATAGGACCATGGGAAGGCACCTGGTAGCAGACACATGTTTGTCCTAGCAGTGGTCACTGTGGTCGCAGTTTTGGTTACAACCCCTGCTGGTCACGTTGTAAGAGCCAAGTATCAAGAGTAGGGAGTGGGGAATGCGTCTCCAGTCCAAGTCCGAGTCCCAAGTCTCCATTGGAGGTTGAGAAGTTTTGGATCGTGTCTAAAGTGCGACTACAATGGGACTACTCCAGATCTTTACAGTCACTTTTTTCCTGGCAGCAACACATTTCTCTCTAACTGTTCCCTGTGGTAAGTTTTTATTTCCTGTCTTTATTGTACAACAGGCAGGTTCCATAATGCGCTTCTCTCCTCTCTGCGTTAAACTTTCCTGCTTTGGTCCCGGCTGTGGTTTTCCTCTGGGCCTGCGCCTGGAGCTCACTCACAGCCCCGGTCACCGGCTCTGCGCACTGCGCAGTAGCGTAGTAAGATCACTTAATAAGTAGGCCTAGTAGTAAGATCACTTAATAAGTAGGCCTAGTAGTAAGATCACTTAATAAGTAGGCCTAGTAGTAAGATCACTTAATAAGTAGGCCTAGTAGTAAGATCACTTAATAAGTAGGCCTAGTAGTAAGATCACTTAATAAGTAGGCCTAGTAGTAAGATTACTTAATAAGTAGGCCTAGTAGTAAATCACTTAATAAGTAGTCCTAGTAGTAAGATCACTTAATAAGTAGGCCTAGTAGTAAGATCACTTAATAAGTAGGCCTAGTAGTAAGATCACTTAATAAGTAGGCCTAGTAGTAAGATCACTTAATAAGTAGGCCTAGTAGTAAAATTACTAAAGGCCTAGTAGGTAAGATCACTTAATAAGTAGGCCTAGTAGTAAAATTACTTAATAAGTAGGCCTAGTAGTAAGATCACTTAATAAGTAGGCCTAGTAGTAAAATTACTTAATAAGTAGGCCTAGTAGTAAAATTACTTAATAAGTAGTCCTAGTAGTAAAATTACTTAATAAGTAGTCCTAGTAGTAAAATTACTTAATAAGTAGTCCTAGTAGTAAAATTACTTAATAAGTAGTCCTAGTAGTAAAATTACTTAATAAGTAGGCCTAGTAGTAAGATCACTTAATAAGTAGGCCTAGTAGTAAAATTACTTAATAAGTAGGCCTAGTAGTAAGATTACTTAATAAGTAGTCCTAGTAGTAAGATCACTTAATAAGTAGGCCTAGTAGTAAAATTACTTAATAAGTAGGCCTAGTAGTAAAATTACTTAATAAGTAGTCCTAGTAGTACTTGAGGTACTGCGGTTGTTTACTGTAAATTCCAAATGTCATCGTGGCTTGGTTTTAGACTTGGTTTAGATTCGGCCTACTCCGAGTTTAGACCTGGTTTAGTTTCGGTCCATGTTTAGTCCAGGTTTAAACCTTCTTTGGTTCTGGTTTAGTCCTGGTTTATCAGTGAACTTATTAGAAAATACCTAGAGACTACACTGGTGCAGGTTTCTTGTTGGACGTATGAAGAAATAGGCCGCGGATGTAGTTGGGTGATTCTTTAACTATC
The DNA here is from genome assembly GCA_020698575.1 of Bostrychus sinensis. Taxonomy (NCBI): domain Eukaryota; kingdom Metazoa; phylum Chordata; class Actinopteri; order Gobiiformes; family Eleotridae; genus Bostrychus; species Bostrychus sinensis. The sequence goes on from CM036252.1 coordinate 10,704,269, forward strand.
AAAGAATTTCTGTCCCGGGCAAAAATCTGAAAAAATGAAATATATTTGTGCATTTTTATTTTGCCACAGTTAGGTAGCACCCTGAGGAACATACAAACAATTTATTAAAGATCAATTTTATTTTCAAAATTAAAAAAATGGATTTGTATGTATGTTTTGTGTTGTATGCCCTTTGTCCCTGGGCCCAGTTTTGAAAATTCAATCCCTCATAATATCAGATTAATTCTAACTCAGTAGTAACATTATTATTATTATTATATTAACAAATAGCTCATAAATTCTTTATTTTATTATATTTTGAAAAATAAGGGTTTGATTTTCCTGAAATTGCCCGGGCCAGGTTTGACCGTAGTTGTAGAATGACCCAGTTATGATGATGTACCATGACAGACACCGGGGCTCACGGGCCTGGCCTTACATCGAGAGGGAGAAAGAGCTTTAAAACCCGCCAACAAAGCAGCGACCTCCAGCACCAGATGAATATTTTTACACAACGCTAATGATCTGTAACCACTACAGCAGTGGCTGATAACTCAAATGTCTCATATAAGAAAGCTACATTTACAGAAAAAAACACTGCCGTGTTGAACACTTTAGGTTTAGGCTTCATGAAAACATTCAGCTCATATGTGACGACCGCGCCACTACACACATGCCCATTGAACACATGTATAATAATAATAATAATAATAATAATATTAATAATAATAATAATATAATAATAATAATAATAATAATAATAATAATAATAATAATAATAATATCAGTGCGCGGGCTGAGGTTGAAAAGACCGTAAAAAGATTTCGTCTCCAAGACACCAACCAGAAAACTCATAGTCACGGGGGCCTGATGTGTTAGAAACCTAAACTTGTGCCACCGCTTTTAACTTTTCATGTCCTGCCTTGAGTCGTGTTTTGCTCCCGCTGCCCCCGCTGGTCCTCAGTCTCCCTTTGTCCCACGGAGCTGGGGCCTCTGGAGGCTGCACAGCAAATTCTGGTGCGACACCTTTTAAAATGTCGTATATGGTCCGCACTAAATCGTGTTACAACAACACTTTGGAGGTTTTACACTGTGACAGAGTTGGAGTAACACGCTTAAGAGTTAGACTTTACCCCATTTAATGTTACACTACACAACTGTAAAGTGTTGAAAATGTGTTATTTTTTTACTCTAAAACGTGTCACAGTAGTGTGACTGTGAAATATGATCAACTATATAGTGTTATGTTATCACTGTTTGTGTGTTTAAAACCAACTTTTATATTATATTTCATTATATTTCAGTTCATTTCTATCTAAACTGAGAAGGCAGTCACAACAAACTTTACTTTTTAAATCAACATTTATTTCCATCTGCACTTACACATTACATTGTGACTGTTGTCCTCAGGGCACAGGAGTTAGAGACAGTCACTGATGGACAACGAAGGCTGTTCTTCTGTTCACCCACAAACACACAGAGCTTCATCACAGGCTTCAGTCTGTATAACACACAATGAGATGTGTCAGGTTAAACCAGCATCTTAACAAAACCCAAATGCATATTTTTGTATTTAAGTTTTCATACTGCAGATGCCCCGCATGGGATTTTGACTTTTAAGACTTTTAAGACTACAGACTGCAGGAAACTGTACAGAACCAGTCTCCCTGGATAAATAAAATCCTCCAGGCCATGAAATGTTACAAAATGCAGTAGATTCTGTGTGATTTCCTCACCAGAGGCTGCTCAGCGCAGTGGAGGGGACAGAAAAAAAGCTTTGCTGTGTGCTCCATAGTTTCAGTCGCAGTTCAGGAACTAATCCCATGTTAGGTCAAATTCAGATGTAACACTGGTGCAGAGTAACAGCGCTAACAATTCACTGAGTCTGCTCTCAGTTTCAACTCCAACTCTGTTGGTGAATCACACTCTTAGTGAAGAAGAATTAAATCACAAAAGTGTTGAAATAACTCCAGAGAACCTACACTTTACTCCAAACAGCACCAACACTGATTTGAACACTTCTGAAGTTGCTGTGTAAAGGTGAAAGTCATGTCATGGTCCATCAGAGCCAGAATCCTTCAAACATTAAAGAAAATGCATCCGGTCTGTGTAGTGTGTAGTTAGAAAAAAATACATATTTTCTATGTATTTTGGCTGAAAAAACGCGCTCCAACGCCAGCTGCGAGCGTTAAACGGACAACCAGAGTGAAAGCCTGGACGCAATTTCCAACCAAACCCAAATAAAAATAGATTTAAAAGATAAAAGTGTTATTTTGTTTTACAAATCAAAACTTTTTTATTATACATAGGCTATTTACTTTTTTTAGTCGTGAATATTCAGAGGGCCCATGTTTTGTCAGGGGGTGCTGCAGGCACAGCCTTGTTCATAAGGTGTGTATGTATTTTGTTAAATTAGTCAAAAAGTTGTCTAAATGTTCTTCTAAATATCTAAAATGAACGGCTTTCCTCTCGCTGTCTGCTCAGGTTTGCTGTTTCCTGCAGCGACACAACAGTTACAGTAAAGAACTGTAGGCCACTCTTACCCTCACCGCTTCCTCGGCTTTAAAACCACGTTATGGGACTTGCATACGGCTTTTTAGTTAGTTTTAGATAGCAACGAAATAATAGATCATGGTGTAACACACAGACTTTAGACGAGCTAGTTTTATGTAAACCAGACAGGAACAGTCCCAGTTTGAGGCTCCTTGTCCCATGTCCCAACTCAAATCTTTAAAAACACTCAAATGTCTCAGTTTTCAACAAAACATGTCCCAGCTGTCCCCATGTTAACCAACAGAAGCACAAAGGAACTGAAAAACATTTGCCTAAAGACTTTTGTTACTAAAATTATTTACAGTGTCATTATTTTTTCTATGAAATTGCCATTAAAATTCTAAACTTTGATTACATGAGTTGTATGCACTGTGATTATTGAAAAAACGCGGCTCACTTGACCACAGAAAAACGAAGGCCAGCTGACTTGACCTCAGTGCGCAGCAAGGGCGTGGTTTTTGAGACACAAGCCCCAAATGTTTTTTCAAAAGCCCCTGCTCTTTTTAAGAAGCCTGGGCCTAAACATTTGAATATGGATTGCGCTCCCCACGGAACCCGCTCCGCTCTGTCTTCCTCACTCAGAGCTGCTTTAACGCTGCTGTGAGACGCACGGTGAGACCACGTCCTGTGTCAGGAGGAGGGCGAGGAGAGGAGACCTTGAGCTTTCTGACCATCTTTGTTTCATGTGGATATGTCCTGGGATCACTGAGATATGAACCGCTAAAGTCTTAGAACAGTTAAAGATATTAACAGCTGATTAAATATACATGCGGCTCATTAACGCTCCATCAGCGGGACACGCAGTGTTTTCAGATCACCTTCTATCATCACAGAGGTTTGACTTGAAATATATATATACACATATATATGTATACATATATATGTGTATATATATATACATATATATATATATATACATACATATATACATATATATAATATACACATATATATGTATACATATATATGTGTATTATATATATATATATATATATATATATATATATATATATATATATATATATATATATATGTATATACTTTATATAACTGAGTTGTGATGATCCTAAAAATGAGAAGGAGGCAGAGAGAACAGAGAGCAGCAGGAACAGGACAGAGACAGAGACAGGAGGAGACATTTGGATTTAAGTAAATAAGACATAAGTAACATTAATATGTTTTCTAAAGTGATATATGAGGGTAAACTTAAATAACATAGGCCTAATAGGTTCAGCCCTCCAAAGGTAAAAAAACAAAACAAAAAAACAAACTATCATAATATTCAACATACTCTGAACAGGATTCCCTAAAAAACCAACAGTGTACTTTATCTGCACATGTGGTATAAATATTTATGATAATTATTATTATTTGGGCTTCAGTACAAAGGATGTCTTAAATAATTTGGTGCTCTTTAGGCTCTACACAGACAAATCAAAACAATGGAAAATAAATTGCATAAACTCTAAAAGCGTTTTATTTCTGGTAAAGCAGGACCATTATTAATTAAACCATATTACTTCTGAGAGGCAAAATATTAAATATCCTTCTTGTTTAACCTCCTCTACAGCAGCAAGGTCGGTCACTGAAGCTCAGTTTAAGAGCTCTTATTTATTTATTTTTATTTTTCCAGTCTCAGTTTGTCCATTAGGGGCCATAAAATTCATCAGAGCACATTATTTGAAAATGTACTTTTCAATTTTTTTTCTCTATTACTCACTGGGCTAAGCCCTGGATGTTTCCAATGTCTGGCTCTGACAACTAAAAAGTTGTCATAAAAAGTAACCCTAACCTCTGTCAAATTTAGGGCTCACCACTTTACAAACTGCAGATGTATTTTAAAGTGAGAATCTGCAGCACTTTTAATCATTATAGACTCACTGTTCTACTTGTGTTTTTATATTATGTAGATTATATAGTAAATATGTTTTTGTTTTTTCTACAGATAAGAATCTCACAGTGGAGGGATCGTCTGCAGCAGTTAAAGTAACAGAGGGCAGTGATGGTATTCTGCCGTGTAAACTCCAGCCTCCATGTGATGTGTCTGAGAAGGTTGTGCAGTGGAAACATGATTCAAAGACTGTGCACACGCTGCGCAAAGGCATGGATGATCTAGACCACCAAGACCCCTCTTTTAAAGATCGAACCAAACTTTTCTCTGAAGAAATGAACAAAGGGAACATTTCACTCAAGATCTTCAATGTGACCAAAGAGGACGAGGGGAAATACAACTGCTCTGTGTTGTCCAACACCATAGAAACTGACATCGAGCTCGTTGTAGGTAAGAACTCTGCTTATTTTATCAACAGAGCAGGTAGAGAGTTCCAGAGCGTGTTGTATTGGAGTGGTCTTTCCATAATTAATCAATATTAATATTATATAGATTCAACCAAGCAAGGCAAGTTTATTTTTATAGCTCAATTTCTACAGAGTAGTTCAAAGTTTAAAAGTGCAAAGACAAGAAATTACAATTAAAACATTAACATCAAATTAAAAAATTATAATTAAGAATCCATTTAAAATTTAATTAAAAAAGAAGAGTGTAGATAAATAAGTTTAATTTGTTGTCTATAGGAGTGTAACAATATGGTTTTGCTAAAATATGATACATATCATTTAAATGATACTCAGTATAGTTGTATGGCAGGTATAAAAAATGTGTACACTGATATCATGACGTCTTGTCCAAAGCTCCCGGCCATAGCGCCTTGTGGATGCCTGATCCCGTCAGACCTTGGAAGCTAAGCAGGGTAGGGCCAGGTCAGTGCCTGGATGGGAGACCGCTGGGGAACACCAGGAAGCAGTGTGAATGTGAGTGAGTGGGGACTACAGATGGAAATTAGATCTGAGCTATAATCAGGTGTATTTATGGCTCTAGCTGCTGTTCATTAATACACGCTGTCCCATATTTAAAAAAAAAAATGCTTTGCGGTGTGGCGACACACTCCTAAACTCTGGGCTGTGTCCAAACGTCCTCCCTAATCCCTCTGTAGTGCACTGTAGAGATGACGCCATTTTGTAGTGGGGTCTGAGTGTCCAGTGGATAAAAACTTTCCCACAATGCATTTTGAAAAGTAGTGGACACTGATGGTCACTAAAGGTCAGTAAAGACCAGAATGCTTTGTGAGTTTTGGAGAACAGTGACAGGTCTTAAACATACCACATGAGTAACTGAGTTAAAAACAGTGAGTGAGCGTCTGTTTTGCTCAGTGCAGTATAAAGTCTGCTGTAGAGCGGGACCACAGAGCGCTGAGGGTTAGGAACCACATTCACTCTGTGTTTCATGTTGTTATGAACCATTTTTTATTTTCTGATAGAGACCCCCCAGAGTGGAAATGAAACAAACGAACAAGGACCAGGTATGAAATAAATAGTTTTTGTTGCACTTTCACATCTGGAGCATAAATGTAAACAATACACACTTGTGTAGTGTTTCTGTTTGTGTCAGGTCTTAAACCATTTTATCCCAAATCTGATACAACTCTGAAGCTATGATGGAACTTATTCAAGAACCTCTTTCTGACAAATATAATGACAGAAAAACTTCATTATTTTGCTCCTCAGTTGTTTGTGTACTGTGTAATAATTACAGTGCCATGAATACTGACTTATCTTTTTCTTCCAGGGAGGCTGGGTGCTGGTGCTATTGCTGGAATTTGTATTGTTGTAGTCCTTGTAATCATTGTAATGATTGCAGCTGGATGCTGGATGTGGAGATCGTGGAAGGACAGAGGTCAAACTCAAGGTAAACTTTCAACACCTTTAACTGTGACTTTAACTCTGTAAATGTGTCGAGTAGACATTAAAAAGGAAACTTAGCCAGGTGCCCTAGCCACATAAATAGTTACAGCTTACTTATACCAAACTGTTCCCTTTTACCTTAACATGACTGATATTTTTGGCATAAAATTAATCCTAGCGATGGTTTCTGTGAAAATCCCACACAAAATCATAGTTAATTCATTTTCTTCTTTCTGATGCTTAGTTTGAACTTCAGCAGGTTCGTCTTAACTTACAACTTTTAGCTTCTTTTCATTTACAGATTGTAGCAGCCCAGCTGATTGAATGAAGTGTACAAGTGGAAGTTAGCATGCATTTTCCTTTTATTTAACCATCGAATTTCTGTTGCACACATCATTGCCACTGTAAAAGCTAAAAGCACAAAACCGTAAATTAGTTCCCCATTACAAAACAAACATTCAATAATGAACAAATCAATTACCTTTTTTCTCTTCCAGCTGGGTGCTAAACCATGAGCGCAGGACCATAAAGTGCCGCCTTCCCCCCGCCACGATGGTACAAACGTATTTAAACACTTCCCATCACCCTTTCAAGGAAGTGGCGCAATAAACAGGAAGTACGACCAAACAAAACAACCGGTCCATTACACAGATAATTTTACACATGCACAAATCATTTTGCTACGGTAATAGCCCCATAATAAGATATTTGAGTTAGCAAGCAGTCAAACTGGTGAGCCTGATACAGAAGGCAGTGAGTGCAGAGTGTATTATGTAGCTTACAGCTCTAAAACCTCTCAGTGCGTGTGTATGAGTTGCAGTCATTCATTTTGACATATGACTGTTTATTATTGTGTTTTTACTCAGTTGCTTTAGGATTCAAATTTCTAAAAAAATAAATAAATAAGCTACTGGAGTGCTAAGTTCTGGGGTTGTATACATAAGGAACAGAATAAAGCAGATATTACAGAGTATATCTAAATATCAGTAGTATAAGACTTTTCTCTTTATTCAATTATTGACTAAATGACTCAAAATCAAAGAAATGATGATTATGCTGAAGTGCCCCAGGGGCCATCAGGAGGAAGTTCTGTTGATGCCAACAAGTAAAGACATGCAAACAGGTACAACCATATTTTTAAATTTATTAATAATCTCAAAAAACAAATCCATAAATTATTACTAAAGAACAATCACCAAAAGACAGTACATTAAGTTCATGGTGTACATTAACATATGTGACTGTAACTTGTCCAAACGTCCCACTCTGCGGTGGAAGTGGACCTCACTACTGCCACCTTCTTACCCAGGATTATTTACACCAACTTCTACTGTGACTGCCAGAATGTGGTTTAAGTTAAAATAAAGAGAGAGAAAGTGCTTTAACACTGCAGAGCAGAGCTAACATCACAGAGGTTAGATTTATCGTTTATTATTTGTTATGGATAAGTGCGTTTGTGCACATGTGACGGGCCGGTGTTTGTGTGTGGATTGCACAGTTTGTGGGATCTGAAATACCTTCAACACATCCTCATAAAACAACAGTATTTGTAAGTCTGGACATTCTCTTCATTATTTATCTCTCACCACAAGTTAAGCTCAAGCTAAAGTCCTGGAAGCTACAGTGGTGGTGTCAAGTTACAGCTGCCATAACACTGTAGATAAACATAAAAATTGAGCAGGAAAGGGACTTTCCTGTCCTGCACAAAGACACTCACTTTTGCATTGGGCTGAGTGGAGACTGTTCTCTGAAGCCAGAGCTGAGCTGCAGTGGGGCCCCCAGCCTCTCACTTGCTGAGGGAAGTGTGGGGGAAGTCCTCTCGCTCCACATCTAGTTCTTTCATTTTGTCAAATATTAACAGACAACACGCCTTTTCAAGACTTAACACTGTTTACTTGTTAAGCTTTTTGAAGAGAAACCGCTACAGAACTGCTACAGGACATGCAGAATCTTTCTTTCTCTGACACAGTAAAAAACCTGCACCTGACAGCTGAGAACAGTTTGTGAGTTTCCCTCAGTCCTGTCCCTACTGCATCAATAGAAAAACCTAGGGCAGAAGAGGCAAAATCAAAGCTATTTGGGCTTATTATTATTATCGGTTCTTATTTTCAGTTGAATTTTCATGATCAGAATGATCTGTTTGACGATAATTATCGAGTCTGATATTATCATGCGTCCCTATTCGTTATAAGTAGTAATAGGTTCGCCCATATAAGGAAGTACTCACCTGTTACCTGTGTTTGCCCTTGCTCCCTGAGGAAGGCCACGTTGAGCCGAAACACGTTGGTCCGTATGTTTTTATCTCAGAGCCATGATTTAATAAAGTCTTCCTAACTACACAAAAGACAGAGAGCCTTGGATTCTGTTGTCTGTGGAAACATTTGCATGAGTTCAACATTTTTTACTCTTTTATTTTTAAGTTAAGAAGGAACTTTCCAAAGACGTCACAGTTTTTCCTGCCTGTGTGTACCCATCATATTTTCATTGCTACAGTTTTCTTTAAAATTCCTGTTTTGTTTGACCTTGTGCTCTTTTCTCCCTGGAGTCTTAAGTCTTAATAGTGAACATGTTCAGAGCTGCAGTAAATCAGACTCTACAGTAGATGTGGGGATGTGTAGTGTTGCTTACTCTCTGTTTTCTTGTGCAGGAAACTCAAGTAAAGATCAAAACAATGAAGTGGAAGGGCAGCAGCTGAACGGACCAAGGGACAAGGAAAGAAACATGAAACCCAGTACATTCCTCTGTGGTGACAGTGAAGATTAGATTTCTTGAGATACTTCACAGATCTAGGAGGAAACTGAGAAGACGAAGGCCCAGTCTGAAGTTTTTAAAACCTCCTCATACAGTGTTATGTTTTTACATTTTACAAGTGGTCCATAATGATTGAATGAATGAATGTGAGAGTGAATGGTTGCCTGTAAGTGTGCCTCTAAAGCTGGGGACACAATACCCAATTTTCTCAGAGGTTACAGATTCTGAAAGATTTAGTTCTGACGACTGAAAGACTGGGGCTCACACACTACAAGATCTGTAACTGCAACTGACGCCAAACAAACGCAGCAAACTCTGGCGGGGAACTGGCGAGAACTAAATGATAAACAAACATGGACGCTCCCTGGGTCGCTGTCACCGTTGTGTGCGCAGTTATCTGTTTGGAAAAAAGGAAAAAGGAAAATACGGTTATGTATCCAGTTTCGCTTGGGTAGCGCTCAAATTTCTTCGGTGTTTGCCATGGTTGTTTATGTTTTCTTCTTCTTCAAATTTCTGCTTATATTTTCCCGCCGCTTCCTGTTGCGTCGTCTTTGTTCTCTGATGCTATTTCCTGTGTCCTATCAACTGTTTTTCATCGGCCGCTGGACTCCATGAATTCCCAGTTGGATGTAAACAGCCCACACTACAGGAGTGCGTCCAGAGTCGGTGTTTGATTGCTTGCGACTGACGTCAGGCCGGGTTTTTACGCCGATTCGAGTCTTTGAACATCACACAACGGATTTCAGAGCCGACTGTGATTACGAGTCCCTGCAACTGGTGTTGGTAAAGACTCGGCGCAACTGTGAATCATTGTAAAATCCGGCAAAAAAATCATGTAGTGTGTCCCCAGCTTATGTGTTAATTTAACTTTTAACTATTTATTTCAACATTATGTTATTATTTTACCCTTTTCTCCCATGTTTACATAAAGGAAGGAACCAGTGTATTTTGGAAAACAGAGGTGGATTTTTTTATTGCTATAATTTAACCCTCACACCAACTGGCTCCCTTTTAGGATTTTTCAAATTATTATTAATTATTTTTTTTTTTTTTGCTTTAATTTTGTAATTTCGTATGCTAGGGTGATGATATTTGACAAAGATGTTCATTGCAAATTTGTATTATTATTATTATTTTAGCATCACAACTGGAAAAAAAGGAAATATTCTAGTGTCTAGACAAAAAAAAAAAAAAAAAAAAAAAAAACTCACATTGTTTCTCTTAAAGTCCTTTTTGGTCCCATTGACTTACATTAAAATCTCTTATTTTCACTGCCATTACAACACAGAAATATTAAATCATGTTAATTCCTCTGTAACTCTGTCAGTCAGAGGCTGAAAAATACACAAAACACAAACACCACCAGATCCACCATTTTCTCATTGATTTGTGGGAAATAATTCCATTATAATTCCCATTAGATACCAGTGACTGTAGACCAGGCCTCAGAGCTTTAAGAGGAAGAACCTGAGATTCAGATCTTTTTAACGGCACAAAAAGTAAAAATGTTTTAAGTCAGTGTTAGGACTAATCAGTGACCTGGGGCTGGTGATCCCTACACAAACAATAAACACTGCATCTTTAAATAGTAAATAATTTATGTTTTATTTTTAAATTATGTAAACAAACAAACTGGCATTTAGAGTTAAAATATGAAAATGAATTGACTTTTGCTCTCTGTGATGAGGACAGGGGTTAAAAGTTTACTTCCGGCGCTGGTCGGAGCTGGCTGCTGGTTATAACAGCTAATGCAATTTCCCCACTGAGGGACTAATAAGGTTTTCTTATTTCTATATTCTTAATGATAAAAAATGTAAATGTGACTTTGTGACCTCGAAGTGCTTTAATCGCATGTTCACACTGGACGCGAACCAGGCGTCAAGGCTGATTTATACTTCCACGTCAAATAAACGGCGTAGCCCCGCGGGACCCCTTTGCTTCGCTCAAAACCTCAGCTGTAGCCCTGAAGTGCACCTGGTCAAAAATGTAACTACGCGTCAGGGCGCCGCGGACCGCAAGCGCTGTGATTGGTTGCCTGGTCTCGCGATGAACTGGCACTGCGTGGAACGACGCAGAGGAGCAACGCAGAAGTATGAAGGTTTTCAACGCCGTCGAGCTAACGGCGGTAGTTTTGGTGTCAGAAGTATAAATCAGCCTTAAGGCGCAAGTGATAACCATGTTAAGTCTATGAAGAGCTGCGTTCAGGCTGCGAACAAGCGTCCTGCAGCGCGAATGGTACACGTGAATCAAACAAATCGCGTGAATAACGCTGCGCGAATGATGCAAATTGTGCATTTGACGCGCAAGTCCCACGAATAGGCGAAGAAAAAACGAAGATTCGTGTCTGTGAACATTCGCGGCGCGTTAACCAATCAGGGACCCTGCTGCAGCAGTGACGTGGTTACGTACGACGTAACAGGAGGAGATCCCTGCCTCAGATCCAGCAAACAATCATTTAGGCTTCAGAGTGAACCCGGAGGATAAAGCTGCCGCCTACAGCAGCTCTTCTACTTTTATGAAGACAGGAATCAAAGGATCTATTCCAAAAACAGCCCTGATAGAAAACACTATAAAATAAATAAATATGGCTGTTTAGCTCAGTGTGAGTGTGGTTATAGCGTTATCTGTGATACAAGCCTGTGACAGAGGCTCACTCTGATCATCGTGACAACAAGAACACACAAATAAACACAAGTAAATATAAAGGGGGGGGGGGGGGGTAAACCTTACCAAAATAACCTATTGTATGTGCTTGTTAAATTAGCAGTTATCGCACTTAGCTCCAGAACAACAGAAAATACAGAGCCTGGGACTAGACCAGACCCCAAAACCACTAGAGAGAGCTAATGTACAAGAAATAACCCCTGGTGTCTCAGCTCTGTCTTCTGGGGTTTAATGCTGCTGTACAGTAGCAGTGTCCTGGGGAGAGGTTCCTGCAGCCACACGGGACACAGGAGCCCAAACCCAGACAGGCTCAGGTGGAGTAGCCCTAGCGGCCACGCCCCTCATTGATGCGAATGAATAGGGCAAATGACGCAAGTGAATTCAAAATGTTCACGCGTCCAACCAGATGTGAATGACATGAATTTGACGTCAGATTCGCGTCCAATGTGAACGTACCATAAGAGGAAGAACAAGGGGCCCTGAGGGTTGTGTGTGATGTTAAGTTTGGCGACATCTGCTGGTAAAATTCGGTTTACATCTGATTGAACTGAAAATGCCTCTTCCACTGGGTTTTATATTAACACTTTTTACTTCTAGTTGAGTAATTTTAAACTAAGAGCACTGTTACTGAGCACAGTTGTTGCCCACCTCCTGTGCGTTACCTCTGTGTTGGTTTCAAAAGTTTTATGTTGTGAAAATCAGCCATTACCAAATTTTCTTTTTCAAACAAAGCTTTCAATGGGTCCAGGGCTGACTGATGGATTGTATTTTGTATTATGTATTTTACATTTTTTTGTATTTTATTATACCTTTTTATTGTGAAGCACTTTGTGACTGTTGCCTGAGAAAGGTCCTATATACATACATTTTTATGTATCTGTACTTTACTTGAGTAAATATGACAAGGAGTACTTTTACTTTCACTTAAGTACAGAAATTGAGTACTTCCTCCACCACAGAGCCACAGTATGAGGCTTGGCAGAGACAGGAAGGGCATCTGGCAAAAATAAAAAAAATGTTTTGTTTTTTTTTACTTCTACTTGACTTACTATTGTTTTGAAGCATCAATGCTCCTCTACTTTGGTATCATTTTTTGTTGTTTATGTGAATCAAAAAGCCACATCTGTATTTTTTATTACTGCTCTTTACACTGTATCTTAATGTGTGAGTTATACAAAGTTCTTTTGTTGATTTTATTGTTACATTCTGTGAAACAGTTTCATTTTTGTGCTAACTCTTTGTTTCTGCCGTACGTCCTTTTGTGGTTTTCACTCTTGACTCTGAGCTGCAGAGAAATGTCATGTCATTTATTTTCAGCACCGAAAACCACATCAGCAATGGAAACTTAATACTTGTTATAAAAAAAGGACTCTACACTCTGTTAGAAAAGTTCTTTATTAGCTTGAACAGGATTATTACAAATAAAAATGCCATAAAGCTCCAGTTGTGCACAGTATATTCAGTAGCAAAAAGGTGCATAGTGCAAAGTGATTAGCGCAGTTGTCTCTGAGCAAAGAGGTTGTGGGTTCGATGCCAGGGCCAGGGGTCAGACTTCAGTCCAATAGAAAGCCTAAGCAGCTCCTCGGTGCAGACTCTGTCATCATGGGCTCCTTATTTCTCTGAGAGGACACTCGCTCGGACGCCTGCCGCTTCTCTTCAGATCGAGCTGCAAAACAAAACAAAACTTATTTACAACTAATGCAGGATTAAAGACAGTGGGTATTCTAAGAAGTGCTTGTAACATTACTTCTACTTTATTTCTTAGCAAGTACTCACAAAGTTATTACTTGACTAAAAGTAACTGCTTTTGTTAGAACCATATAAATTGACTACTGCTACTACCACAACTTTTTTTTAAGAAGATCTGACAAATAAAGCCGTCTCTTTTGTCCAAATCAGATTTTGACCTCCTGGGTGCAAGGTGAGCTTAATACAATGTTGTGAACCACTTATGAGCAATAAATAGTCCTAAGTGTACCGCATTTTCTGAACTATACGTCGCACTTTCTCCATAGTCTGACTCGGGGTGTGACGTATACTCAGGTGTGACTTATATATTAAAATATTTCAGGTGTTGGTTAGAGGGCGCTCTAGGCTTGTGTACCAGCATCTGCTGCACCTGTACCACTGACAATTTAAAATGTAAACATTACCACTAACAACTTAGGCTATAAAGACAACTGAGAAAGAGCGGAATAATTGGAAATGGAACTGATGCTGAGTCTGACGACAGCCACGCAGAGGAGGAAGCGGCGCTTCGTCTACCTCCGGAGTTGGCGGAGTTGTTCAGAAGCGACACCGAGGATGAAGAATTTAAAGGATTTAGTGATTAGGAGTGAGATGGTGAGTTTGGTGAACTTGTTATATTATGTTCTTTATGCTATAGTTATGTGAATAACTGTTAATATATTACGTTAACATACGAGACACCTGTTCAGTTCGTTGTTTATGCTTCATGTAGCTGAATAACCATCAATGTGTTACGTTAGCATAGCGCACACCTATTCAGCTGTTGTTCTCTATTCTATTATTACTATAACTTGCCTTTCAACATGAAATGTCTGTTCTTGGTGTCGGATTTTGTAAAATAAATTTCCCCCAAAAAATGCGACTTGTATACTTTTTTCTTCTTCATTATGCATTTTTTGGCTAGTGCCACTTATACTCCGGAGCAACTTATAGTCGGAAAATACGGTAACTGATGAGCCGTACCCTGAGCCCACTTGAGGTAGGCGGAGATCGCGATGAAGAGGATGATGGTGTAGAGGATAAAGAGGAGGATGAACCACAGCAGTCTGGGCACGGTGATTGGTGGATGAGGAGTGGGAGGCGTGGCCTGGGTGGTCGGAGTCTGGGGTTTGTCTGTAAGTCACAACAACAACAGAAGTTAAACCAGCCTGGGCTCACTTAGAAAATAAAATAAAACACATATATAAGATCCACTGTGACCTTTTACAATCAGCCTGCTCTGCAGTGACTGCTCCTTAGATGGATGCTCACACTTGTACAGACCAGCGTCCGCTTTAGTCACTGCAGGAATGACCAGTTTCCCATTTGGAGAATTCCCGATGAATGTGTTGTTTTTGAAGAAGACGGTTTGAAAGTCTGATGTGGGATCATGGTGGTCTTTATTTCTATACGAGCAGTTCAGAGTCACCTGCTCCCCCTCCGTCACTGGAAACAGCGGACTCTCCAAGATCACAAACTTATCTGGAACAATAAACAGGTCAGAAATGTATTTAATAATGGAATTATATTATATAGTGTCCTAGACTCAAAGAGCTTTACATGAGTCCATTATTCATTCACTCCTCTGTCACGCTCTGTGGTGTTGAGCTATCTCCGGAGCTAACACATTCACACAAGTGCAACAGACACTGAAGGCAAGGCCCAAAGACACAATGGCAGTGTAAAATGCCAGTAGCGGTGATTGAACCGGCAACCTTTTGGTTAGAGGACAAACCTCACTGACAAAAGCCACATTGGTGCAGTATACCATTGGTGCTTAAATCAATCTGGAATAGGTCACGTTTGTAAAGAAGAGGGACTTTCAGTCGAGTATTTGGGGCTGATACTCCACAATCTGCTCTCAGGACTGAGAAAGTCAGGTGACTTCTTTTCAAACATTTAGTTGTGATTTAATTAGCCAAGACTCTACACAGGCACCCCCTGTTGTGGCTGGATGAAGTAACTGCAGTCTTACCAGTGATGGTGATGCTGACAGCAGAGCTGCTCTCCTGCTCTTTGTTCTGGCACCAGTACAGTCCAGTGTCGCTGGTCAGCGTGGGGCCGACCCTACACCCAGACCCGACAGGTTTTCCCCAGGGGCTAGCGCAGGGGCTGGGCGTGGGCCTGCGGTTGGTGCTTCTCAAAACGGCTCCAAGAAGCCGAGGGACAGCGCACAGTGAACATTTCAATGGTGAAGAACTCAGACTTGTCCGGAGAGACGCTCAGAGCGGCAGCTGAGGAGAACAGAGAAACTGCACAGGACGGTCATTAGAGCAGAGACTCTCATGCTTTACACAAAAAGTACCACAGCCTACCAGAGAAAAGGACTTAGTACAAGGACTACAGCAGGACTAAGCCAGGTCTAAACCTTTGAACAAAATATGGAATAAGCTAGGGCTGCAATTAATTGAATTACACATGCTTTGCCTGTGTTCCTCTAAACTAATGTCATTCAAAAGTCAATGTGAGAGTACAGCCACATAAAAGGACCTACAGACCTATGCTGACTGCAGTATAAATAGAGTGGATATCCAGGACTAAACCAGGTCTAAGCAGTGATCCACTACAGGACCACACTCTAAATAAAACTAAACTTGGACATGAACTGAATAAGACTCCTGAGTGCCACCAGAAGGACTTTTTAGGACTAAACAAGGACTAAACCAGGACTACTCCCAACCAGAGCAGGACTAAAACAGACATGTGTCTAAATAAAGTTAATCAAGAATGCAATATCCCGTCTGAACCATTTTAAATAACTGACAATAAACACATCTGTAAAAAGTATTATTTCTTACCAGTGATCGCACAAACAAAAGCGGCTGCCATCATGTGAACCTTTAAGCTCAGGTTTAGCCACATCCTGAGTTCTGCTGTCTAACAGGAAATAAGGCACCTCCAGTGACGTTTAGATCTAACCACAAGAAAGACAACCTACACAGTACTCACTAAAACAAAAAGAGTTGAAACGTCTACATTATATCCATTTATCCACTGCACACATCAGCATCACATCTCAACATTAGTACATATGTAGAGGCACTCAAAATCTGTACACAAGTAAAAGTACTGTCGTGTTCTTTTTCTTGTTAATAAAGACTCCAATCAGCTTTTTTGTTTTTTGTCTTTTATTTTCATAAGCCAAATTACAGAGCTCCGGGTTGGACCTGTCCCTACCGCCTACATCTTACTCAGGGCTTACGCTGGGCGTCCAACAACGACCGTCCCTATCACACTGAATATATACCCAGGCTCAACTTCATACCACCCACTCCAAATATGGGCATAGTCCAGGATCTGAACCAGTTCTCAGGCAGAGAAGTGTGAGTTGTAAGGGAGGGGCTGTTATCACTTCTGCTCCCATGAAGGCCACACTCAGACATCACATTTGTTCTCTTGCACTTCATGCGGCGTCTTGAGTCTGGGTCAGGTCCTGGTTACACGATTGGTTCAGATACATTTCTTCACATTGAAACCCCATTTCATTATAAACTCGATCATGTTCAAAACAAATACAACAGTACCTTTACTTTAAAATAATACTGTATTACTCAATTGTTGTCAAGTTAAAACCAGAGCAATGTTGTGTCTAACAAAGTGCTCCTGCTGCCCACCCGGTTGGGCTACAGCCTGAGCAAAATCAAGCGCGCCTTTCACTTTTCACAGGTTCTCTGTCTCACCTGAGCAGGCAGGTGCAGAGACTTGTACAGGGGCAGGTGCTCAAAGTGAAAAAGGGGCACATACGTATAACCAGATTTTAAAACACTGTTGTGTTAGGACTGTGGCAAGCAAGACTCTCATACAACTATTACATTTCTGTGTAAACTATGATATATTGCAATACGGTAAGGCTGAAGCTATACATTTTTAATATAACTTTGGTAAAATTGTAAAAAACTAATGAACATATAAAATGTAAAGAAAACACACTGCATGACACTAAACTAAATAATAAATAATGTCATTTTATCCATGCTCTGACAAGATGAGAATTATTCCCAGCACTGAGGAAGTCCTGAGACATTTCTAGTAATAAATTAAAGTAAGTTATGTGGGAACAAGATTTTGGGACATCACATTTTTTCTTATCAGATCACATTTTGCCAGCTCCCATCACCAACTAGTTCGTATTTTTGCACAATTATAGCAAATTCTTGCAATTTAATTGCATTAAAATGCCTAAATGCTAACTGCATCCATTTTGTAAATATCTAGGTGGTTAGCAAGTAGCGGTCAAAAGCTCCATATTTAACCTTCTGGGCACCCTAGGGTCCAAACGCGTACTTTTTGCTGTTTTTATTTTTTTGATCCTCAATAAATCAGTCAGTTTAAAAGCTGTTGGTGTGAAACTTGGCCAGAATAATTTTTTTTTTTTAGTTGGTGTTTAAAATGCCATGACCCCCTCTGTTCTAAGGTGACTAGAACAGGAGATATGCATTTTACATTCACTCGTTAGGTACGCGTTTGGGCCCATTGACTTCCATTATAACCACTGATATTTGACATCCTGCAATCCTGACATATTATAATGCTTTTTTTCATGGGAACCTAATAAATCTAAGCCTTTACCTTCAAAATAAAGGTAAATTAGGTTTTTGGTCAGATTGACCCCTAAACCACCAGGGGCAGCAGAGCTTTATTACAGACAGTTTCTATGGAGGCTGTTTTTCTTCTACCTTGCAAAATGCATGGGAATAAAAACACTGAACACCAATAAACTGGTGTTGGTTTGTTAGGATCGATGTAACAGAGCGGTGGGAGTGTGGCTGAGAATATATTTTGTTTGTGTGGTCATGAGGGAGTTTATAAACAAGTGGAGTCAGTGAACCTGAGAATACTCTTCTGTGTGTGTGTGTGTGTGTGTGTGTGTGTGTATGTGTGTGTGGGTCTGTGTGAGATTCCAGTGATCAGAGTCAAACAGGCTGTTGACATTTTTGTTCTTGACCCAGAGAGAGCCTCCTCTCTCCCATTGGACCTTGGTACAGCAGGTTTCTGCTGAAGTCTGTCAGTCAGACTTGGTTTGGAACTTTGCAATGAATGAAATGCTGGTCGGATAATTGATGCCTGTGCGCTATGGTGGCTCCGCGCGCGCTATGATTGACGTCTGATTAATGTGGATTAAAGAATGCGATGCTTTGGAGTTTCAATGGAAAGGATGATGATGCCGCTTTGTTGAAATGAAAGGCCCTATTTACCTCGCACTGTGAATTTATTTGGATGTATTTAATGTAATGTTTCATTGAATGAAAAAGGGTAAAAATGAGTCAAACAAATGGTGGTACCTCGTGCTCTGAAATGGAGTCTGGGACAAGGAGAGAAAGCAAACTTACCGAAAAAGCCTTGATGTATAAGGTGGAGAAACTGCAAAATGCACGCAAAGGGTTTGTGAACAAAATGAAAGGGTTGATACCAGAAATGAAAGAGCTCATGAAACAAAAGGGAAATGTTTCTCAAATAAAATAATTTCTGGGGACGTTAAACAAACTGTGTGAGTGTGCTAATACTGCTCAAAAGGAATTGTTGCCTCTTTTGCCACAAGATGAGGCTGATAAACAAGTTGAATGGTTTTCAAGCATAATGAAATACACTGTAACGTTTCAAAATGATATCAAACAATGGATTAAGGAAACTGAACATCACAACTCACAGGAACAACAAGAATTAACTGAAATGAATGAAATCATGTGCTCTGTGGAACAAAATGAAATAAATGAACAGTTATCAAATGTTTTCACTGAAGCTGAAGACGATATAAAACCAAGGGACAGTGTTTCCAACGTTGGGACCCACAAAACCTTACAGTCCCAGGTCTCTACAACCTCCTCTGCACGCTCCAGGGCCGAATCTGAGATGGCTGCTTTAGCCATGAGACAAAAGCTATTGGAAGAAAGACATGCATTGGAAGAAGAGGAGGAACGGCTACGCAAAAGAAAGAAAAATTACAACTGGAAACTGAAATTGCAGAAACAATGGCAAAACTAAATAAAATCAAAATACGAAGCACAACAAGTGGGAAAAGGACTTCAAAAGTTTCAGATGGAATGAATTCATATTTGGGAAAATCTGAACAACTACTCAATGTTAATGAAGATGAATTTTTTCCTTCAGTTCCTGCAAAACAAAATACAACAAATAAGGATGAATGTGGTTATGAACAATTTGCCTCAAACTCAAATGCAAACACACAGGATATGGAAACCAACAATGAGGTTCTTGGCATTATGCGGAAGCAAAATGAGATAACAACTTTGCTAATACAACAGCAGTGCCTTGCAGCTCTACCAAAGAGAGAGATCCCTATATTTGATGGTGATCCATTGAAATATCATACATTTATAAAAGCCTTTGAGAATGGAGTTGAGAGAAACACTACAAATAATTCTGACCGCCTGTATTTCCTGGAACAACACACTAGAGGTCATGCTAAAGAACTTGTGAGGAGCTGTCAATACATAAACCCAGACCATGGTTTTTCCAGAGCAAAAACTTTATTGAAAGAACAGTTTGGCAATGAACTAAAGGTTGCCTTTTGCTACATGGACAAGGCCCTTTCATGGCCAATAATAAAAGCTGAGGATGTGCATGCTCTACGAGAATACAGCTTATTCCTCAGAGGGTGCAATAATGCGATGGAGGATGTGCAGTACCTTCATGATTTGGATATGCCCTCCAATATGCTGAGCGTTATAAAGAAGCTTCCATATAAGCTCAGAGATTGATGGAGGAGCCAGGCCTGTGAACTGCAGGAACGTCATCAAAGAAGAGCAAGGTTCAGTGATATTGCTGATTTTATTGAGAAACAAGTCAAACACTAACAGATCCTGTATTCGGCAATATACAAGATTCTCCTACAATCACACTCAAAGGAATAAATAAATCAAAGCTACAGCGTCGATCGAAAGGAGCCAGCTTTGCCACCACCGTTGGACCTGTGGAGAACAAACCTCAGTCTGCAAGGAAGGAAAAGGAAATAAAAACACCAGAAAGGAATACATGTATTTGCTGTGGAGCAGGACACGCACTGGGTACATGTGCACAGTTGGGAAAAATGGCACATGAGAAGAAGATAAACTTCTTAAAGGAAAATGGCATGTGTTTCAGCTGTTTGTGTATTGGACACATCAGTAGAAACTGCCGTAAGAGGGTTTCTTGTTCAAAGTGCAGTCTAAAACATCCCACTGTACTCCATAAAGCAACTGGGCAGAATTCTGAGCAGAATGAGGGGGACTCGGAGGTCTGTGTTAACATGTTGGTGTCGAGTGGCCTTACAGGGGCTGGAGACCAGGATTGCAAGCTGCCAATTGTGCCTGTCCAAGTAAAATCTAGAAAAGGAAGCAAAACCATTACCACCTATGCCTTTTTGGACCAAGGAAGCACAGCTGTCTTCTGTACGGAGAGCCTTATGAATAAACTGCAACTCACAGGGAGAAGAGGGCACATCCTTCTACGAACAATGGGCCAGGAGAAGGTTGTGGGCAGTAATGTGGTGTTAGGATTGGAGGTTGCGGCGCTGAACGGGAACGAATTTCTCGAGCTGCCCAAAGTGTATACACAGGAATCCATGCCAGTATCTAAAGGAAATATTCCAACTAAAAGGGATATTAAAAAATGGCCTCATCTGAAACACATTCACCTACCACAGATCAACGCAGGAATTGAACTCCTGATAGGGACCAATGTGCCAAAAGCCCTGGAGCCATTGGAAGTGGTGTGCAGTGTGAATGGTGGACCATTTGCTACAAGGACGATGCTGGGTTAGGGTTAGGATGCTGGGATGGACTGTGAATGGACCACTGGGAGGAGGCAGTGGAGAGACAGTTAAGGGCAGTCAGCCACAAGTAAATGTCAACAGGGTTTCTGTTGTAAATTTGGAGGAGCTTTGGCAGCAACAGTTTAAAAATGACTTCCCTGAGAGCAGCCTGGATGAACAACCTGCTATGTCAAGAGAGGATCAGAGGTTCATGGAATCAGTCACCAACTCTGTGAAACACCTGAATGGACGTTACCAGATCAGCTTACCACTGCGGCAAAGTACAGCCTGCATGCCAAATAACAGGAAAGTTGTTGAGCAGCGTTTGCAACATCTCAAACGGAGGCTGCAGAAAGACTCAGCATATTACATAGAGTATAATACCTTTATAAATGAGTTGCTGATCAAGGGCTATGCTGAAAAGGTTCCTGAAGATGAACTGGATCGCGATGATGGTCGGGTATGGTATGTCCCACACCACGGAGTTTATCATCCCACTAAAATGAAGATTAGGGTTGTGTTTGATTGTGGAGCAAGTTTTCAAGGTACATCACTGAATGCTCAACTTCTGCAGGGCCCTGATCTAACCAGCTCTCTGATCGGAGTGGTGACTCGCTTCAGGAAGGAACCAGTGGTGCTAATGGCTGACATAGAGTGTATGTTTCACCAGGTACGAGTCACTCCTGAGAATTCAGATCTTCTCAGGTTCCTCTGGTGGCAAGATGGAGATCTGGAACAACAACCTGCTGAATATCGGATGAGAGTGCATTTGTTCGGGGCCATGTCATCACCCAGCTGTGCGAACTATGCCTTCAGAAGGTGTGCAGAGGACTACGGGCATCACTACAGTGACATTACAGTACACAAGCTATATCACTGTTTTTATGTAGATGATTGCCTTGTGTCTGTGGCCACAGAGGAAGAAGCAGTGTCACTCTACCAGGAACTGGTCTCTTTGTGTTCCAAAGGAGGATTTTCTCTGACAAAGTGGATGAGCAACAGAACCGGTGTATTGGATGCCATCCCTGAAAATCACAGAGCAAAATGTGTGGAGCAGCTAGACATGGAGTTGGATGCTTTGTCTGTGGAGAGAGTGCTGGGGGTGGAATGGTCTCTTAAATCTGACTCATTTAAGTTCAAGATCAATATTAAGGATAGACCACTCACCAGAAGAGGAATACTCTCAACCATCGCCTCCATCTACGATCCTCTTGGGATCCTAAGCCCTGTGATTTTGACAGCCAAGAAAATCCTGAGAGACCTGTGCAAGAGAGAAATAGGATGGGATGACACTGTACCAGAGTCTGTCTCCAAGGAATGGTTAAAACTGATACAAGAGCTCCACCTACTGGACAAGTTTGAGGTCAGTAGGTGTCTGAAACCAGCTCATTTTGGATATGTCTGTGCAGCCCAGCTGCACCATTTTTGTGATGCCAGTGAGAACGGATATGGAACAGTTACTTACCTGGTGTCAAAGAACAAGAACTCTGAACTACACTGTGCTTTTGTAATGGGAAAATCTCGAGTTGCTCCTCTAAAATCTGTAACTATCCCCAGGATGGAGCTCATAGCTGCAACCATGGCCAGTCGTATGGATGTTCTCTGGAGAAAGGAGCTACAAATGGACCTAGTGGATTCTGTATTTTGGACAGACAGTGAATCAGTCCTCAAATACATTAAGAATGAGACATCACGATATAAGGTATTTGTGGCGAACCGGGTCTCACAAATCCTCAGGGCTTCCTGTACTGCACAGTGGAGGTATGTGGACACATCAAGCAATCCAGCAGACATAGCCTCCAGAGGGGTGAAGTTGAGGTGTTTATGAAACATCCTACATGGTTGTCAGGGCCTAACTTTCTTTTACATCCTGAGAGTGAGTGGCCTGTCAGTCCACGAGATGTGAGCCAACTTTCCCCTGAAGATCCTGAGGTGAGAAGGACTGCCGCAGTGAATGCCATCCAGGCAGAAGAAGAGCCAGTATCTTGCCTGATCCAGTATTTTTCCTCCTGGGTACGCCTGAAGAAGTCTGTGGCTTGGATTTTGAAGATTAAGGACTGGCTTCTGTCCTGTGTGAAGAAGAGGAGACAGTTTTATCTGACCCTGGCACAGTCTGATCTCACGAGGGAGCAACAGGAATCCTCTGTGAAAAATGATATGGAGGAGTTTAAGAGGGCCACTGTGACCAGGAATCTTACAGTAGAGGACTTGGACCAGGCTGAATTGGCAATTGTCAAGTACTGCCAGCAAAAACAATTTCCAGAGGAGCTGGTCAGTCTGGAAAAGGGTCAGCCCATTAAAATAGCCAGTCATCTTCGAAAGCTCTGCCCACAGTTGCAAGATGGAGTCCTGAGGGTTGGGGGCCGACTCAGTAGATCATCTATGCCTGTGGAGGTGAAACACCCTGTAATATTGCCAAAGGATATCCATGTTTCAGAGCTTCTCCTTAGACATATACATCAGCAGGTCGGACACGGTGGCCGTAACCACATGTTGTCTAAGTTGAGAGAGAGATATTGGATAACTGGAGTTAGTACAGCAATAAGAAAGGTGCTGTCCAAGTGTATCATCTGCCGCCGCCTGAATGCTATACCTGTTCACCAGCAGATGGCGGACTTACCCCATGAAAGAATTGTGCCTGATGAACCACCTTTCACTTGTGTAGGAGTGGATTATTTCGGACCTTTCGAAGTGAAGAGCAGAAGGAGTATGGTGAAGAGGTATGGTGTGATTTTTACCTGTTTGGCCATCAGAGCAGTTCACATCGAAGTTGCACCATCACTCGACACTGATTCTTTCATCAATGCACTCAGACGCTTCATTGCCAGAAGAGGTCAGGTCCGAGAGCTTCGTTCTGACAATGGCACCAACTTTATAGGTGCAGAGCGAGAGCTGAGGACAGCTATGGAGCAGTGGAACCTGGAGCAGATCACGGATGTCATGCTGCAAAGGGGAATAAAATGGAGCTTTAATCCACCAGCTGGCTCACATCATGGAGGAGCCTGGGAACGACTTATAAGATCTGTCCGCAAAGTACTTAATTCCACCTTAAGAGTGCAAAACCTGGATGAAGAGAGCTTGCACACTGTACTTTATGAGGTTGAAGCCATCATCAACAGCCGGCCAATCACGAAAGCCTCTGTGGATGTAAATGACTTAGAAGCATTGACTCCTAACCACCTGCTTTTATTAAAGACCTCTCCATCATTACCACCAGGAGTGTTCCAGCCCACAGACATGTATGCGCACAGGAGGTGGAAACAGGTCCAATACATGTCTGATCTGTTTTGGAAAAGATGGGTTAGAGAATACTTACTTCAGCTGCAGGAGCGGCAACGATGGACAGGAGCAAGGAGGAACCTCATTGTGGGAGATCTCGTTCTCATCATGGACCACACAGCTCCTCGGAACACATGGCTGATGGGACGGGTGATTCTAACCTTTCCGGACCGCAAGGGATTTGTCCGCCAGGTGCGGCTGAAGACACAAACCAGCTGCCTGGACCGGCCTATAACAAAGGTCTGTCTGCTGCAGGAGGCTGAGGCTGGTTAAGGACGTACCGGCCTCAGTAGTGATTTTAGTGCTTTTTTTTTATCCTTGCAGGGCTCGATTTGTGGGTTACTTTTGTGACTTTCTTTGTTCGTTTTGAAGTTTGACTGTGGACTTGCTTGCTTTTTGACTCATTGCTTTTGAATTCTGAAGAAGATTCAGTGTGGATTATTGATGGACACTACAAGCTTTATTATTGATGTTTTATTATTGCTGTTTATGTCTCCTACTTGCTAAATTGGTATGGATAAAGGTAATTATTGAGTAATAATTAAGGGGCTGGTGTGTAGGAGCCATATAATGTATTTTGTCACATGGTGTATGTTTCTATGGTTACGCGCGGGAGCTTGGGTCACGTGGGCTTAGGTGGTGAATGCCGGTAGGGTTTATAAGGCAGGCGCTCACCTGCACTCAGGAAGGAGGAAAGAGGGGAGCTGGGTAGCCGTATTTTCGTTGACCGCTCGCTCATTGGTTTACCGTCTTTGAGGTTACACTAAAACTGTGTACACGTCTCCACCTGTGTGTAACTATAAAGTCGCTGTTTAATAAACGCCACAAAACGCATACAAGCCTCTGTGTACGTCTGTGAGCGGTTTCGGCAGCGCGTCATCTAAATACAGGACCCATTCTCTTCCTCTTGAGCGACAAAGCTGTTCTTTTTTGGAGTCGCAGTAACAAGTACAAAACATAAATTATTAATAAATGAAAATAAGCTTAATATCTATGATTAGAGCTAAAGTAGTAGAAAGGATTTCATGCGAAAAAAGTAAAAAAAAAATTAATATTTGACATTTTTATAGCTATTTTATGAGAGGTCCCAAACGGGTCCCTAAGTTAACAAGTGTAAGTTTTTTCAATAATCTGTCCTTGCTCCAAAAATAAAAATGCATCAAAACCAATGTTGTTATTAATTATTGACTTAGTCAAAGCTCTAATAACTTTACCCCAAGTGATCCACTCTGCAACTCATTTTTGGATAATAGGGCATATTTTGTGATTTTGCTATCTAAAAAAATGGGGTTTTGATGACAAAAAGACCATAAAAACATAGAAAATATAAATAAATGTTAATAAACTTCATATCTATGATTAGAGCTGAAGTAGTAGAAAGGATTTCATGTGAAAAAAGTAAAAAAAAATATTAATATTTGACATTTTTATAGCTATTTTATGAGAGGTCCCAAACGGGTCCCTAAGTTAACAAGTGTAAGTTTTTTCAATAATCTGTCCTTGCTCCAAAAATAAAAATGCATCAAAACTAATGTTGTTATTAATTATTGACTTAGTCGAGGCTCTAATAACTTTACCCCAGGTGAGCCACTCTGCAACTCAGTTTTGTATAATATGGCAAATTTTGTGTTTTCGTCATCTAAAAAAGTTGGGTTTTTGATGACAAAAAGGCCATAAAAACATATAAATTATTAATATATGAAAATAAACTTCATATCTAAGGTTAGGGCTGAAGTAGTAGAAAGGATTTCATGCGAAAAAAGTAAAAAAAAATATTAATATTTGACATTTTTATGGCTATTTTATGAGAGGTCCCAAACGGGTCCCTAAGGTAACGAGTGTATGTAAATTTTTATGGTGCCCAGAGGGTTAAACAGAAATGATCTAACGTGCGTGCATAATACTTTCATGGCTTTGTCTTACAAATCACGTGACACGAGCAGCTCACTTACTGGTTCTTTCATTCCCAGTGATTATACTGTGTTTTAAGTTCTGGAATTGGGACCAAAAAAATGATAACAGCTCTCTTTATTGGCTCCGCAGTTTGCTCTTTCTCCTCTGTTTTCAGCTGCGCGAGGGACACGTGACAGCTGCGCAACTCACGGAGACAAAAGGTTAAAGGTCATGAGGTACTGGCGGCCGTGTGATGTCATTTATTTCAAATTATTTCAGGGGTGAAAGTAAGCCGGTACGGCCCAGTACTATGTACGGGCATAAGATTTAGAGGGGGTACGCAGTACCGGGTAGAAAGAGATCAGCTGCCGGTCTTTACAGCTTTTACACACATTAGAAAGCAGCCGCGGACCGCGGACGCTTTTATGAGAAAAAATCTGACCTAAAGCATGTGAACCAGGCAGTGCTTTATCTCATCATATCTGTGTCTGTGTGGTTTTTAGTGGCTTATGATCGCTCCGTGATGTGATTTAATGCACAGAATGTCCCTCTCCCCTCTCATCATTCACTGATTGTCTCGTTTCCTTAAACAAACGCATTGAGCGTGCGCGTCTTAAGCCCAAAGCACACCTGGAGCGCCGCCTAAAATTACACCAAACGCTTGAGAAGGTTTTAATCAGTGGCCCTCAACCCGGCGATCGTAAAAGCAGTGTGGGTAGATCGCGCCCTGCCTTTCCAAATAAAGTCATTTGCCTATGGCATGTGAATGACACGCAGATGGATCAGTCTGAGATTCTTTCTAAAACACGAGACACCGCAGAAGCGCGAGGAAACCCAATACATCAACTTAATAACAATCAGAGTTCTCTCTGCTTTCAGTTCTGTTGTGGAGGCTGCAGGCGGCTCGCGCTCCGTGGCCTCTGAACACTGCCATGGAGCTGACGCACGCACACACACACACACACACACACACTCAGGAGGAGAGGTATCAGGGAGGAGACAGGTGAGGAAGGAGTCAGAGCCTGATGTTTGTCACCTGTTTGCTTTGTTTTTGTCCTTCAGTAGTTTGTTGTTGCCGTGCGTGAGGAAGGCTGAGCGTTACCATGGAGCTCCTGTCACTCATCAATGTTACTAAAATAATGCTGAGCTTTGATGATAAGCTGCATTGATACTGCAGTTTAATTCAGGCACAATTATAAATATAGTAGGCCTATTATAATCCATAATAATCAGCAGTTTTAGGAAATGATAGAATGTTGTAAATATCACTGACAAAAATGCTACATTTATTAGATTCAGTTATTCCTGTCCTGAGTTGATAATTAATGTTTATCATTTTAGTTTAATAAAATGTGACTTTATTAAAGTGGTTATTTCTATTTTTATTTTCATGTTTAACCACTGCAATAAAAATTATATTTGTCTGGAGCCGTTCCTGTCTATAGCAGGTTATTAGCGAGTAAGCGACAGAAAGGAGTTTCCCTGTGCTCTGACTGCAGCAGGAGTCGGGAGCTGCTGCCTGTGTCCCCCCGAGCAGCAGCTACTGTCCCTCAGTGTTTACAGCTGCTGCCTGTGTCCCCCCGAGCAGCAGCTACTGTCCCTCAGTGTTTACAGCTGCTGCCTGTGTCCCCCCGAGCAGCAGCTGCTGTCCCTCGGTGTTTACAGCTGTGTGTCTGTGTCACACAGAGCAGAGAACCATCTTTGTTACTGCAGAAGTACAGGGGCCATGTGTTTTCATCCACCGCCATGCGCCTCATAGAAAACAATAGGGGTGTAATTTTTGACGTGCGTCCGGTGTGTGTTGGCCTTTATAGGGTGCGTTTGATTTGTTTTCAAACCCTGTATAAGCCATGTCTATATTTTTCATTTATAGTCAAGATTCATTCTCAACCTCGTATATCTGCTTTTTCTGCAATTAAAAATATATATGTAGGCATAATTTGTTATAGTACCGGCATAAGCAAAAATCTACTTTCACCCGTTAATAATAGGCCCTTTTCACGATGACGTCAGACAACTTCCGTTTTGAGACGATGGGATGTATCTTCATTAAGCAGCAAAGCAGCAGTTGACCTGGGCAGCAGCCACATTGGTGCTGTCTGAAAGCTAATCAGCATCCAACTCTTTGCCATCAACAAACAAAAAATGATCAATTTAGTTTATTTGGTAACGGATTAAGGCGATGCATAGTTAAGTCTTAGGTTATCAGCACCTATGGATCTACATACAACTGTGTTAGAGTACTAATAACATAAAATAAACTGATAATAACCCTTTTCCTAATCCTAACCAGTTAATATATTATAATATATTAAAATTTCTATAATATTTATCAAAATTAGCATTATTCTTCATGAATCGGAGACTGCACCAGATGAACTCACTAAACCACACAATGCCTATTTTTATTTTTCCAACTGCGATCAAGTTAGCTTTGTTTTAGCCAGTTTTTTACTGTGTCCTGCTTGTTGCCAGTGTGAGCTGATTGTGAAGACGTGTCATCGTAATCTGTTGCTTACAGTACGATGGAGTTTGCAGTGTCTAAATGAAGTTCTGCTGAATAGCAGTGAGAGTTAGGAACCTTCAGACAACAATGCAGACACTTTGGTAACATTAATTTAATGAAGTTACAAGCCGTGGTAAAATAATTAATAGAGGCCATAATTAAAATTAAAATGTTACTTTAAATAATTGCATGTTTAATTTGGTTTAAAGGTACTATTTCAGAAAATATAACTTAAATTTGGCTAAAACTTGCTTCATTGTGATGATTTTTTTAATATGCATTTTATGTCTTTGTAGGTTATCAACCTGCGGAGCTTCATTGCTCATGTCTACCTCCATTACTAAAATGTAAACAAAAACAAACCGAAACTCATCTAACAGCAGAAAAAACAAACAAACAAACAAACAAAACAAAACAATGAATTAAAGCAATGAAAACTGAGTAAGTCGTCCTAGCATTCTTTTGTCTGAAGCCAGACATTTTTGGGCAGGAGCTCAATAAACTTTTAAAAAAACGTCACAATTATTGTGAAGTAAGTAATTGTTGTAAGTAAGAAGGAATTGAGTGTTAAGTTTAATCACTGCTACTTTAACCTCACACTACAACACCTGCTGCTACAACTACTACAGTATAATTACCAATACTACCCAACAAGGTCAAGAAAATTATCTAAGTTGCTTGAGTATAAATAACACGCTTTACATCCAAAATGTACTCAAATATTTTCTAAAAAACATACTCAGAAAGTACATTGTACAGAGAAGAGATCAGATGTAGAAACTAGTTACTTTAATAATTTACTTATGTAGGTGTACACTAGAAAATGTACATAATACTTTTCCTCGTGTTGTAAATGTATCTAAATGGCTATTTTATATCAAATCTAGTCAGTAGCATGTTGCACTGGTAATGTTACAAGCCCAATACATTTTGATGTGACAGATAAAAAAAGGCACATATGTTGAAATGTCCTTCGTAATTAATGGACGTTAGACTAAAGAGTATTTAACATGGGGCTGTCTTTAAAAGTTCTCAAGTAAAAGGTAGCTCAGGTTTATACAGCAGTCTTAAGTCCGAACTCCTGCAGGTCCTTGTAAGAAAAGCGAAAGGGAAAGTGGCAGAGAGCTGTAGGCGCAGTCACCTCAGAAGTCCCGCAGTCAGAAGCAACGTAAATCCTTTCAACAATGCAATGGATATTACGCATTCTTTTCTTCGCGATGACATTTCGCATCCAAGCGAATACTTTGGGTACGTTTTCATCTACTTTTCTCTCATTTGTAGCGAAAACTGTGCTTTGTTTTCTTCCAAAGTATTACTGACTACTGATAAAATGGTGGCCAATCCGGGAGAGGGACAAAAGCGAATACGCAGGACGGATTTCAGAAATAGATTTCGAGTGATCAGCTTTAAAACTACAGAAAACAATGAGCCAAACAACACTGTAGGCGTGGAAACTTATAATAGTTATAAATGAGTCAAGCAGGATCAGAGCAACTCAACCCCAACCGGGGCTTTAGGGATACTTTGGGTATTTGGCCGTTTTGTAATAAGACGTCTAAATTCACATTTTGTGGTGAAAACCGTCAGTGCTGCCCTCTTCTGAGGTCAAACTCAACTATAACAGGTTGATATCATTTTCTGTAATAAATAAAATAATGAAAGTACTGTAATAATAACAGAAAAGCATGGTTTTAGGAATTATTTTTTACCTCTCAAAAAGTCATGTCAGTGCCCGGCTCATTTGAGCTGAATGTATTAAACTAAAATGGCCACCCTTTTTTAGGCAATTTAGTTGAATATGTTAAAAAAAAAATTCCACAATATAAACATTTAAGAAACACAGTGAAAATACACTTAATTTAATACTTCTCTCCTGACCTCACTGCTGTTGTTTGAGTAGTTTGTTTTCTATTTGCTTCAGCCAGTTTTTTGAAACTTGTAGCCAGCGGCAGAACTTTACAAAGAAACTTTAAAACTGAATACTCAGGTCACAAAACATCTCAGAACATGTACAAAATCAACAAAAACAGAACTCAAATGACACTTTATCGTCTGATCGTCTTTATTATGACAAGGATCAGAGCCTTGTTCAGACTTGGTCCTGAGCAGTGATGTAAGTGTGACGGTGAGAATGTGTGAGCTTGTGCCATTTTGAGCTGGGTTATTGCTCCCTGGGTGGTTTTGAGTCAGTATTAGGACTAATTATGATATGAAGTAAATGTGGTTTAGATTCTCCTACCCAGAGCTGGCTCTAGCCAATTTGGTGCCCTAGGCGAGATTGGTCTAATGTTATGATACATAGTCAGGGCTAAATAAACGGCAGCACACTCACTGTCTTTAATTACAAAGTAACACAGTAACACGCAGTGGCTACGGTGTAGTTTATTTCAACTTTGCTCGCCTCGTAGCTTCTGCAAATGAAAAGTTAAACAGCAGTTTTTAATGTTAGAATAAACAACTACATACCTCTACTTTGGGCCTTTTTTCCTCCTCCTCTTTTCTCCGCTTTCTGAAGGCAGCACCTGATGCTTGGACGCCTTTTCATGATAAAAAATTGTCAAACTTCTTGTTGATGTAACATCCATCAGTTTAGGGACCGCTGCTGTGATGCGCGTCAACAACAACAACAACAACAACAACAACAACAACAACAACAACACCCATCTCCCGCTTCCACCGTGACCCGTGTCAGTCAGGTTCAGGTCAATCAGAAGTCATTAGGATTTTTTTTTTTTTTTCATATTAGAGTACAAAGAAGAAATAACACCATTCACTTGATTTTTAATTATTTGTCATTTATTTAAAAATATACTAGAGCCGCCCACTTTGCCACAGTGCCCACACCAGAGGCCAGTGGTGGAATACAATAAAGTTAAAGTACTTAGTTACTTTACTTAATTACAATTTTCATGCATTTGTACTTTACTTGAGTAAATTTTACAAGGGGTACTTTTACTTTTACTTCACTACATTTTAGGGCAAGTATCTGTATTTTTTATTGCACTACTTTTTTGAATTGGTTCATTGATAATTTGTTTTTGCCGTGTCGTTGTTGTAGACAGGACATTAATGTAAAAGATGCAGTAAAGTACTCTTCAGAAAAACCTCACCGCCTCATATTTAACACTTTCAGTAGTTCTTGAACCTAGGCAAAATTCTTACTTTTTTCCTCGCTTCCAGGGCTCGTAAAATCGCTGGCTAGATTAGCAATTATGTTTTTCTCTCAGGCTATCGAAATTTGACAGCCCCTGTCCAACGGGCTATCAAACAAATTGTAAAGACATATTTATTACATCTGTAACACAGCGCCAGGATTGTGAATGTAGATGGGCCTAAAGATTACTGGCTGGGCAAACAAAAGCGAGCGAGGGAGGGAGGTTTCTGCGCCGCGCCGCTTGTGTGCGCCTGTCACTGTCCATGGTGCTTAATGTGAAAGACATGACCAAAATTACAATTATATTTTGAAAATCTCCCTTGCGCCATTTATTTGAACTTTTATTATACCTCATTAAATGCTACCTCTTTAACAGACAAACAACAAAAACATATTTTATCAAGCTTTCGCCTACAATAAAAGACAGCGGGGTTTCTCATTGAACACTGCAATTATCTCACAGTAACCAATGCTCTCCGTTATTTCTCGTTCAAAGGAAATCAGCCACAGAGAGTTCAGTCTTTCTGTGAGCATCATTGTTTTGGTGCCAGTGTTGATTCTGTTTACAGCTGAACAGAGTCTCTCCACAGAACAGGATGTCATGGGCAGTGTAAGAAGCGCTCTAAGTAGTTGGTTCACTTTTGAGTCACTCACAATTAGTGAGGAAAATGTTTCCTTATCCTGATCATTATGCTTTTTTCTATTAATATGCTGCACAAACACAGCGTATTCAGCTTCACTCACATTTATTCAGAAGTGTGTACATATGGGTTGGATTATATTTATGTCCCCAAATGTGTCCTAACCCTAACGGCAGGAGGGCAGCTCGAGGTGGATGAAAATCAAGTATCCTATCTGAACTGGCTCGGCTTCGTACAAAAGTGGGTGGGCCGAGGCCCAGCCAGGCCCACCCGTGGCCCCGCCTATGCTTTAACAGTGGAATATGTTGTGTTGTTGTTCGCGGGGCGATGCCGTCTCGTCCCTCAGCCCCTCCCCTGTCCACTCTCACAGCACAGCCCTGACCTGTCAATCGTGCGGGCCGGACCATCCCCTGCAAGAGAATGGTTTAACCCCCGTGTGGAGAGGTGCATCAGATGCTAAACTTTCATTCATTTCTCAGTATAAAAGGATAAAAAACTTCGCACATCACCTGCTTGGGATGGGTGCGTAGGAGCAGAGGGAGCAGCCCAAAAGTACATCAATATGAAAAATTCCCGCACACAGTCATACTTGCAAATGTGAGAGTTTATTAGTACTCAACCAGCAACATTTCAGCACTAGGCCTTCATCAGGCAAAAGGATAATAACTTTCTCACTAAAACGGCAAAACTATTTTGTTTTGCTTGAAACTAAAAGCGGCTGACAACAGAGAGGGCAAGAGACAGAAATGTGAGAAAATCCGATCGCACAGCGGCTTTGGACGCCAACGAGAGCGGTAAGAGAAGTCATAAATATTAGCGGTTTGGTTTTAGCTTGGAAACAGCCTTGTGAATGATGATCCATAGCTTTTAAAAAGGCCCAGAGACAGAAGCAGAGACGGGAGCTTAGGACTACTGCACTAAGCAGCATTAACCTCAGTTACAGAGCTGAGGCAGCCTGGAGTTATTTATTGTACATTAGCTCTCTCTAGGGCTCTGTATTTTCTCTTTTGGAGAGTTCACTGCTAATATAACGAGCACATCTCAGTAAGTGATCCACAAATCCCCGCCCACTCCAGGAAGCACTGACCAATCAACAACAAACCTTCTAAGACATTACACTTAAAACATTTTTGGATTAAGAGCAAAAACAAATCATTTGTTTATTAGGCTGTCTGAATATAAAGTATTTATGTATTTTTTCATCAATATTTTTTTCTGCAGAATTCAACCTAACTAGTCCTCGTTATCCAGTCAACGCAACAGTAAGGAGTGACGTCATCTTGCCCTGTCAAGTGGAGCCTCCGATGAAAGTGTCCCAGGAGTATGTGCAGTGGACACTGACATGGCACCAAGATGAAAAAACTGTGCACGTCAGCAGAAATGGCAAAGACGACCATGACGACCAACACAAGGACTTCAAAGACCGAACTGAAATCAACCACAATGAAACAGGCAATGGAAACATTTCAATCAAAATCTTCAGCGTTTCCAAAGACGATGAGGGGAACTACACCTGTTTGCTAGAGATTGAAAAGGATAATAAAAGCTGTAAGAAAACCGCCAACGTCACACTTCATGTTGGTAAGAACTGTGGTTATTTTAATAACAACAGACAATAGGCAGGCATGTAATGTTACTCATGTTTTCATTTGTCTCACAGTGGAGCCTGGGGGCCCGGACGACCGTATGATAAACTCAGCAGGTATGAAAACTTGAGTGTGTTGATTTTGATACAATAATATTGCATATGATGATGTGCCCTGTTTAGGTTCAGAATGACAGTATAAAATACCTGGAGCCTGTCTTTGTAAGAAAAAATAACACTAAGTCAATAAGTTTTTGACATTCAAGCAGTTCATGAAATCAATATCATTTCAAACTGTACAAAGTCTAACATGTCTATTTAAAAATAATAAATGTCCAGTAATTTAACAGCTGTAGATTCAATAGCCTACATATTACTTCTGTTTAGTAAGCCCAGTTTAAAATAGGCCCATATGCATTAAAATAAAAATAAGCTATTTCTGCTTTTAATATAATAAAATTGTATGGCCACAAATCTATTTAAATTTTATTCACAGATTTATCAGGAATCGATAAGAGAATAAAGAATTGGATTGATAAGCAGAATTGACAATGGCATTGACATTGATAAAATCTTATCAATTATGCATCCTGCAGACTTGTTGCAGACTTGTTTCAGTCTTATGACAAGATGCATGTACTAACTTATAGATATATATAATATTTCAAAACTGATTTTTGGTGCATAAAAAACCTGCTTTCTGAGTCTTGGCGGCACCGTGGCTTAGTGGTTAGCACTCTCGCCTCACATCAAGAAGGACCTGGGTTTGATTCCTGGACCGTGTGGGGTGAGAAACCCACCCCGGCATTGAGGGATGGGTCAAATGTAGAGAATGAATTTCCCACAGGGATCAATAAAGTATAATAAATAAATCTTCTTCTGTTCCCGTCAGAGGAGTCCACAGTGAGTCCTCTGCCTCTGTCTAACCCTCTCCTCTGCATCATCTTCTCTGACACAAACTCCATGTTCCTCTTTCACTACATCCATAAATCTCCTCTCTGGTCTTCCTCTAGGCCTCCAGCTCTAACCTCAGCATCCTGCTCCTCATATGTTCACTGTCCCTCCTCTGTACCTAACCCAACTTTACAGACAACTATTCACTCTCACATTCATTCACTATGGGGACATTTAGATTTATCTATAAACTCACATTTACAATGTAAACTAAGGAACTCACAGTAACACAAGACAGACGTACAGACTCCAGGCCCAGTCTCTTTGTCATGAGCAGAAATGTTGGCACGACTTCAGGATAAAATGAACAGGAACTGTCCCTGGCAGCTGTTTAATGTTTGTTTTTTCTCTGACAGTGACGCCCACGACTGGTAAACCTCAAGATAGGAAACATTATTGCTTTGATTAAATTAACATTTACTGCTCAACTTTTAATAACATTTAGTTAATGTATTTAAAACTTTATTAGTAAATTGAAGTGGGTCTAAAACCCTAATTTAAATCCCTGCTTGTTGTCTGGGCAGTTTTTTTTTTTTTTTTTTTTTTTTTTTTTTTTGCTGACCTAATTTTTTTTCATCTAGATCCAACAGTCAGTCATAAAATTCGTAGTGCAATTGCTGGTGGTGTCGTAGTTCTGCTAGTAGTTCTAGTTGCAGCAGGATTATTTGTTCTACACAAGAAAGGCTGCCTTCCACGAGGTAAGCCAGTGCTTTGTTTTGCTTTGTTTAAGCATGAAGTATATTATTTTATAACACAGATGATCTGTGAGAAAACCTTAATACCTGATCCCATTTTCTGGTCTGCTGCACCACTTGTCAACAGTGAACTGCTGATGATGATAATACAGAGAAAGTTGCAACCGATTTGGAGAAGCAGACAGGAGCAGTGACAATGGGCCAAAATGTAGGCTAACAAGCAGTAACATAGTCTGTCTACTATGTGAACACACATTTTACTGTACATTAAAGGATTTGAGTGTTTAAGTGAAGCGATGAAATAAAAACGCTCCTGTCTGCTTCTCCAAACTTGAGATGTGCTACCTTCTCCAATAAAAACTGTCAAACACTTTTAGAAAATACTGAATGATCCCTTTAACTGGACAAGTGTTCATTTACTTTTATTTAAATAGAACCTCAACCCCAGCCATCTCAATCAATTTCTCTCCAAGCCAACCAAAGAGAACCAAACAACGGAGAGGAGCCTAATCCAGACGATCAGGAGCAACATCCTCTTCGAAATGACAATGAAGCAGAGTTTGGTCAGGAAACTCTGTACTGATAAGCTTTCTTTTTTTACACTGGTGTTACACTGTGGCTCAGTACGACTGTGCTGGAAACAATTTCAGGGCTGTCAAGTTTTGATCTGGGCTTGGTGTGAGATTTTTTTGTGCAGTGGGTGGTCTATGGTAGTATATGTTAGTATAGTGCAGTATATATTATGTGGTTATTACATAAAATAATTAATGTATTGTATAAATGTATAGTAAATTATACATATTTTTAACCAGACTGAATTTGAAAATGACCAAATATCTTTTGTAATGTGACAACTAGCCTAGTAATATGTTTTTAAAATATTTTTTTCTCCATAAACGGCTCTACAGTGCCCTCCCTCGCGTCTTTGTGTCAGTTTTCTGTTCACCTAACGCACACGTGATCCACTGTAGGTCCAGTTTATCCATCGCATGCTGGAGCCTGATAGACCCATGTCCCCCTGTCCCATACTACTCACTGTCACTGGTCTAACCAGAGCCTGGGACACCTCTGTAGCCCTCCTGTCTTTAGTTTGTTTAGGTTTAGCACCTTGGCTGTTTAAACCAAACAGACCCGGGACACTCTGCTGCACAGCGCGGTGACACAGAGCGGAGACAGAGAGAGAGAGCGGATCAGAGCAGGGTAAAGTGAGTGGAGAGGTGACTCCTGGTGCAGTGAGTCAAAATAAGTTGCCCCAAACATGAGAAATCTTTCACTTTTGCCTTGCTCACTTTGACAACTAGGTCAAATCCTCGGCTTTTCAACTTTTTATCACTGAAATTGACTGATTTATCTTTGAAAACACAATATTATGTTTTCATATATATTGTGTTTATTTTAAGCCAGGGAATGTCCATCCATCCATCTTCCTCCGCTTATCCGGGACCGGGTCGCAGAGGCAGCAGTCTAAGCAGAGATGCCCAGACTTCCCTCTCCACAGACACCTCCTCCAGCTCTACCGGGGGGACCCCAAGGCGTTCCCAGGCCGAGAGACATAGTCCCTCCAGCGTGTCTTAGGTCTTCCCCGGGGCCTCCTCCCAGTGGGGCATGAACACCTCCCCAGGGAGTCGTCCAGGAGGCTCAGGAACAGATGCCCGAGCCACCTCAACTGACTCCTCTCGATGTGGAGGAGCAGCGGCTCTACTCCGAGCTCCTCACCTTATCTCTAAGGGAGCGCCCAGCCGCCCTGCGGAGGAAACTCATTTTGGTCGCTTGTATCCGGGATCTGGTCCTTTCGGTCCTGACCCAAAGCTCATGACCATAGGTGAGAGTAGGAACGTAGATCGACAGTAAATCGAGAGCTTCGCCTTTTGACTCAGCTCCTTCTTCACCACGACAGACCGATACAACGACCGCATTACTGCAGACGCTGCACCGATCCACCTGTCAATCTCACATTCCATCCTTCCCTCACTCGTGAACAAGACCCCGAGATACTTAAACTCCTCCACTTGAGGCAGGAACTCTCCCCCAACCTGGAGAGGGCAAACCACCCTTTTCCAGTCGAGAACCATGGCCTCGGACTTGGAGGTGCTGATTCTCATCCCAGCCGCTTCACACTCGGCTGCAAACCGCTCCAGTGCACACTGAAGGTCCTGGCTTGATGAAGCCAACAGCACAACATCATCCGCAAAAAGCAGAGATGAAATCCTGTGGTCCCCAAACCAGACACCCTCCGGCCCCTGGCTGCGCCTAGAAATTCTGTCCATAAAAATTATGAACAGAACTGGTGATAAAGGGCAGCCCTGCCGGAGTCCAACATGCAGGGAATGTCTCTTTCTTATATTTTGTAGGAACACATCCATCAGGTATTTTCCCTTAAAATGTGCCATGTGCCTTATTTTTGTGTTTTACAAAGACTGGAGCTGGATTTGACCTGGGGCCGCCGCGTTAATAACTACAGTGGCTCTGAAAGCAGTGGTGTAGTCTACATTTTTGTAGTGAGTGTACTGTGATGATTCCTGCCTCATATACACCCGCGTTACTGTCGCTTAATAACATTTTTGGGGTTGTGTTTTTTTAGTGTATAGGGCCTACATACATTATTTAGCCAAATGGGAGTAATCTAGTTTTAAGTATCAGAATCAGAAAAACTTTATTTATCCCCAAGGGGCAATGAATTTGTAGCTTACCAGCCGTATGTTCATCTTTCCATAATAACAAAAATTGAATAAATAAATCAAGGATACAAAGCCCTGTAGGAGTGCACTGAGATAAAACATTTATATAAAATATTCCATGAAAAAAGAGCTTTAAATCCAAAGCTCTTCTGTGGAAAAAAAAACACAACACAAAGATCAACTAACAGCACTACACCAAGACCCAGGCCCAGTGGAACTATGGGTAAGCTTTTTTTGTTTTTGTTTGACTGATTGTATTTTTGTAAACAATGTTATGTTAACCTATTAAGTGTAATTAAAAATCTGTGTCTCACATTGACTGTGAGAGAGAGGCTGCTTAAAGGTGAGGTGTGGAAATAGGCGACTCTATAAGGTTTGTTAGGCCTATTACGGTTTAACCAAAGCTATTTTTTGTTTTTTCAGCTTTTCCCTTTTACTCGGGTTTACACAGCGAACCAGTCGTAGGTGATTTGGCAGTGGAGATTTTGCGCCGGATGCTCTTCCTTTTGCAACCAGGCATACAGTGACTGGTTTAACCAAAGCCATCCTTCCTTTAAAAAACAAAAACTTTTAGACCTATTTATTTATTTTTATAAATAGTGCAGAGTAATAAACAGTTTTTTGTTTGTTTATTTGTAAGCATAAATTTGTTACTTTTGAGCAGGCCAAGTTAACATTGAATTATAGGCCTATGTCTTGTTTTTACAATCAGTGCAGGCTAAATAAAACACACCAAACAACCCAACAGTAAATAAAAACATACTAAAAACTTTATTTAATTCATTTGTGGTAGGCTAGTGTAATGTTTTTGGGTAAACATTGCCATCTAGTGGTTCTTTGAATAGGCGCCCCCTGGCTTATACAGGTGGAGAAAGGACTCCGCTGGTCAGGGGCGGACTGGCCATCTGTGCATTCTGGAAGATTACAGTTGAGGTTATTGGTGTAGTCTGTAAAGTTGAAACCAATAAACAGAGACAATTAGATAGAAAATGTCTTTGTTTATTGTAGGGAGATATTGTAGCTATATGTTTGTAGCCTGCACAGTAGATATATAGGCTACTGTCAAATAGATTATATGAACTCAATCTGTGGCATAAATAGTTAATAGAAACTCGCACACTGGCATACAGGCTTTGGAAAGGCCTGGCCCAAAGCCCGTGAGCCGCGACCCACAGCCCGTGAGTCAATGCTCAGACCCATGCACGGCACAAATCCGCTCATTTTACCTTTAAAAATCACACACAGAATAATTTATTCACAGATACTGAATAATATTGTAGTAAACTACTGATACACAATGTCAAATAGCTCATATAAGTTCAATCTAAGGCATAAAATGGAATAATATTGATTATTGAATAATATTGTAGTAAACTATTGATACACAATAGCACACAAATGCACGAATAATACACAAACAGCTCATATAAGCTCAATCTAAGGCATAAAATGGCATAGGAGCAATGGTGAGCCGCGACCCACAGCCCGTGAGTCGCGTGAGTCACCAGAAGTAGGTCGGAGCTGTTTGCAGCGCCAGCCCCTGCTGCCGCTCGGACCACCGTACAGACCATAGGACCATGGGAAGGCACCTGGTAGCAGACACATGTTTGTCCTAGCAGTGGTCACTGTGGTCGCAGTTTTGGTTACAACCCCTGCTGGTCACGTTGTAAGAGCCAAGTATCAAGAGTAGGGAGTGGGGAATGCGTCTCCAGTCCAAGTCCGAGTCCCAAGTCTCCATTGGTGGTTGAGAAGTTTTGGATCGTGTCTAAAGTGCGACTACAATGGGACTACTCCAGATCTTTACAGTCACTTTTTTCCTGGCAGCAACACATTTCTCTCTAACTGTTCCCTGTGGTAAGTTTTTATTTCCTGTCTTTATTGTACAACAGGCAGGTTCCATAATGCGCTTCTCTCCTCTCTGCGTTAAACTTTCCTGCTTTGGTCCCGGCTGTGGTTTTCCTCTGGGCCTGCGCCTGGAGCTCACTCACAGCCCCGGTCACCGGCTCTGCGCACTGCGCAGTAGCGTAGTAAGATCACTTAATAAGTAGGCCTAGTAGTAAGATTACTTAATAAGTAGGCCTAGTAGTAAGATCACTTAATAAGTAGGCCTAGTAGTAAGATCACTTAATAAGTAGGCCTAGTAGTAAGATCACTTAATAAGTAGGCCTAGTAGTAAAATTACTTAATAAGTAGGCCTAGTAGTAAGATCACTTAATAAGTAGGCCTAGTAGTAAAATTACTTAATAAGTAGTCCTAGTAGTAAGATCACTTAATAAGTAGGCCTAGTAGTAAGATCACTTAATAAGTAGGCCTAGTAGTAAGATCACTTAATAAGTAGGCCTAGTAGTAAAATTACTTAATAAGTAGGCCTAGTAGTAAGATCACTTAATAAGTAGGCCTAGTAGTAAAATTACTTAATAAGTAGTCCTAGTAGTAAGATCACTTAATAAGTAGGCCTAGTAGTAAGATCACTTAATAAGTAGGCCTAGTAGTAAAATTACTTAATAAGTAGTCCTAGTAGTAAGATCACTTAATAAGTAGGCCTAGTAGTAAGATCACTTAATAAGTAGGCCTAGTAGTAAAATTACTTAATAAGTAGGCCTAGTAGTAAGATCACTTAATAAGTAGGCCTAGTAGTAAGATCACTTAATAAGTAGGCCTAGTAGTAAGATCACTTAATAAGTAGGCCTAGTAGTAAAATTACTTAATAAGTAGGCCTAGTAGTAAAATTACTTAATAAGTAGGCCTAGTAGTAAGATCACTTAATAAGTAGGCCTAGTAGTAAAATTACTTAATAAGTAGGCCTAGTAGTAAAATTACTTAATAAGTAGGCCTAGTAGTAAAATTACTTAATAAGTAGGCCTAGTAGTAAAATTACTTAATAAGTAGTCCTAGTAGTAAAATTACTTAATAAGTAGGCCTAGTAGTAAAATTACTTAATAAGTAGGCCTAGTAGTAAAATTACTTAATAAGTAGTCCTAGTAGTAAAATTACTTAATAAGTAGGCCTAGTAGTAAGATTACTTAATAAGTAGGCCTAGTAGTACTTGAGGTACTGCGGTTGTTTACTGTAAATTCCAAATGTCATCGTGGCTTGGTTTTAGACTTGGTTTAGATTCGGCCTACTCCGAGTTTAGACCTGGTTTAGTTTCGGTCCATGTTTAGTCCAGGTTTAAACCTTCTTTAGTTCTGGTTTAGTCCTGGTTTATCAGTGAACTTATTAGAAAATACCTATAGACTACACTGGTGCAGGTTTCTTGTTGGGCGTATGAAGAAATAGGCCGCGGATGTAGTTGGGTGATTCTTTAACTATCAAAGAATTTCTGTCCCGGGCAAAAATCTGAAAAAATGAAATATATTTGTGCATTTTTATTTTTGCCACAGTTAGGTAGCACCCTGAGGAACATACAAACAATTTATTAAAGATACATTTTATTTTCAAAATATAAAAAATGGATTTGTATGTTTTGTGTTGTATGCCCTTTGTCCCTGGGCCCAGTTTTGAAAATTCAATCCCTCATAATATCAAGATTAATTCTA
The DNA here is from genome assembly GCA_020698575.1 of Bostrychus sinensis. NCBI lineage: Eukaryota > Metazoa > Chordata > Actinopteri > Gobiiformes > Eleotridae > Bostrychus > Bostrychus sinensis. Next base: position 10,746,359 of record CM036252.1, read on the forward strand.
ATTCAGTTGTAACATTTATTATTATTATTATATTAACAAATAGCTCATAAATTCTTTATTTTTATTATATTTTGAAAAATAAGGGTTTGATTTTCCTGAAATTGCCCGGGCCAGGTTTGACCGTAGTTGTAGAATGACCCAGTTATGATGATGTTACCATGACAGACACCGGGCTCACCGGGCCTGGCCTTACATCGAGAGGGAGAAAGAGCTTAAACACCGCCAACAAGCAGCGACCTCCAGCACCAGATGAATATTTTTACACAAAGCTAATGATCTGTAACCACTACAGCAGTGGCTGATAACTCAAATGTCTCATATAAGAAAGCTATTTACAGAAAAAATACTGCCATGTTGAACGACTTTAGGTTTTAGGCTTCATGAAAACATTCAGCTCATATGTGACGACCGCGCCACTACACACATGCCCATTGAACACATGTATAATAATAATAATAATAATAATAATAATATCAGTGCGCGGCTGAGGTTGAAAAGACCGTAAAAAGATTTCGTCTCCAAGACACCAACCAGAAAACTCATAGTCACGGGGCTGGATGTGTTAGAACCTAAACTTGTGCCACCGCTTTTAACTTTTCATGTCCTGCCTTGAGTCCGTGTTTTGCTCCCGCTGCCCCCGCTGGTCCTCAGTCTCCCTTTGTCCCACGGAGCTGGGGCCTCTGGAGGCTGCACAGCAAATTCTGGTGCGACACCTTTTAAAATGTCGTATATGGTCCGCACTAAATCGTGTTACAACAACACTTTGGAGGTTTTACACTGTGACAGAGTTGGAGTAACACGCTTAAGAGTTACACTTTACTCCATTTAATGTTACACTACACAACTGTAAAGTGTTGAAAATGTGTTATTTTATTTACTCTAAAACGTGTCACAGTAGTGTGACTGTTAAATATGATCACTATTATAGTGTTATGTTATCACTGTTGTGTGTTTAAACCAACTTTTATATTATATTTCATTATATTTCAGTTCATTTCTATCTAAACTGAGAAGGCAGTCACACAAACTTTACTTTTTAAATCAACATTTATTTCCATCTGCACTTACACATTACATTGTGACTGTTGTCCTCAGGGCACAGGAGTTAGAGACAGTCACTGATGGAGAACGAAGGCTGTTCTTCTGTTCACCCACAAACACAGCAGAGCTTCATCACAGGCTTCAGTCTGTAATAACACACAATGAGATGTGTCAGGTTAAACCAGCATCTTAACAAACCCCAAATGCATATTTTTGTATTTAAGTTTTCATACCTGCAGATGCCCCGCATGGGATTTTGACTTTTAAGACTTTTAAGACTACAGACTGCAGGAACTGTACAGAACCAGGGCAGCATTTGGCAGCTCACTGTCCCAAAGAGCAAAAACAACACAATTATAAAATAATACAAATAAATAAAATAAAAATAAAACAATATTACATAGTCAGTGGTGAATGTGCCCTGCTGACCTGGGAGTGTTGCTGAAGGTCCTTTTAGAAGTCACTCTGGTCCTAGGTTTGTGGCCACTGTCTCACAATCTGTAAGAAAATACAATGTTACGCTTGTGCTGATGACAGTCAGTCTTCAATATTTTGGTTTGTTAAAAAGTGATACCAACCTTTAAAAAAAGGTAACAGTCCATGACCCTGTACTGCCAAAACTACCACCAAACCAATGCAGTGGACTGGAAAGAAAACTGAGAACAGGACATATTTGTAAAAGCACTAAAATAACACAACCCCAACACTTGGAGCACATGCACAAAAACACACTTATTCTGGTCAAGATTGTGATATTCCCTTTTATCACAGATTTAGCTCATGATAATAAAAACAAAGACATTTGATAAAAATCAAGTTGTAAGTCATGTCGTGGTTATCCTGAACAGTACAAATGTAACACTGCATGTCTGCTCTGCTAACCTTACAATTTGTGAAAAGTATTAACTATCCCCATGCTGCTAGCTTAGCTTAGCTTAGCTTAGCTGCTGCTGATCCATGCTAAGTGCTAACTGAGCCTCACACACAGAGAGAGAAGAGAGAAGCTGCTCTTGGAGCATTTTGTTACAGACTTAACAATATTATTTTATTGGCAAATACTGAATATTATTTTTGACCACGCCAAATTCAGCACAGCATAACAGCGACTGTACCTCTGTTTGGCATATATTATCATTAACTTAATATGGATGCTTTTTAACCTTGCATTACAGCACATCATAGGCTGTGATGTTGGCTAACTACACCAAGAAGATTGTCTCCCTGGATAAATAAAATCCTCCAGGCCATGAAATGTTACAAAATGCAGTAGATTCTGTGTGATTTCCTCACCAGAGGCTGCTCAGCGCAGTGGAGGGGACAGAAAAAAGCTTTGCTGTGTGCTTCATAGTTCAGTCGCAGTTCAGGAACTAATCCCATGTTAGGTCAAATTCAGATGTAACACTGGTGCAGAGTAACAGCGCTAACAATTCACTGAGTCTGCTCTCAGTTTCAACTCCAACTCTGTTTGGTGAAGCACACTCTTAGTGAAGAAGAATTAAATCACAAAAGTGTTGAAATAACTCCAGAGAACCTACACTTTACTCCAAACAGCACCAACACTGATTTGAACACTTCTGAAGTTGCTGTGTAAAGGTGAAAGTCATGTCATGGTCCATCAGAGCCAGAAATCCTTCAAACATTAAAAAAAAAATGCATCCGGTCTGTGTAGTGTGTAGTAGAAAAAATACATATTTTCTATGTATTTTGGCTGAAAAACGCGCTCCAACGCCAGCTGCGAGCGTTAAACGGACAAACCAGAGTGAAAGCCTGGACGCAATTTCCAACCAAACCCAAATAAAAATAGATTTAAAAGATAAAAGTGTTATTTTGTTTTACAAATCAAAACTTTTTTATTATACATAGGCTATTTACTTTTTTTAGTCGTGAATATTCAGAGGGCCCATGTTTTGTCAGGGGGTGCTGCAGCACCCTCAGCACAGCCTTGTTTCATAAGGTGTGTATGTATTTTGTTAAATTAGTCAAAAAGTTGTCTAAATGTTCTTCTAAATATCTTAAAATGAACGGCTTTCCTCTCGCTGTCTGCTCAGGTTTGCTGTTTCCTGCAGCGACACAACAGTTACAGTAAAGAACTGTAGGCCACTCTTACCCTCACCGCTTCCTCGGCTTTAAAACCACGTTATGGGACTTGCATACGGCTTTTTAGTTAGTTTTAGATAGCAACGAAATAATAGATACATGGTGTAACACACAGACTTTAGACGAGCTAGTTTTATGTAAACCAGACAGGAACAGTCCCAGTTTGAGGCTCCTTGCCCCATGTCCCAACTCAAATCTTTAAAAACACTCAAATGTCTCAGTTTTCAACAAAAATATGCATTTATTTGCAAAAACTCATCCAACACACGCGAAAAGTGGATTTTTGGCGTGATGGTGCCACAAACTGTCCGACTTCACTACAGGCGTATTTCCCCTGCTCCTGCTGCGGCCGCGCGCTCTGATACCAGTCCAGGCGAGGCACAGTTCATCGGGAACGAGCCTAATGCTGTGATATCCGCACATTTCCAACACGGTCACGCGCCGCCCGACACGGCTTCACGCCCTGCAAAGTGCTTTGAGAAGCGCTGGTGTACGGCAAAAAAGATCGTGTGATTAATTTGCGTTAATACATTTTAACGCGGTAATTTTTATTTTTATTAATCGTATGCGTTAATACGGAAGCGCATAGTACACGCTTAGAATGGATGTGTTAAATTTCTACACAGTTTTTGTGTTACTACTATTTTAACACGTGTTGTGTTAAAATGTCAAATGTATGTGTTAAAATGTTTATTTAAAATTACACAAGTTGTACACATAAGATGTGTTAACCTATTATCCAATCACAAAGCTGCATCATCTAATTTTAAACCCAGTAACCACTGTTAGTGAGGTCCTGTTTTGGGCGCGGAGAGAACTTTAAAGGTAAGCTAGCATTTGTTGCTGCTATTTCACATTATTTTTTAATCGTGTAAATGTGTAATACATTTTTTTGAGGGATGTGGGTGTAGATGTAAGCAACTCTGTACTTTTCTCATAAAAGTTTACCAATTTGTCGGTTCAGATACCACTCATCTGTGCGTGTCTGACCGCTACAGTAAACCTGTCCCAGCTCCTGTGCAGCTAACGCCGCTCTCCGTTCATCACAGTTCTCGGTCTGAAGCGACAGCAGCCAGCGGGACTCGCTCTGGCCAGGGTCGGACTCACCCCCGGCCAGGGTCGGACTCACCCCCGGCCAGGGTCGGACTCACCCCCGGCCAGGGTCGGACTCACCCCCGGCCAGGGTCGGACTCACCCCCGCCCAGGGTCGGACTCACCCCCGCCCAGGGTCGGACACTCACCCCCGGCCAGGGTCAGACTCACCCCCGGCCAGGGTCGGACTCACCCCCGCCCCGTGAGAGGGACCAGCCTGAGACAGAGCAGACGGGAGAACGGTGAGGTGAAAGCATTAGTGCTGTGTTCAAACCTGCTCGCTCGGTTTTACTGCCGTTCAGAAACTAATTTATTAACACCGCGCTAAAGCTAAACTTATATTCTATTATATCACATCACCGCGGAGCTGCGTCAAGGTTTGGTCAGGTTTAAACCTGGTTTAGAATCAGACTTGTTTTAAACCGGGTTAAGACCTGGTTTAGTCCTGGTTCAGCTGTGGTTTAGACCGAGTTCAGGCCTGGTTTAGACCTGGTTCAGACCTGGAGGGGGGTTATGGTCAGGGGTTAGTGAGTGTCACCTCTTTGATCATGGATGAATTTTTGGTGACTTTGGTGGGTCAGGGTCTCTGAAAGCCCTAATCCTGGCTAAATTAGACAAAATTGTGAAACATATTTTAAAATGCATGTGTGGTGAATGAAGTAATTTAGAAAAAAACTTTTGTCTTTGTAAAGTGGGTAAAAATAAATATTTTCCCCTAACACCCTGTTTTCTGTGTTACAGTTTGTCAAATGGAGGGGAGTGGGACTCCCAGGACACTTGTGACCATGTCCTGGGTGGCAGGGAGATTTCTGAGACGTCTCAGCTGAAGACCATTACAGAAATCACTGATGTCTGCAAATGTTCACTACATTCTGATGCAGAATAGGGTTAGGACTTCTAAAATTTAACACATATTTTATTGAATTTTCTGACAGAAATGAATACCAATGTCCAAAACTTTGACAATAAATGTGAATGAACATTTTTCTGTAGTTCTGGATTTTATGTATTATTCAAGCATATAACATAAGCATTTTCAGATAATATATATAAATATATAAAAGTGTGTTGAAAGTAACACAGAATTGTGCTTTTTTAACACATATTTGTGTTAAAACATTTAACACACGTAATGTGTTGAATATGCCAACACTGACTGTGCTGAAAACAACACATTTTGTGTTGTCCTTAACTACACACAGAGGTGTGTTAAAATATAACACATTATGTGTTGTTTTTAACACATCTGTTTTAAGAGTGCAGTCACCAAAAAAAAAAAAAAACTATCTCGTAATTACGAGATAGTTTTCTCGTAATTACGAGATAAAGATCAAGTACCCTTTAGGACATTGAATGGCGCCCGTCACAGTAACCAGTATGACACAAAGGTTTTTTAGCAATAGGAGAGTAAATACATGGAATGCCCTGCCAGCCTCTGTTGTAACTGCTCTAAGTCTGAACAGCTTCAAATCACGACTTGATAAACACTGGAAACACCACCCATGCTACTTTAACTGGGAAGATAACTCCTTTAGTTACCCCGAACCCAGTATGTCGCAAATCACAAACATTATGAAGTATGAAGTTCAGCTCAAGATCTGGTCATAGAGGCCACAGGGCATGCGACCAGAAAGCACCTAAGTAACCTAAGTAAGTCATCACAGCTTAAGTGGCCAGAGAGTTTTGCCTCACCCTCCAGGGGCCTCAGTAGGCTAATTGAGGTAATTATTCCTGTCAATTAATCAGTTATTTTGATATTGTTTTATTTGGGCTTTATAACAATGAAGCTTGGACATTAAATGGCTATCCACTTATCATCCACTATCCACTTAGCATGAGGGAAACTACCAGCTAGCTTACTATAGAAGCTCATAGTAGTCACCCAAAAAAAAAAAAAAAAACCTATCTAGGTTTTTTTTTTTTTTTTTGATGACTACTATACGCTTCCGTAGTTTGACATCATCCTGGGATAAAAATCTGTTTAAGGTTTATAGCCTATGTTAAACAGGTTATACTAGGCCTGTTTTAGATGGATTACTACGATTTCCTGAACAAAACCTTTGCCTGAAAAACCTAAAAAAAAATAAAAGAAAAAAAAAAAGAAAAAAAAAAGAAACAACTGCGGGAGACGTAACTAATTAAAATAAAATGAAAACTTACTGCGTTGGCCTGGACAGTCCGTTTGGTGAAGCAGTAAAAAAGTCCAAAGGAGAGAGAGACTGTAGTCCATTTTACTCTGGACATTTGGACGAGAATGTGTCGTGGCTAACTACTACTTTACTTTCACTTTGACCGTGTTTTACTGAAGGAAGTGTGCAGCGTCCCCTCCTGTCCCGTCTGCCTCTCTGCCATAAATAAATAGGAATAAATAATGGAGTGCAAAATGATGAATACACCTCAAACAAAAACAAAATGTTACTTTTATCCTGCGATCTTTTTTCCCATCTCCAATTTTCTAATTTGTCCATCCTTCAGCGCCACTCCTAAATGTTCTTTTAGGGCCCATTTAAATCTTTCATTTTACTTGGTTTTATTATCATAATTTGCAAATCAATATGAACTTTAGCCCAAAATGTATTTGTTTAAAAACAGTAAGACCACGGGACCTCAATCTGTGATAAAAACAAAAGTGAAAGTTAGGCTGGATCCCATTTCTACCCCTTAGCCCTTTGCCTTAGTCACGAGAGACGAAGGCTGTCCCAGTTCTCTTTTGCAGTGAGGGCGAGGGTTGTACTCCCCTCCACACGGAGCTTTTCCAGATGCACACTTAAACCAAGGAGGAGTTTACCATCAGTTGGTCCAGTTCCACCTCACTTACTTTCCCTCCAGCTTCTTTCATAAACGCATCCATCTCCCATTGATGTTTGTTTTCTAACTCTTTAGTTTGTTCAGCCTGGCTTTTTTCATTTTCTATCATAAAATCCTGCGTGATTTTATTCAGTTCTTCCTCAAGTTTTTTCCCAAACTTGTCCAGTTGTTTCTTCAGCTCGTGTTTCTGCTGATTCCACAGGTCAGATTTTAACTCTTTTAATTGTTTTTCATGGTCGTCAGACAACTCTCTCTTTCTTTGTTCCTCCTTCTCCTTTGTTTCTTCTTTGTTGGTAGAAGTCTCCAGGTCTTTCATCTCTTGGTTTTGTTTTTTCTTCAGCTCTTTTATTTTGCTCTTCAGTTCTCTTCCAAACTTCTGTGAATGCTCTTTCTCACATTTTTCCACTTTTTGTTTGTGCGTTTTCTGAACTTCTCTAATTTTGTTACTGTTTTCCTTCTTCTTCATTAGAACAACTAAAGCCAAATCTATCATTTGTTGCTTGTGTTTGTTCTGCAGTTCCTCCATGTTATTTTTCAGAGTTGCTTCTTTGTGGGATCCAAGGTTGTGTAAGCTTTGATATTCGCTTTGCTTTTGTTCAATCTCCTCTTTAAGACTTGTAACTTCTTCCAAGTGTTTCTCTATCAGAGCTGCGAAGTCTGTTTCCTTTTTCTCTTTGAACTCATTAAATTCTTCTGCTTTCTTTCTGGCCTCTTCTTCATATGAGCTTTTCAAATCTTTGATTTGTTTCTTATGTTTCTCTTCTAATTCGTTCCTTTCTTTTTCCTCTTGTTCACGTCTGTGTTGGTCGTCTTGTTCTTTTTTCTTTCTGTATGTTTCCATTTTTTCCTCATACTCTTGCTCTAGCTTTTCCAGCTTAGCCTTCTCCTCCTGCCGTCTCTTCTCATCCTCTCTGTGTTGTTTCTCCCACCACTCTCTCCTCTGTTCCTCCCAGGCTTTCCTCTCCTGCTCCATTTTATCTTTACTCTCCTGGGATTTCAAATCATAGCTCTTTTTTAGTTTTTCCTCTAACTCCTGAAGGTTTTGTTCATATTGTTGTCGTTTAATTCTTTCTTGTTCCTCCTTCTGCCTATATTCCTCCTCTCTGTATTCCTGATCTTTCTTACGGAGGTTTCGTTCCCTTCTAATTTTAGCTTCCATTTCTTCTAGTTCCTTGTCCTTCTGTTGTCTTTCTCTCTCAGTTCTCTCACGCTCTTTATTCATTCTCATTTGGATTTCTTGCATTTCCTGCTTATGTTTTTCCTCCATTTCTTGCATCTCTTTTCTCAGCTCTTCTTCCTTTTCCTTCATCAATCTCTGCGCCTCTTTTTGGATGGCTGCCTCAGCCTCTTGAAGCATTTCATTTGTGTAGCAGCTGCCTCCGTTAGCCTTCACCATATCATCAATCTTTTGAATCAGCTCATTTACTTGTACTTGTTTTTTATTCTCGTCACAGTTATTAAAAACATGATATCTGTTCCCACAATCAGAGATAAGCTTCCTACAAGAATCATCACATTTATCTTCAATATAATCTTCAATGGATGTCTTATTACGATCCAGTTCCTCTCCGTGTGTGAAAAGAACAATAGTATATTTTTGTGCGTCTTTACCAAATCCTTTCTTGATTAGGTTCAGTGTCTCGTTCTCCTCTGGTGTGAATCTTCCGATTCGCAGCACCAACAAGAACACGTGTGGTCCTGGTGCCAACAGACTGATGCATTTAAGCATTTCCTCATTAATCTCATGGTTGGACATGTTCCTGTCAAACAAACCTGGAGTGTCCACTACATCAACACGACAATCATCCAGTTTGGTTTGTTCTTTTTGACAAAGTTTGGTAATAGCTTTTTGGCCAAAGTCACTTTTAAACACTTCTCTTCCCAGGATGGTGTTTCCAGAAGAACTCTTTCCACTGCCAGTCTTTCCAATCAGCACAATCCTCAGGTTCTTCAGACTTTCTTTGTCACCTGCAAATGTTGAAATCAACCATTACCACAGTTTTTAGACAAAATGGCAATATAACAATTAGGGCTGCAACTAACACTTATTTTGATAATCAATTAATCTGTCGATTATTGTTATGATTAGTTGATTAATAATCAGATAGTGAGGCGAGAGTAAAATGGTTAAAAACTGGTGAGGTGATTTATAGGCCTTGTACACACGGCACATAGTTTCGAAAACGTTTTCCATAAACACGGCACTGCCTCAGCCCATCTCCGCGTGGACAAGGCCATAGTTTCCGTGAAAAAAAAAAAAAGGATAATTCCACCGAAAATTCACTTAATCTTTGCAAAATCTGAACCAGAAGAAGCTATGAGTTACTACTTTAGGACTTTTGGATCAAAAATATTCACAGATAGATACACAAAGATAATTTTATTCAAAAACACAAAATGTACATTGTTTTTATCTGTTTCTGTGGCTTTACTGCTCTGTCAAAGTAATACACCCTCCTCTCTCAGCACATGGCACGTTTCAGAGTCAGTGAATACCTCAGTTAACAATTAAACATTTACTAAATTAGTTGACGATTATTTCAATAATCGATTATAATTTATTAATCTGATTAGTTGTTGTAGCCCCGATAACAATACTTAAGACACAATTTACGTCCCATAATGCTGAGTGATTACATTAAAGTGTATGTTGAAAAATCCTACCTAAACTGAAACTCATACACTGTAGATGTCTTTGTAATAAAGCTGAAGCATCATTTCAACCAAAAAGATATTTCCCCTCTTTCCTGCATTGTGCATCCTATTTATTACCTGTCTGTCTCTCTCAGCCAATCACATCCCGCTACCTCCATCTCTCAACCAATCACATGGCTTTTTAAATTCTCTCTGTCGACTAGCTAGTCTGGGTACTTCTCAGAATTCTGTAGCCCATAGAGTGTATTTCTTCTTTTAGCAAATAGCATTAGCTATTAAATATAGCAAATTCTGAATAATCCAGATGTTTTGGTAGCTGTTAACCACTCGACCGCACAAGTGTAATGTCAGTGCCAGGTTAGCACAGAGTGTAGGCCTATCAAATTTAGAAGTTTTATTTAACATAGCCCTCTCCTTGAACCGCCACCTTACCGTGGTGGAGGGGTTTGAGTGCCCAAATGATCCTAGGAGCTATGTTGTCGGGGGCTTAATGCTCCTGGTAGGGTCTCCCATGTCAAAGAGGTCCTAGGTGACGGGCCAGACCAAGAGCGGTTCACAAACCCTTATGATGACAAAGAAAATGAGGCCAGTTACGTCGCCCGGTATGGCGCAGCTGGGGCCCCACCCTGGAGCCAGGCCTGGGGTTGGGGCTCGATTGCGAGCGCCTGGTGGCCGGGTCTCTCCCCACGGGACCCGGCTGGGCCCAGCCCGAAAGGATGACGTGGGGCCATCCTCCTGTGGACCCACCACCCGCAGGAGGAACCGTAAGGGGCCGGTGCAAGGAGGATTGGGCAGTGGTCGGAGGCGGGGGCCTCGGCGTCCCGATCCCTGAACACAGAAACTGGCTCTGGGGACATGGAATGTCACCTCGCTGGGGGGGAAGGAGCCTGAGCTTGTGCGGGAGGTCGAGCGTTACCGACTAGAGATAGTCGGGCTCACCTCCATGCACAGTTTGGGCTCTGGAACCCAACTCCTTGAGAGGGGCTGGACTCTCTTCTACTCTGGCGTTGCCCGCGGTGAGAGGCGGCGGGCTGGTGTGGGCTTGCTCATAGCTCCCCAGCTCAGCCGCCATGTGTTGGAGTTTTCCCCGTTGAATGAGAGGGTCGTGTCCCTGCGCCTTCGGGTTGGGGACAGGTCTCTCACTGTTGTTTCGGCCTATGGGCCGAACAGCAGTGTAGAGTACTCAGCCTTCTTGGAGTCCCTGGGAGGGGTGCTGGAAAGTGCTCCAACTGGGGACTCTGTCATTCTGCTGGGAGACTTCAACGCTCACATGGGCAGCGACAGTGACACCTGGAGGGGCGTGATTGGGAGGAACGGCCTCCCCGATCTGAACCCGAGCGGTGTTTTGTTATTGGACTTCTGTGCTAGTCACGGTTTGTCCATAACGAACACCATGTTCAAGCACAAGGGTGTCCATCAGTGCACGTGGCACCAGGACACCCTAAGCCGGAGGTCGATGATCGACTTTGTAGTCGTGTCATCTGACCTTCGGCTGTGTGCCTTGGACACTCGGGTGAAGAGAGGGGCTGAGCTGTCAACTGATCACCACCTGGTGGTGAGTTGGATCCGCTGGCGGAGGAGGAGGCCGGACAGACTCGGCAGGCCTAAATGTATTGTGAGGGTCTGTTGGGAACGTCTGGCTGAGCCCTCTGTCAGAGGGGTCTTCAACTCCCACCACCGGGAGAGCTTCAACCAGATCTCGGGGGAGGTTGGAGACATTAAGTCCGAGTGGACAATGTTCTCCACCTCTATTGTCAATGCAGCCGTCAGGAGCTGTGGCCATAAGGTCTCTGGTGCCTGTCATGGTGGCAACCCCCGAACCCGGTGGTGGACACCGGAAGTAAGGGATGCCGTCAGGCTGAAGAAGGAGTCCTATCGAGCCTGGCTGGCTTGTGGGACTCCCGAGGCAGCCGACGGGTACCGGCAGGCCAAGCGTGCTGCGGCCCGGGTGGTTGTGGAGGCAAAAACTCGGGTCTGGGAGGAGTTCGGGGAGGCCATGGAGGAGGACTATCGGTGGGCCTCAAAGAGATTCTGGCAAACCGTCCGCCGCCTCAGGAGGGGGGAAGCAGTTCTTCACCAACACTGTTTACAGTGAGGGTGGGGAGCTGCTGACCTCGACTGGGGATGTTGTCGGGCGGTGGAAGGAATACTTTGAGGATCTCCTCAATCCCACCGACACGTCTTCAGTTGAGGAAGCAGAGGTTGGGGACTCGCCCTCAGTCTATTCCAGGGTACTGGAGAGGAGAATTCGGCCGATAGTTGAACCTCGGATTCAGGAGGAACAATGCGGTTTTCGTCCTGGCCGTGGAACAGTGGACCAGCTCTATACCCTCTATCGGGTGCTCGAGGGTTCATGGGAGTTCGCCCAACCAGTCCACATGTGCTTTGTGGACCTGGAGAAGGCGTTCGACCGTGTCCCTCGTAGTGTCCTTTGGGGGGTGCCCTTTGTTAAGGGCTGTCCGGGCCCTGTATGACCGGAGCAGGAGTTTGGTTCGCATTGCCGGTTGTAAGTCGGACCTGTTTTCGGTGCATGTTGGACTCCGGCAGGGCTGCCCTTTGTCACCGGTTCTGTTCATAATTTTTATGGACAGAATTTCTAGGTGCAGCCAGGGGCCGGAGGGAGTCAGGTTTGGGAGCCACAGGATTTCATCTCTGCTTTTTGTGGATGATGTTGTCCTGTTGGCTTCATCAAACCAGGACCTTCAGTGTGCACTGGGGCAGTTTGCAGCCGAATGTGAAGTGGCTGGGATGAGAATCAGCACCTCCAAGTCCGAGGCCATGGTTCTCGACCGGAAAAGGGTGGCTTGCCCTCTCCAGGTTGGAGGAGAGCTCCTGCCTCAAGTGGAGGAGTTTAAGTATCTCGGGGTCTTGTTCATGAGTGAGGGAAGGATGGAGCGTGAGATCGACAGGCGGATCGGTGCAGCGTCTGCAGTAATGCGGTCGTTGTATCGGTCTGTTGTGGTAAAGAAGGAGCTGAGTCAAAAGGCGAAGCTCTCGATTTACCGGTCGATCTACGTTCCTACTCTCACCTATGGTCATGAGCTTTGGGTCATGATCGAAAGGACAAGATCCCGGATACAAGCGGCCGAAATTAGTTTCCTCCGCAGGGTGGCTGGGCGCACCCTTAGAGATAGGGTGAGGAGCTCGGTTACCCAGGAGGAACTCGGAGTAGAGCCGCTGCTCCTCCACATCGAGAGGAGCCAGCTGAGGTGGCTCGGGCATCTGTTCCGGATGCCTCCCTGGGGAGGTGTTCCGGGCATGTCCCACTGGGAGGAGGCCCCGGGGAAGACCTAGGACATGCTGGAGGGACTATGTCTCTCGGCTGGCCTGGGAACGCCTTGGGGTTCCTCCAGAGGAGCTGGAGGAAGTGTCCGGGGAGAGGGATGTCTGGGTGTCCCTGCTTAGACTGCTGCCTCCGCGACCCGGCCCCAGATAAAGCGGAAGAAGATGGATGGATGGATGGATTTAACATAGCAATTAGCATATATAGGCTATTAAGATGTAAGCTTAAGGCTAAATACAGTGTTTCCCCTACCATTATATCATGGTATAATGGCAGAAACCCTGCCATATTGTGGCAACAGGCCGAAGCGACCGACACCAGGTCTAAGTATTTATGTCTATGGTTTAACTACATGCAGTAGCCTTCCTCTGCATCATTCAGTAACAGAGTAACCTGACCTAACAACCCGAACTCACCCTCATCTCCCCTCTCCACCACCACCAGTGTCTCGCTCCAGTGAGAGCGTCTAAGCCTCCCTTCAGTAAACTAAACTGGACACCTGGCTTGAGCATTACCTTAACATTTTACTGTGTAGCTCTAAACCTAATGTAATGACAATGTAGGAATAATATACAGCATGTTTATGTCTGCTTGTTGCTGAAAGCTACAGGAATAGGTAGCTGTTGCTATTTATTACTGTAATACACCTGGACCAAATGACCAAACCAGCCACCAAAGAATCAATTGTTGAGGCATTAAACAATTGAATAAAGAAAATCTTTAGTCCACCTTTAAATTAAAATACTCACGTCTGACAAGGCTTGTTTCAGATGAAGTCATTGGAAATCTTTCTATTTGAGTCTGGGCAAATGTTTCTGTTGTGTAGCACTGAGGATGGTTCCTGGACTTTGTTAATTTTTCTACTTCTTCCAACAGCTGAGGAACTTGCTGCTGGTCTTTAATGTTAAAGATGAGATGTCTCTCTCCACAGCTGTGACAGAGCTCCTGGATGTCTTTGTGCTGTTTCACAAAGTCAGTAAAAGGTGTGGCATTGGGATCTGACTCCACAGTGAAGAGAACCACTGTGAAGTTATTGATCCTAGAGCTGAAGGTGTTTTGGATGGTTTTAAACTCTGCTTTGTCTTCGTCGGTGAGAGGAGCCATTGGTAAAACCATGACAAAAGCATGGACTCCCTCTGGATCACTCAGAGAAACACAGCTCAAGCACTGCTCCATCACTTCCTTTGGAGGTTTTCCAGACAGAGCTGGCAGTTCAACTATGGACACCCAGCGTCCAGACACTTCTCCCTGACGTCGAATGCACTCAGATGGGCTGCGGGCTTCATAACAAGCTGTTGGACCTAAAATAGCTTCAGCCACTGAAGTCTTCCCTGATCCTTGTCTCCCATAAAAAACTAAGTTTAGGGGCATTTTAGTTTTTTTGCTTAAGGCATCAGTAAAAGTGACAACAGATCCGTGGTTCTTATGCACCAGTGTCTCCATTTTCTCCATTAGCAAACTGTGGTTTTCAGTAAACAAATCATAGCGGCGTCCTTCACAATCACCCAGCAGCCTGTTAACACAGTCAGTCACCTCTTCTTTATGTGTAAAGACTACTATGCTGTATTTAAATGCATTTGGAAGTAACAGAGTCAGGATGAACTTCAGTGTTTCTCTGTTTTTCTCAGTGAAATCAGACGGCTTCACTAAAAGCAGCAGCACGTTTGGTCCTGGGTGGCACTCACTCACACATCTCTTCATTTCATCTATCACTTGTTGAACAGACAAACTGAACAGGTTTGGAGTTTGTACTACTTTAAGTAGTTTTCCTCTCCATTCTTCAATGGCTAGTTTTGAGCTACTGCGCTGACTTGATTTGCCGCTAATGATAAATTTGTGGAGAGATTTATTTTTTCCAAGTAACACAATGCGAAGATTAAAATCTGAGAAAAAAGAAAAAATAATAGATTAATGCAGTGCATTTTTGATCATAAATAAGGTTCTAGACTATGAATAAAATTTGTGCATTTCTAACATGTATTAGCCAGGTGTCAATAAAAAAGTGCTATGCTAACAGTGATGTGTCGTCAGGGGAGGCAAGTTAGGCAAAAAAAAACCCAACAAAAAACCAACAAAAAAATAACGATGTCCGATACATTGGCCAATACAGTTATGCATTAAGAAAAACTATTTTAAGGCATCTTTCTTTCTGCTCTTGTTTACATGTGTTTACACTCAGGCCACTTTATTAGACTAAACTTATTTTTATGTTGTAGAAAGCTGCTTATTGTTCTTTATGCTGATTGTTATGTAGGTTGTAGTGGGTTTGGTGTGGGGAGTATTATATATTTTAATTATATTAATTTATTTTATTTAGCTTTAAATTTGTTTAACTTAAATTTAATTTAAACTTGCTGTGCAAGTAGGGCAGGGGGAAACTACAAAATTATTTTTGAATTTTTGCTCTATGAGGTTTTATGGCAGAGAAATGAGCAACATATTTTTATTGCCGTTTTGAGCTTTTCAGGCCATGAGAAGGCAAACAGAGGTGTTTCTTATGCACTGCAGTGTTTTGGCAAAAGCCAAACTGGTTGGCTTCTCAGGACTACCCATAGCATCGTAATCTCAAGTCTCATAGATGCGAAGCTGGGTTGTCCCAGTGGCCTGGAATATATTTTTATATTAAGCTAAATGCTAATGCTAATTTTATCTTGCAAACATAAACCAACCTATAATGAGGCACGCTGTGGCTCGTGGACAAGCGAGTTAAATTAAAATTGGAAACCTACACAGTTATTATTTATTTCTCAAACTAGTTCTAAACTAAACATTTACCAAAACCAACCCACTCTGTTTGGCAAATGCACTGCACAGTGCACCACTGCTCTGCTTAGCTCTCGGCTCTGCTGTAAGGCGAGTATGGAGCATGACATAAAAGGTACCATCGTGTGTATGTGTATGTGTGTGTGTGTATATATATATATATATATATATATATATACATATATATATATATATATATATATATACACATATACATATATATAAAAAAAAATATATATATATATATATATATATATATATATATATATATTTTATATATATATATATATATATAAAATATATGATTGTTATTGTATTATGTTATTGATTACTCGTAGTGTTTTATTTCTGTTCTTAAAGCAACCATGAGCAACTACCTGATCAAGCACATAAACATCAATAAATGTGTGGCATGAGTGTGAACTGACGTTTTGTCATTTGTTCTGGCCGAAAAACCTGGAGAGATTGCGGATTTAAAACAGTACCTAAGTTTACAGTCCTCAGAGGTCACAAGTTTGGGATTCATTCACCAACACCTCTTTTACAATCACTGTAGATCTGTGTTCCTCAAACTTTTTCAGACCAAGAACCACTTTAAGATAAAAAAAAAAATTGGGGGGACCACCTAACCAGCGAACCATGCAGTCCTATTCACGGATACTATAGAATGAATATTGTTGTTCCAAATATTACTGTAACACTATGAAAAGCGAATAGTCTATAATTGCACAATCTTAAAAACGTTATTTTGATAATTCTCTCTGTCTGTTCCCCCATGCTCTTCCACTGGAGCCAGTTTATCCTTTCCCTGCTGGGGCTTGATTTCCTCCCTGGTCCCTCACTACACACTGTCACAAGACTAAGCCTGGGATAGTTTGTAGTCCACTCTTTTTGTATCAGTAATAGTGCTGGGCATTGATTAAATTTTATGCAATTAATCTCTTGCTAAAAGAGCTGAACCTATTTTTCCAATTCAACTCCTCCTGTGGCTGTTATGTTCTCTGCTGATGCTGCTGAGTCTGCTAAAATGGTTGCAATTTCAAGCCCTGTGGCGTATATGTAGGTAAAAAAAAGTTTCATAAACTCTACTGATTATGGGCTTCTGTAATAAACTGATGTTATGTGAGTAAGCTATTTATAGATACCTTAAAAACAGAGTTCTATTAATAAATACTAGGGATGGCCATTATGGGCTTAAAATTATATCATGATATATTTGGGAATTTGTCACGATAACTATAAATGACGATATAATACAGGACTTGACATAAAATTAATTAATTAACAATACACTTATACAATTTTCTTCCAGAAATTTAGCCGCAGTTATGCATATCACACTCTCAAACTGTCTGTCAGAGATAACAGATTCACATGTATACAGTGAGGAAAATAAGTATTTGAACACCCTGCTATTTTGCAAGTTCTCCCACTTAGAAATCATGGAGGGGTCTGAAATTTTCATCGTAGGTGCATGTCCACTGTGAGAGACATAATTTAAAAAAAAAAATCCAGAAATCACAATGTATGATTTCTTAACAATTTATTTGTATGATACAGCTGCAAATAAGTATTTGAACACCTGTCTATCAGCTAGAATTCTGACCCTCAAAGACCTGTTAGTCCGCCTTTAAAAAGTCCACCTCCACTCCACTTATTATCCTAAATTAGAAGCACCTATTTGAGGTCGTTAACTGCATAAAGACACCTGTCCACCCCAAACAATCAGTAAGACTCCAACTACTAACATGGCCAAGACCAAAGAGCTGTCCAAAGACACCAGAGACAAAATTGTAGACCTCCACAAGGCTGGAAAGTGCTACGGGACAATTGCCAAGCAGCTTGGTGAAAAAAGATCCACTGTTGGAGCAATTATTAGAAAATGGAAGAAGCTGAACATGACTGTCAATCTCCCTCAGACTGGGGCTCCATGCAAGATCTCACCTCGTGGGGTCTCAGTGATCCTAGGAAAGGTGAGGAATCAGCCCAGAACTACACGGGAGGAGCTGGTCAATGACCTGAAAAGAGCTGGGACCACCGTTTCCAAGGTTACTGTTGGTAATACACTAAGACGTCATGGTTTCAAATCATGCATGGCACGGAAGGTTCCCCTGTTTAAACCAGCACATGTCAAGGCCCGTCTGAAGTTTGCCAATGACCATTTGGATGATCCAGAGGAGTCATGGGAGAAAGTCATGTGGTCAGATGAGACCAAAATAGAACTTTTTGGTCTTAATTTCACTCACCGTGTTTGGAGGAAGAAGAATGATGAGTACCATCCCAAGAACACCATCTCTACTGTGAAGCATGGGTGTGGTAGCCTCATGCTTTGGGGGTGTTTTTCTGCACAGGGGACAGGGCGACTGCACTGTATTAAGGAGAGGATGACCGGGGCCATGTATTGCGAGATTTTGGGGAACAACCTCCTTCCCTCAGAGCACTGAAGCTGGGTCGTGGCTGGGTCTTCCAACATGACAATGACCTGAAGCACACAGCCAAGATAACGAAGGAGTGGCTCTGTAAGAAGCATAACAAGGTTCTGGAGTGGCCTAGCCAGTCTCCAGACCTAAACCCAATAGAAAATCTTTGGAGGGAGCTCAAACTCCGTGTTTCTCAGCGACAGCCCAGAAACCTGACTGATCTAGAGAAGATCTGTGTGGAGGAGTCGGCCAAAATCCCTCCTGCAGTGTGTGCAAACCTGGTGAAAAACTACAGGAAACGTTTGACCTCTGTAATTGCAAACAAAGGCTACTGTACCAAATATAAACATTGATTTTCTCAGGTGTTCAAATACTTAATTACAGCTGTATCACACAAATAAATTGTTAAAAAATCATACATTGTGATTTCAGGCTTTTTTTTTTTTTTTTTAGATTATGTCTCTCACAGTGGACATGCACCTATGATGAAAATTTCAGACCCCTCCATGATTTCTAAGTGGGAGAACTTGCAAAATAGCAAATACTTATTTTCCTCACTGTATATGAATGGCTATTTTAGTCTTTGACTTAATAATTACCCCTTAGGCCATTCTCTCTTTAGATTACAGCCAGAAACAATAAAAAGCATTTTTAAGTAGAAAATAAAATTATATGGAAACATTGTCATTGTCACGGCAAACAAGAGGAGCAGCCTCTGCAGACAGACTCAAGTTGCAGAAGGGGGCATGGCCACTTGTTCCCACTGCAGGTACGCCGCAGCAGCTGGAGGTGATCAGAAATCAGCTGCGCGCGCCCAGTGAGGCTTTTAAGCAGCATGGCCGGTCTACTCATTGAGCACAAAGGGAGCACTACTGAAGACATCACCCACGAGCTATGAACTGAATGCTGTGCTCTTTCCCGACTCAAGTTTTCTCTGAAGACACAGCCGGTAAGGACCCTGAGCCTCTCATGGCAAGCTTGTTGTTCCTCTTATGGCACTTGTTTTTTCCTTGGTTCTCCACCCAGAAACTGGTGGCATTCAGTGACATTTAGTTTGTTTAAACTTAACCATTGAGTTTATTTTAAAAGAGTTGTGTTAATTAAAGAGCCAAGGCTAAAATGTTATTTTGTATAATAAAATGTATTCCAGTAAAACAGGTACCTTGTTTCCTTGTTATGTAAATTGGTGGTTAGAAGCATTATGATGATCATAATTTTGAATGCATCCTAAATTTCAGTAAAAGCATAAAATATTTCAAGCTAAAAAATTTGTAAAAATCTACTGGTTAACAAATGAAATTTATCAAATAATTTTGAGTTATTAAAAAATCTGTTTAAATGATTTTAATTTTGGTTTTTAGAATGTGGCATTGACATATGCAATAATTTGTTTGTTACAGGTTTTTCACCTATTGGCTATTGGCTCTTGACTACTGACCAATGACTTTCAACTGTTCACCTGTTGATACAAAATAAAAAGCATGTCTGAGTGAATTCCTGTTTCATTCTTCAAATGTGAAGCTGTTCCTATCAAGAGCAGGAGCAAGCACAGTGACCTAGGAAGCACTTGACAGTGAAAAAAATGCCTGCTAGGACACCCTCAGCCAAGCTCCAGCTCGCAGTCTGACTCCAGTCCAGGCTCCAAGCTCCAGCCCGGCATCAGACTCAAGATGGCAGAGGCATTAACCATAGAGCGGCTGAAGGTGGCCAGAACTACAGAGGCAGTTTACAAAAGCCGTAAACCGTGTAGCAAGGACATATGCGGAATTGACCGCTAAAGAACTCAAAGACTGTTATGTCAAGCATGTAGCAGATGCTGCGAAATTGATGGACAAAAATGATGACCTAGTAGGCAAATTGCTAACAGAGGTGGAGGGTTTGGAAGACCCAAGGCTGAGGCCTGACCAGAGAGCAGACTTGGACAAGAGGAGGCAGAAGTGTGAGGGCAAACTCAAGGAAGCCAAAGGCTTGCTTGATGTTTAGTTTAGTTTAGTTTAGTTTATTAAGATCCCCACTAGCCACTGAAACAAGTAGCTATTCTTCCTGGGGTCTCCTCAATATTCATTACATGTTTTACTTATATTCTGCACCATTCACACACTGCACACACAATAACCAGTCCCTCCAGGATTTTGAGATGTTGCGATCGCAACTATTAACGCAAAATCAAGCAAACCCCGCGAATTCAGCGCGACCCTGCAACTTTGTCCAAACCCCGCAAATTTTCCGCAACTTTTGTCAATTATAGCCGAGATTTTCCTTTAAAACTGCATTTTGCTGCACTTACCGCTGTCTGCGGGCCGTCCCCTGTTCCGAGCAGAGCAGTTACTCTCTCACTCAGCGGCGCACCAGTAATGCGCGCCGGAGGTCGGGTTGAGCCACAGACAAAGCGACGAGGAGGTGCGAAAATGAGAAAAAAAAATCCAGAAAATCACATTGTCT
Source organism: Bostrychus sinensis (assembly GCA_020698575.1). Classification (NCBI taxonomy): domain Eukaryota; kingdom Metazoa; phylum Chordata; class Actinopteri; order Gobiiformes; family Eleotridae; genus Bostrychus; species Bostrychus sinensis. The sequence continues at coordinate 10,766,960 of CM036252.1, forward strand.
GATTTTTAAAGAATTTATTTGCAAATTATGGTAGAAAATAAGTATTTGGTCAATAACAAAAGTTCATCTCAATACTTTGTTATATACCCTTTGTTGGCAATGACAGAGGTCAAATGTTTTCTGTAAGTCTTCACAAGGTTTTCACAAACTGTTGCTGGTATTTTGGCCCATTCCTCCATGCAGATCTCCTCTAGAGCAGTGATGTTTTGGGGCCGTCGCTGGGCAACACGGACTTTCAACTCCCTCCAAAGATTTTCTATGGGGTTGAGATCTGGAGACTGGCTAGGCCACTCCAGGACCTTGAAATGCTTCTTACGAAGCCACTCCTTCGTTACCCGGGCAGTGTGTTTGGGATCATTGTCATGCTGAAAGACCCAGCCACGTTTCATCTTCAATGCCCTTGCTGATGGAAGGAGGTTTTCACTCAAAATCTGACGATACATGACCCCATTCATTCTTTCCTTTACACGGATCAGTCGTCCTGGTCCCTTTGCTGAAAAACAGCCCCAAAGCATGATGTTCCCACCCCCATGCTTTACAGTAGGTATGGTGTTCTTTGGATGCAACTCAGCATTCTTTCTCCTCCAAACACGACAAGTAGCGTTTTTACCAAAAAGTTCTATTTTGGTTTCATCTGACCATATGACATTCTCCCAATCCTCTTCTGGATCATCCAAATGCTCTCCAGCAAACTTCAGACGGGCCTGCACATGTACTGGCTTTAGCAGGGGGACACGTCTGGCACTGCAGGATTTGAGTCCCTGGCAGCGTAGTGTGTTACTGATGGTATCCTTTGTTACTTTGGTCCCAGCTCTCTGCAGGTCATTCACTAGGTCCCCCCCGTGTGGTTCTGGGATTTTTTCTCACCGTTCTTGTGATCATTTTGAGCCCACAGGGTGAGATCTTGCGGGGAGCCCCAGATGGAGGGAGATTATCAGTGGTCTTGTATGTCTTCTACTTCCTAATAATTGCTCCCACAGTTGATTTCTTCACACCAAGCTGCTTACCTATTGCAGATTCAGTCTTCCCAGCCTGGTGCAGGTCTACAATTTTGTTTCTGGTGTCCTTTGACAGCTCTTTGGTCTTGGCCATAGTGGAGTTTGGAGTGGGACTGTTTGAGGTTGTGGACAGGTGTCTTTTATATAGATAACCAGTTCAAACAGGTGCCATTAATACAGGTAACGAGTGGAGGACAGAGGAGCCTCTTACAGAAGAAGTTACAGCTCTGTGAGAGACAGAAATCTTGCTTGTTTGTAGGTGACCAAATACTTATTTTCCACCATAATTTTCAAATAAATTCTTTAAAAATCAGACAATGTGATTTTCTGGATTTTTTTTTCTCATTTTGTCTCTCATAGTTGAGGTATACCTATGATGAAAATTACAGGCCTCTCTCATATTTTTAAGTGGGAGAACTTGCACAATTGGTGGCTGACTAAATACTTTTTTGCCCCACTGTACACTACAATCCATATTCTATAATTACAACAAAACTACATCATTAGGTTGAGCATCAGTCTTCCTAATAATCACAATACATACTTATCAGTGATCACCACATGAACAATAAAAGTTTTAACTTCTTTTGAACGCTATTTTTATTATTTTCCAACAACAAAAATCCTGGTAATGAGTTCCATGCCACCATAGCGCGATAAAGCACTGACAACTGTATTTTGTGAGTTCTGCATGAAGGCAGCACACATCACATCTCATCTATTTGTCTAGTACCGTAATTGTGTGTATCTGGGGAAAAAAAAGACAATTTACTATAAAGTATTTCTGGACTTTTTGATACAATGATGTTTCTCATAAATGTTAGTAGGAAATACTTCAGTCTAAGTTTTACAGTTAACCAAGCCAAACTATCATGCATAGTAGTCACATTGTTTCTGTATGGACAGCCCAAAACAATTCGAGCTGTTTTGTTTTGAGCAATCTGAAGAACAGATAGTTCTCAATTTTTCTATTTTGTTTTTAAAAAAATTGGCCCAAATGATTAGCAATGTCATATGGTTTAGTGACACAGATCCCATCAGCATCCAAACATGTTGTAATCAATTTAGTCTTCCTTCCAGTTAATTTGTTTAATGTACTCCATAATTTTGCGTTATCCCTCTTAGCATCTTTAATCTTTCTGTGATAATATAGACGTTTTTTAGATTTATTCAATTTTGTGACATCATTTTGCAATTTATGATATGTATTCCACTGTACCACATCATCAGATTTAATCGCTTCTATCTTGGCTTGATTTATTTGCTTCATATATTCCTTGAGCTCTTGATCCATTCATGGAGCTGAGACACTTCTCACCGTTTGTTTTCTGATGGGCGCATATTTGTCTATCACCTGTATTATCAAATTGTTAAATATGGCCACAGCCCTATTTGGATCCTGCTCTTGTATTACCTCCGTCCAATCCATACTCCTTACTTCTGCTATAAAATCATTCTTTTTAAAGTTTTTAAAAGTCCTTTTACAAATAAATTTCGGACCTAATTTTGGTACCTTTGTTATTCTTTTAACCACAATTAAATGATGATCACTGCAGCCTACTGGAATAGAGACAGTGGCAGAACACAACTCAGTTACAAAAAAAATCAAATCAATAAGAGTTGCTGAATATGTCCCATCAGCTTTCAAACTTACTCTTGTATATTCAGTAACCACATGCGGCAAATTACAAGTATTAGCAAATGAAAGTAACTTGCTCCTTAATGTACAACTTTCAGACTTCCAGTCTATATTTAAATCTCCTACGAAAAATATTTCATTTCCTGTATCACATGCTCTATCCAACATTTCACATATTTGATCTAGGTACATTATTGTAGCATTTGGCGGTTTATAGCAGCATCCAATGAGGACCGGTCTTAAATATGGAATTTGTAGTTGTAACCAGATTACTTCAACTCCTGTAATAGTTAGGTCCCGTCAAACTATAACTGGAATTTGGCTTTGAACATAAGCTACTCCTCCTCCATATAAATTTCTGTCTTGCCTGTAAAAATTATATCCATCTATGTTCAACACTGTGCTATTTATTGTTGAATCTAAATGTGTTTCTGATATGGCTAATACATGTAAATTGTAATCCCGTATAATTTCTGAAATGTCACTTATTTTATTCCGTAAACTACAAATATTCAAATGAGCAATTTTAAAACCACCTTTTTGCAACATAATATTGTTTTCAACCATCTGAAACTTGGTACTTTCCTATCATCACTTTTATTGTACTTTTAATATCACATTGAGCTTTTACTAGAACACGCACTACATATAAACACTCACCAAACATATTCATACACACATACCTACACACAACCCTCTTCAACATTGTAATGAGATACATAGGCTACTGCATCCACTGAGCCACGCCTACTCATGACACACTACTCTTCTTATCTAAACATCATGTGGGCTTATATTATACATGGCTAGATTATTATTCTAAACAAAAATATATTGATATATGCTAAATTAAATAAGATGGTGACTATAGCACTGGACGGCGCTGAGGAGTCCAGAAAAGTGTCAACTGTCCAACCTGACACCAGCAAAGAGATCTATGAGTTCATGTTAAATTACCTAGAAGGACTTCTCAATAAAGCAAAGATGACCTTTGAGAAATGGCAACGTTGGGCTCCCCGCCCAGAGGGTAGAGACATCACTTAACGACTCAGAGACCTGGAACATCTCCCTGACCTCTCACAAGACAGCAGACGACATCTTCCGGGTCCTGAAGAACCAATTTGGTAATCGCACAGCTATTGCCATAGAGATTGTGGAGGAACAACAAAAACTGCCACCCATCAGAAACCAACAGCCGAGAATAATCATAAAACTGATTCAGGCAGTTGAGAAAGCCCTGAGCAACCTGCATGACCTTGGTGACACGGGAGTGTTAAAAAATCCTTTGATGACCAAGGCCATTGAAAGCAAGCTGCTGGACATTCTCAAGAGGGAGTGGCTGATGTATACTACTGATGAGTATAATGGTGTAGCCCCTGAGAATCAGTTTGACAGTCTACTGTGCTTCCTGAAAAACTAAGAAGGTATATGTGAGCAGCTGGATTAACTGAGAGATGAAGAGATGAGCCGGAGGGAGACCAGGACAGAGCCAAGGCAAGCCAGAACTGGAGCCATTAAGTTGACCATCAATTTGTCCATTTGTGGATTGTGTGGGGACTCAAAGCACGCCAAGAAGCTGTATTCATGCAGAAAATTCAGGTTCATGATGCCCTTTAAACAGAGAAGAGGCAGTGACTCCTCAACTCCAAAGAAGAGCAAAGGCAGGCAACAAGAAATGGCAAAAGCACAGATGTGCAAGAAGAATTCCTGGCTAATCTGTCACCTGACCAATGCAAGAACGTGTTCTGCAATACAGCGTCTAGAGCCCTAAACACCGCAAAAGACCAGTCAAGTTTCCTGGATGAGCACAACCTCAAAGAGATTCCAGGCATCATGATGATCTTGGAAGTGACAACAAATCCAGGACAAAAAATTGGCACACTGATCGACCTAGCGTCAGACATTAATTACATCACCCACACGGCCGCAGAGACTGAACTTAAAGAGTGAAGACATCACACTAGTCGTTCATGGGGTCAGTGGGATGAAGATTTTTGTGGACACAGAGATACCTGCTGAAGATCAGGGTCAGAACTCCACAAGGCACCCTAAGGTCCCACCAGTTGCTGTGTTACGAACTAGAAAATATCGCAGAATATCACAGCAAAACAGCTTTCAAGGTTCTTCCCAAAGGTCCAGTTTAACAAACTCAAAAGGCCAAAAAAGATAGTTCTGCTCATCAGCCACAAAGAAGGGCGGCTTGTTCCCCAGAAGGTCCAGTCAATAGGTGACCTAGTGCTATGGGATGGTCATCTAGGGAAAACTGTGGGTGGCACCCACCCTGAGTTGTTTGAGGAGTCCATGATGCAAGATGCTGTGACAACCCCAGTAAGGCTTGTATGGAATAACCCTAACCGTTAGAGGCGTGAGTCTAAATGCCCTGCTGATGAAGGGCCCAGATGTCCTCAACCCGATCCATGCTGTGATCCTCAGGGTCAGAAGTGAGATGTTTGCTGCTCTTGGAGACAAAAAAGATGTACAACTCTGTCTGGCTTGAAGAGAGGGAGAAACAGCTGCACAGATACCTCTGGCATGATTTGAAAGAAGATGAAATTGAAGAACATGCAATCACCCAAGTCAACATTGGCGACAAACCAGTGGGATGTATCGCCCAGGTGGCCATGAGAGAAACAGCCAATCTCCCCATGTTCAGCCATCTCAGAGAAGTGTTGTGTCCTCCAAGATCAGCCGGCTACGTGGACGAAATACTTACCTCCCACAATGACCTGAGTGAGCTGCATGTCATCACCGCCAACGTGGAGAAAATCCACGTTCCTAACGGGAATAAGCGGTAGAAAATGAAAAAAAAAAAAGATGTAGAGCAGGCTCCCGCAACCTGTGGACTGCGGTCCGGGACCTCCAGTGGGTTTTATCCGGACCCCAGAGCAATTTTCATAATGCTCACATATTACACAAAAATAGCTAAATATGATCACATTTTGTTTTTGAACAGGCCAGAACTAATATATGAGGGGTCCTTGTGGGGTACTACAGTTACAGAATACAGTGATTTGATTGAGACAGCGGAAGATTTAAATGAGCTAGAAAAACTGCTAAAATAAAAGCTCACTCTACGCAGGTAAACAAAGCGCCAACAAGGCATGAATGGACCGAGTTTTCATGCATATTAATTAGCCACTAATATCCGCATTTATCTGGTATTATTACTGCACTCCCCTGCATTGTTCACATTCATAATAAATATATTTAAAATACTGTAATCCAAATACTGCAGCCTGGAGGACAGTGTCAGTCTTTATAAATCCATCTGTCTCCAATATGATCTGAGTCTGTCACAGTTCAAACTTCAGCTGCTGTTAAAGTGGAAATAATAAATGTTTCTCTGACAGAAATAGTTATTGTACATGTTTTAGTAGCCCAGATTAAATGCATAAATAACATTGGAATATTGCCAATTTATTATTTTTTATATGTTTGGACCCCAGCAGTGTAGAACATTAATTCTGTGGACCTCCAGCCATTTTAGTTGCAGATGCAGTTGACCCCTGATGTAGAGAGAAAGAAGAAGAGAGAAATTCCTGAAATAACATAATTACCTTTTTGGTCATTTGTACTGCACTTTGTAGGTTTCCCTGTAAATCCTGAAAAGTAAGAAAATGACACTTAAAAAATTGAGATAATGCAGAATAAAGCCAAAATAGCTGCACTTACCTAGGTTTTGAACACGTTCCAAAAGGCTGGTGGCACCTTCCTTCAGTTTAGTGATAAGTTGAGCAGTCTGTGAAGGAGGTGTTGTGTCTTCAAATGCTTCATAGGACAAATAATTCCCAGAGTTCTCTTTAATGATCTGCTCCAGTCGTGTTAACAGCTCTGCACGTTTAAAGTCCTTTAGCCTTGGTTCTTCTTCCTCAGAGAGTTTTATCCACTGATACCTGTAGCTGCATTCAACAATCATTTGTTGTAAATGGTGCTTGTCCATAAAGACTTGTAGGGAGAAGAGGCTCTCTTCTTGGTCTGTTGACAGTAGCACCATTGAATGGTCAAAAGGCTGCTCACTGAACTTCCCCAGGATCGACTGAAGCCAGAGCTGATGTTGTTCTGTGAAGCTCTCTGGCTGTAGAACCAGCAGGAACACATGCGGCCCAGGGGCAGAAATATTTGCCATGTCTTTGATTAACTCTGTCAGCTGGTCCTCTGTTAGGTCTGGGTGGAGCAGGTCTGGAGTGTTGATGACAGATACTTCCTTGTCCTTCAGTGGAACACTTACTTTATTGAAACATTTAAGTTCTGTTCCCACATCAAATTCATCTTTGTTCACCAAGAAGTTCCCCACTAAATTCCTCTGAATCCAGCAGTTCCCCAGAAGAACCACTCTTAGCTCAGCCACTGAAACGAAAACAAACTGCATTATATTTAGGATATTCAAATAGCAGGGTTTCCCATACAGTGAGGAGTCTCTAGCGCACTGCCATAAACAAATTACCACCACCACAGACACTGAATGAATTATAATGAACCAAAACATAAAATGGGGTCTCTTTATCTTAAACAAAAGATTAGATGAACTTGTGAGATAACCCTGCGCACCAGGGAGCAGTGGAGGGGTGTGGAGTAGGGAGTTTCTGTTAGCACTACACCTTGCTGAGTATGAGGTGCAGACAAAGTTTGTGGCTAGCAGCAAGTCAGGGCCATGCAGAGAGCTACTGGGGGAGCTCATGTAGGCAATAATATATGGCAAGTGGCTCATGTCCTGAAAAACTACATCTATCATTTCTCCAGGTTACATGAAAAACTGTGATTATATCAGACTGGTGAAACTCAGATTAAGTATCCCATAATACATCTGTACTGTCTATATTTAAAACTGATTTAAAATTGAGTGGGACTTGCGTAGTTTTCTGTAATTTGGGTCTTTTTAGAAGAAATGGCTGACTTTGGAGTAAAAAATATGGGCACAATTTGTGGTTTTACTGCAACCAAGATTCAGGACATAAACCAATGTCCTGAATAACTTAATAACTTGTTACTACATTTTTAACATGAAACAGGGACTGGTAGACTGAATTGTTGAATACAGAATTGCACTTTCTAAGAAAAAAAGAAAGAAGAAAAAAAAATAAATTTCTACAGCACAGACTAATGCCTGCACCAATGAATAAATCCTGGCTTATTTAATGGGCTATGCCTAATATAGCTTTACATTATCTAGCACAAGCTTTTCTATATGGCCAATATGATTTGCTTTTGAGTGAATGTCTGATCACATTTTTATTTGTGTTGTACATTATGTCACGAGGCCCAGGACTGCTCATGTCACAGTTTATAAGCATATCTCCACCAATATGAGGTTGATTTTCATCAAACAAAAACTAATTTGAAGTTTGAGAAGAGAGTAGGCCATCTTTGTGGATTAAAATAGTCCCACGATTTCATGAAATTTACTGATTGACCAGGCTCATTATGCAAGCTCACCTTACTGCATGCACTCAGCATCTTCCTTTTACCTATTCCACGAGCCAACCCTGGACCATAGGGCCAAGACCGCATGACCACGGGGCTGCAGGGACCATGGACAGCCTCAGTACAGTAAGAGAAACCTGGGAGGGGGTCAGTGGGCGTTGCCATGTGACAACAGTCTCATCTGAGATAAGCTACACCTGCGCAGTTTCAAACGGTGTCGGTCTGTGCGCAGTGCTCAGTTTAGATTTGTGTCAAACTTGCTCCTGAGTTGCTCTGATGTCATGAGTGCGACGGTAACCAAAAGCTTGCAAGATCCAAACGAGAGCAGCGTCTGAGCCGCCGCAGTTCATCAAAAGCAACTGCGAAGGCTGCTTGGCTCGGTGCATGATGGGAAAACGCACACCTGTCAGCAGTGAATGGACAGGTGATTGGATCTGAGTTTAGTGCTGATTAGAAACGTAACGCACCGACACTTCACTGACCCCCACTCCTCTTCCGCCGCCTCTAATTTTGTAAAATACAGACTAATGCTGCAGTTTTGGCATGAATAAACTTTTTGCCCCGCTGCCCAGTGTAAAGTAGACTGTTATTAAATATATCTGCTGTTATAGGAGGGTATTTAACTTGTGTAATGTGTAAGCTTCGACATAAAAGCTAAGAACCGCTGCTGAATGTGCCTCATGTTGTGAGCTCCAAAAGAGCAGCTCATTAACGCACAGACCATGGTCAAGCACGGGACAGAAAAGTTCTTACAAATCAGTTCAATGCATTTATTTGCAAAATCACATCCAACACATGCGAGAAGTGCATTTCGGGCATGATCTGAGCCACAAACTGTCAGACTTCAGAACAAAGGTCTTTCCCTGCCTCCCATTGTGGCTGTGCACTCTCATCCGCGATCCAGGCGAGGCGCACTTAATCTTGAAGAAGCCTATTGACTGCTCGTCTGCACGTAGTGACTGAAACAACGCACGCACATTCTCACAGCCAACCCAAAACTCTGGCCCACCAGAAGCTCTCGGTTCTCCTGGATACCAGTCTACTGTCATCTCACTTGGTTTAGTGTAGACCAGGGGTGCCCAATGAGTCGATTGCAAAGGCAGTGCAGATCGATCGCAGAGCCTTGCCTTTCCAAATAACTGTATCACTAGCCTATGGCATTTGATTGACACGCAGTTTGAGATTCCTTCTAACACACGGGACACTGCGGAAGCGTGAGTAAACCACACAAGCTATGAGCTAAACAGAGTACAAGCAACTTAATAACAGAGTTTTGGATGCTTTCACTTCAGTTCTGATGTGGAGGTTGCAGGCGGCTCTCACTTTTAGTGGCCCCTCTGAACAGCACGGTTCTGATGCACACAGACAAGACAGGAAGAGAGGCAGCAGTATCAGGGAGGAGACAGGTGAGGAAGGTGTTCCACCTTTTTGCTCAGTTTTTGTCCTTCACAAAGCAGTTTGTTGTTGTGAGCAATGAGGAAAGCTTTGTCGAAGTCTCACAAGCTCCTCCCCTGAGCGTTACCATGGAGCTCCTTTCACTCAGCACTCAGCAATATTACTAAAATAATGCTGAGCTCTGGTGATAAACTGGATTGATACTGCAATTTACTAATTAATTTTGGCATAATTATAAATATAGTAGGCCTATTATAATCCACAATAATCAGCTGAGATGATAGAATGTTGTAAATATTACTGGGAAAACATTTATCAGATTCAGTTAATGTTGATATTGAATTGTTTAATTTCAGATTAATAAGATGTGACTTTATTAAAGTGGTTATTTACTATTTTTATTTTTATGTTTAACCACTGCAATATTAATAACCCTGATAAATGGCCACCACACTGTGCCTAATAGAAATAATAGGTAAAAAAATATTATGTAGATATCCTGGCATCTGTGATTTTAAAAGTAGCTCACGAGCCAAACAGGTTTGGGCACCCCTGGTGTAGACCACTTGCTGAGGACCACACCAACAGATGCAGATCTTTCTCTGGCTTCTCGTTCTGCTCTGGACAGGATGCAGTGGCAAATTCTCAACTTAAATGTCTCCAGGTGACGTCACATGATAAACTGATGGGTGGCAGGTCACCTGGGCAATTATAAATTATTTGTAAATAAATATTTGTTAGTACTACTGTATCTGTGTTTATGAAAGGCCACAGGAAGGCCAGAAAAAAGGGGCACTTAAAAGGCAATGGGCAAAAGGGGCTGGTGCTCCTACCCAACCCCTCTTGCTGTTACTGTAATGGTCATTTCTGACAGTGTACAAAATATAAAGAATACACCCCAGCAGGTTTTACAGCACATCACAGTGACCAAGGACTGTTGTAAAATAATGTACAGTACAACACAGAAATCAGCAAAATAGACATTTTCTCCTCCCATTAATAATTTTTTTTGTATTTTTCCAGAAAAGAACAAGGCCAGTTACATCTCCACTGTGCAGCCGGGGCCCCACCCTGGAACCAGGCCTGGGTTGGGGTTCGAAAGCGAGAGCCTGGTGGTCGGGTCTCTCCCCACAGGGCCCAGCCGGGCCAAGAAAGGATGACATGGGGCCGTCCTCTTCTGGATCCACCACCTGCAGGAAGAACCGCAAGGGGTCGGCGCAGAGAGGATCGGGCAGTGGTCGAAGGCAGCGGGGCCTCTGTGACCTGATCTTTGGACAGTGAAACTGTCACTGGGGACATGGAATGTCACCTCGCTGGGGGGGAAAGGAGCCCGAGCTTGTGTGGGAGGTTGAGCGTTACCGACTAGAGATAGTCGGGCTCACCTCCACGCGCAGCGTGGGTCCTGGAACCCAACTCCTTGAGAGGGGCTGGACTCGCTTCTACTCTGGCGTTGCCCGCGGTGAGAGGCGGCGGGCTGGTGTGGGCTTGCTCATAGCTCCCCAGCTCAGCCGCCATGTGTTGGAGTTTTCCCTGGTGAATGAGAGGGTCGTGTCCCTGCGCCTCCGGGTCAGGGACAGGTCTCTCACTGTTGTCTCGGCTTATGGGCTGAACAGCAGTGTAGAGTAGAGCAGTGTAGAGGCCTTCTTGGAGTCCCCGGGAGGGGTGCTAGAAAGTGCTCCGACTGGAGACACAATCATTTAACTGGGGGACTTCAATGCTTACGTGGGCAGCGACAGTGACACCTGGAGGGGCGTGATTGGGAGGAACGGCCTCCCTGATCTGAGCCCGAGCGGTGTTCTGTTATTGGACTTCTGTGCTAGTCACAGTTTGTCCATAGAGGTGGACTTGTTCATCACCCAAACTGAAGTCACTGAGGTTGTCAAAAAGCTCCTCAGTGCAAAGGAACCGGGGGTGGATGAGATTCACCCTGAGTACCTGTCTTGGTTGACACGTCTCTGCAAGATCGTGTGGCAATCGGGGACAGTACCACTGGACTGGGATATTGGGGGGTTATCCCTCTTTTCAGGAGGGTGTGTTCCAACTACAGGGGGATCACACACTCCTCTGCTTCCTTGAAAAATTCTCTTCCAGGGTACTTGCTTTTCGCAAGCAGGACAGTCTGGCTCCTCTCTCAGGGCGGCGCATTTCTCTGGTTCAATTTGGAAATGGCCAATCACAGAGGTTTATCTGCAGCGCGTCTTACAAAAGCGGAAACACTAACTAAGGTAGAGCTAGCTAGTTAGCTAATTTAATAATTTCTCTGAGCTGATTAAAGGCATTTAATGCTTTTCTTCGTCATCTGTTGGTTCTGCTGAAGTCCGCAGTATTGCGCAGTCCTCGGTGGGATTTTTTTTCTTCGTCTTGTTGCCATTTTAACAACAGTTTAGTCTCGTTGACTACCAACGTAATGAACGCATTAAAAAAAAGAACGACTTTTTCCACAAATCTTTGTACAACTGGCTTCTGCTGCTGTCCCCGTTCAGAAAAATGTACAGAGCTGCTCATAATATGTCATGTTCTGGTGTTTATGGAGGAAAAAAAAACAAAACAAAAAAACAGCAGGAATCCATGTTTGTTTGGGTCAGCAGTGCACAGCTCATGTCCCGCCCTTTGTTTACCCTTTGGTTACCCTGTCATTGTTCTGCCTCAGAAACAAAATGTTACCAAAGGGGTACCAGACTAACTTATTTGTATAGAATAGGAAAAGACTTTGTCTGTAAGGCCAGGCTAGTCCTGTGGGGGGTGCTCTAGTACATTGGTGTCTGCGGCCCTCTGCTAAGGGCTGTCCGGTCTCTGAAAAACCGGAGCAGGAGTTTAGTTCGCATTGCCGGCAGTAAGTCAGACCTATTCCCGGTGCATGTTGGACTCCGGCAGGGCTGCCCTTTTTGTTCTGTTCATTAGTTTTATGGACAGAATTTCTAGGCACAGCCAGGGGCCGGAGAGAGCTTTGAGTCATGACCAAAAGGACAAGAGCCAGAATACAAGTAGCTGAAATGAGTGTCCTCCGCTGGGTGCCTGGGTGCTCCCTTAGTGATAGGGTGTGGAGCAGAATAGAGCCGCTGCTCCTTTATATGGCGAAAATAGAAGTCAGCTGAGGTGGCTTATGCATCTGTCCGCAGTGACATGGTTGAACTACCCACTTCACCATAACATAGGTACAATCTTAGTATTTATGATTTTGGTGAAAATCCATATTTAATAGCCTTTAGTTTGGCATTAGGAGATGTTTTTATGAGAAGTTTTACTTCTGCGTTGAGAGCGTTGATGTCAGAAGAGGTAAACAAACTACTACTGTACAGTTATACTGTAGGGAGCATGGACGAGATAAACTGGAAAATCTCTTTCCACAAATAAAATACGGACCACAACCAGGTCTGTCTGACCTGAGAGAGACCAAGAGCAGCCAGTAAAATAAACGATGGGCAAAGGAGAGAAATGGAGCTTTGGTTCAGAATGAATGAGGACAGCGCAGGAGGTGAGTTTTGCTAAAGCTAATGTGTTCGGTCACTAATTTATAGTAATTAATGATACTTTGTAAATCAACACAAATCAGGAAATTGCCCATTTCGATTAGTATCCTATCAGTGTGTGTGTTTTTTTGTTTTTTTTATCATTATTAGCTGAAGCTGCTTGTGGTAGCCACAAACATGCAGCTGTGGCTGTGTGCCCCGGGAATAAACTGACACAGACTCTTCGCTCACTCCTCACTCACAGTCACATTCAGAACACTTCATACTTGCTTTTAAACAGGACACAAACTTAGCTTTGACGACAGGAGCAAGTTCGAAGCCTGTAGCTCTCATGTAGAAACTGTTCCAGAGTTTAAACCACCAGCGCCGTCACAGCGTCACAGTCCACCTCCCTCCCACACAATTTAAAAAAAAATGGGATATTCCAGCTCCATTGTTTTTGTGCTAATGTTAACATAAACAGAAGAAATGAATAGATAAATTAAGCTAGCAGCTGTCACAGTGGCAGCGGTGAATGTAAGAGCAGGAACAGCTGTTGACATACGCTCCGTGGACTATACCGTCTCATTTCGGCTTGGCCTTTGCTGTCCACGAAGGCCACATGAAGGCTAGGACTTTGTGAACCACGATCTTCAAAGGCTGTGGCTGATGATTTGGGACACAGCTTATGTCTCTTGACAGGCGTCAGCATCCTATGTTTTGTTGGTCAGAAAATGCAGTAAGTATTGATAAAACTCTATTTGAAGAAACTCATCGAAGAAACTAAGCTGTAATAAAGGAAAAGGACAGTCATGTAGACCCACTGAAACTCCAAATAATGTTTCAAATGACTCCACAGAGAAGCTTCATTCATACTCTGCCACCAACGCCGAACAGACATCACTGCAGGAATCATCGTCATCCACTCCAGAGGCAAAAAAATGCAAGAGGGAACCTTTATCACTTCTAGAACTACAAGAAAACTTGTTCAGGAAAATGGCTGAATGTACTAACTCTCTCAAAGAGCTAATTACCATCAACAAAGAACAACTCCATAGAGGATTTGAAAAAACACTCTGAATTTCTATATGAAGAAATTAAAGATGTGATAAAAACTGTTATAAAAACCATGCAACAGTCCACAGCAGCTCAGGAGGAGAGAATTCAAAAACTGGAGGAAAAACTTCACGAGCCAGAAGGATACCAGGGAAGATGGAACTTGCGGCAATACGGTCTATCTGAAGAAGGAGGAGAGGACCTGATGAAAAACACAACCAACATCTGCCAATGTGAGGCCCTAAGACCAACAATGTTCTTCACTTCACTTCACTTCACTGACATCTGCCACAGAATCGGCAAGAAGAAAGATGTGGGGATTCGTCCCATTCTCCAGTTTATATCAAGATCAGTAAAAGAGAGGATATGGAACAAGGTTGGACAAGATCTGACTTCCAAGAATAAGGAGATACGTGATCTTCTCTGGCCAAGAATTGAAGCAGCAAGGAAGAAAGGAAAGAGAGCCTTCTTTGTTGGAACAACAGCGATTGTCAACAGTAAAGTACTGAAACTTTGACATATGAAAGTGGCCCAAATAACACACCATGCATTAAATCAAAGTCACTTAACCCTGAGGGAAGGATGGAGCGTGAGATCGACAGATGGATCGCTGCAGCGGCTGCAGTAATGCGGTCGTTGTATCGGTCTGTTGTGGTGAAGAAGAAGCTGAGCCGAAGGGGGAAGCTCTCGATTTACCGGTCGATCTACGTTCCTACTCTCACCTATGGTCATGAGCTTTGGGTCATGACCGAAAGGACAAGATCCCGGATACAAGCGGCCGAAATGAGTTTCCTCCGCAGGGTGGCTGGGCACTCCCTTAGAGATAGGGTGAGGAGCTCGGTTACCCGGGAGGAGCTCGGAGTAGAGCCGCTGCTCCTCCACATCGAGAGGAGTCAGCTGAGGTGGCTCGGGCATCTGTTCCGGATGCCTCCTGGTCGCCTCCCTGGGGAGGTGTTCCGGGCATGTCCCACCGGGAGGAGGCCCCGGGGAAGACCTAGGACACGCTGGAGGGACTATGTCTCTCGGCCTGGGAACGCCTTGGGGTTCCTCCAGAGGAGCTGGAGGAAGTGTCCGGGGAGAGGGATGTCTGGGTGTCCCTGCTTAGACTGCTGCCCCGCGACCCGGCCCCAGATAAGCGGAAGAAGATGGATGGATGGATGGATGGCTCAAGAATTGACTTATGGTTAATATCTCCGGAGTGTATTCAATTTGTAAAAGGAGGTTGCTCATAGTTATGCACCATTATCTGACCATCACCTCAGAACAATACATATTGCAGGAAAAAGAAACGATAAAAATATTCAAGGATACTGGAAATTAAATGTTAGCTTATTAAATGACAACATATTTTGTTCATCTGTTAAAGAGTTGTCTCGAAATACATTAAAAATCAAGATGAAGCTGGCCCTATTCAAATGTGGGTGTTACGTGCCAGGGATGGCTAGGGGCGCTGGCACAGTAACTGAAAATAGATTTACTGGTGGTAGAAAAAAACAGGAGAATGGAGATGTTGTACGGATTAACAAAAACACTAAAGTTTATTTACAGAAAGAAAAGAATACCAAAAAAGTATACAAAGAACTAATGAAATTAAGGCGATGGTTGCGGCTGCAGCACCAAGGACCCACTGGCCACAGAATGAAGGCAGCTCCGGCCTTTTATACCCAGCTCTCACTCAGGTGTGGCTGATGAGCTGGCAGGACTGGTGGGTGGAGACAAGGAAAGACAAAAAAAACACACTACAGCACAAAGGCTGTAACAGTGGGAATACTTTAAATTTAAGGTCAGGGAAGAAGCAATCAAGCGATGCAAAGGTATGAAAAAGAACAACATGGCCAAAGAAAACGATTAAAAGATTATGGAGGATATTTTTTTAAAATTGCAAAAAACTTTCGTCCTCCTCATTGAGATTAAACGCTTAAAAGAAGAGATAAACAGTATATACTAACGCATATATTGAAAAAAAAAAACAATAACATTACAGTACTAAAAAAGAATGATAAAATGCCAAACCGGAAGATATATCTAAGCATGTTGAATCTTTTTACAGAAACATTTACAGGTCTACTTCTCAGCCTGATGTATGTGATATATTCCTTGAAGAAGTGAAGCAAAATATTCCAATCATAACAAAGCAATATAAGTCATATTGTGACCAGAAAATAACAAAAATAGAATTACAGGAAGCAGCTACATCTTTAAAGAAAGTGAAATCTCCAGGTTGTGACGGGCTACCAGCAGATTTTTACATTAAGTTCTGGGACATTATTGAAAACCCACTATATGATGCCCTTAATAAATGCATTTTAATGGATGAAATGTCATTAACAATGAAACAAGGTTTGATATGTTTAATTCCCAAACCCGACAAGGATTCTTTGGTTATTGAAAACTGGAGACCAATTATGCTTCTAAACTCGGACTATAAAATATTTGCTCAAATTTTTGCCAGACGCTTAAAAAGTGGCCTTCCAAATATCAGTGAGATACAAACGGGCTTTATGAAAAATCAACATGTTAGCTCCAATATAAGATTAGTTTTAGATTTGGTTGATTACTCAGAAAAAAATCAATTCTCAAGCCATAACTTTGTTTCTTGGTTTTTACAAAGCATTTGACTCTACAGAACATTATTTTCTATTTCAAACATTGGATTTATTTGGGTTTGGTCCAAACTTTATTTCAATTATTAAAATGTTATATAAAAATATAAACAGTTGTGTTATGTTGTATCCAAATACAACCTATAGATTTCCAGTTACACGGTCAGTCTGGCAGGGATGCCCAATAACCGCATTTCTGTTTTTGTTAGCAGTGGAAGTATTGTCTATCTATATTAAAAATGATAAAACTATCCAAGGAATAAACATCTTTCAAAAAGAAATTTGAATAACACAACTGGAAGATTATACTGCCCTCTTTTTGAAACACAAACATCAGTTTGGGACAGCCTTAACTCAAATTCACAAGTTTTGATGCAGAAAAAAACTTTACAAAGAAAAAACTTTGACAACCTATAACTCTGTTAGGGTTTTCTGTGTGAACTGTTTTGCAAATGACAATTCTGAATGGAGAGATGTGTCAAAGGAACTGAGAAAAACTGTATGAGAGGAAAGCTCCTGTTTCAACCAACATATTTGTCAGCTTCTAACTACTTTGCATACCAGAAATACATTTAATCACACGTCATTTGTTAAAAAAATAAAGGAGTCAAAGATGAGCCGCTGAGGTGACACTATATATAGAAAAAATAAGGAGACTTAACAGCATTGTCAATTTTGGTCCTGATTGTTTGGATAGTGAAAACTGGCTAAATATCCCATAGTAAAAAAAAAAAAAGAAAAAAAAGAAAAAGAAAGAAGTGTTAACTCACAGTCAGGTCGAACTATGTCTGACATACTTCTACGCCTTACTCGTCTAACATCTGTAAAAAAAAAAAGAAAAAAAAAGATTATAGTTAGTTGTCTACCAAATGTATGAACATGACAGCTGAAATCTAATAAATAAAAAAATACTATTTTAATCAATCCATATCTGATTAAACTCACTTTGCTCTGCAGAGGCCATTGCGTCTGTTCAAAGGCCTGTACAAATCCAATTTACGTCAAAGCTGTGAAAAAAAACAAAATGCCAGTAAAATATCTATAGGTGCCTTTCAAAACTCTCAGGATCACCTTACACAAAAATACAATAAACAGACAGTAACAACACTAATTTACGTAAAAATACACAATCATGAAAAATACCCTATACAATAAGATAAAACAATGATGTGGCAATGAAGCCATGATGATGTGGCAATACAGTATATTCAGAAAACACATGGTACTAGTTATGTGGGTAGAAAGTCTAAAAACATGGGTTTTTAAGCGAGATTTAAATGTGGAGATGGAGTCTAATGAGTGGATTTCATGTGGAAGTTGATTCCAAAGTCAGAAGCCTGAGCAGCTGAAGGCCCTGTGCATCCTGGTGGACATACGGACAGGTGGAAAGAGAGGAGTGAGGCTGTGGAGGAGCTGAGGGTATGGGAGGGTGTGTGTGTATACAGGAGATCTGAGAGGTAAAGCGGAACGAGGTTGTGGAGAGCTTTGAAAGTCAGACGTAGTGCGGAAGTGGACCAGCAGCCAGTGGAGCTGTGTGAGGATGAGAGTTGTGTGTTGGGTGGATGGGGTTCTGGAGAAGATACAGACGACTGAATTCTGAACCCGTTGACATTTATGTAGGGGAAACTCCTTTCTGTTGTTAACACTCTATTAACTTGCTAATAAGGTGTACTTTATTTTCTCTGTAGAGAATATCGTTCTCTGCATTTGACCCATCCTTCATTGCTGCTGGGGTGACCTGTCAGGAGCAGCGGGCAGCCGCGGTGCAGCTGGACTCTTCTCCAGATCTGAACCACGATCCTGGTCAGCAGTATCCAGCTCGAGGATTAGCCTATTGTGCATGTTTTGAAGTAGATGAGGGAAACTGGAGAGGAAACCCAGACCATGCAAACTCCACACAAAAAAGCCCCACAAGGTCCGGGAATCAAACCCATCTAGTGAGGCGAGTGCTAACCACTAAGCCACCGTGCCGGCTGCTGCTAATAGAACAGCCCAATCTCTCCTCACACAGGCTAGGCGACCACTATAAATTTGTCTGCTTGTTAACAGATAAAGCACATATTTTAAAGCGTTGTTCATGTCAAAGCGTTTTCAAACGTGGCGTGTCTGATCTGCACTGGGCTTCACTCAGCCACACAGAGGTGACGTGTGTCAACTCACACCAAATGCGGTGCGTCAAGGCACTTGAAATGGCTTCAACAGGAAATATGCGGACTTTTAACAGAAAGGAGCTTCCCCACATTGAGTAGAGCAGGAGTTGGTGCACCACTCTCTGTCCCTCACTGCAGTTTATCCATCACCTGTCTACAGCTGTCACTGTTTGCATTTACTGCAGCAATACTGACGAGCATGTGTTTCCACCATGTTTAATGTATTTTTGTTACTGGATCTTTCCTAACTCAGGGTGCTCCGCATCCCATAAAACTCCACAAAGCACCACAATACAGGAAATTATGTCTGTTTTGCTCATATTTCCCTAGGGTGGAGGACCGCAAGACCCTCCTGCTAGAAATACTTCCACATTAAAACAAAAAACAAAACAGTCAACATCAGGGCCAGCTATGGAAAGTTTCCTAATAACAAAATAACAATGTAATTTTTCCATAATGAGGTAACTTTAAACCAAATAACATAGGATACAGAGTTCTACAGATATTGGAAAACTTTTTTTCAGAAATGTAATTTTCAATTGGGACCAGCCCTCTATCACACAGACTGTAAAAAAAAACTACAAAAGTATAATTTTATGCTACAACTGCTATAACTACAAAGTCTATGCACAACAATTGTTTTACAGTTACACTTCCTGTTTCAATAGCCACCAAAAAACTATTTAATATCTAGAATATTTGATTTAAAATGTAATGAAGGGACATCCATCGTGGCACCATTTCAACTCCCCAATCAGACAAGAAAATTCTTATTTAATAGTAGTCCGCTAGATTAATGCCATTAATGAAGTTAGTGCCTGGCTGCCGTTTTGTAAGCAGTGAGGATAAATGATGACCTCGTTGCTTTTGCTCGTTACCATCATCCATTTCCTGTAAGTTACTTCTTCAGTGGGTATAAATATGTGTTTTTAAAGACCTGCAATCTAAAAATGTTGTTTTTTATTAATAACTGTTAAGTTTTTTATGTAATATTTTAAATGCGCCATCGCCTGCACAAAACCGAAACTAAAATATCTTCCTTATTCCTTCTCTACTAAATGACGTGTGCTCATAAATTCCTTCAAATCGGATCTGAAACTTTTTCAAATCCATTTTTGCTTGATTAAATTGTGCGTGTTAACAAAATAAGTGATTGAGATAATAAAAATTACAGAAATGACCCACCTGTGAAGCGACATTAGTCTCGTTCCAGATGAACTGAGCCTCTCCTGGATTGTGAACGAGAGCGCACGGCTGCACCAGGAGGAGGGGAAATCCTCCTGTACTGAAGTGGGACAGTTTGTGGCTCAGATCACGCCCAAAATCCACTTCTCGCGTGTGTTGGATGTGATTTTGAAAATAAATGCATTAAACTGATTTGTAAGAACTTTTCTGTCCCGTGCTTGACCACAGTCTGTGCATTAATGAGGTGCTATTTTGGAGCTCACACATCCAGCAGTGGTTCTCAGCTTTTATGTCTAAGTTTACACATTATAAAAGTTAAACAGCCTCCTATAACAGCAGATATCTTTTTAATAATATTCTACTTCACACTGAGCAGCAGGGCACAAAGTTTATCCAGGTCAAAACTAACTTTAGTCTGTATTTTACCAAAAAAAAAAAGAGGCTGAGACGCAACTACCATATTAGCAGTCATTTTAATTTAGTGAAAAGCAAAAAAACATGGTTACTCATTCCGCTTGCAAATGATGGAGGACTTTTTTTAAAGTCTGTGGTAATTTATCGACAGTGCCTAACCTGTGGTCTGGTCTTATTGTACCAGTGTGTATGGGGAACTACTTCTCCTTCCGCCAACAAAAATAAAATGTACACGGCTTTTTATAAAATTAAAATGAGCAGAGTGTAAAAGATTTTTTGTGTATGGTATTTTTACGTAAAAATCATTGAAGCTATATAAGCGGAGGACAAGGCTCACTTTAAGGAGAACCCATGGAAACATGTTTATTCCCACGTCTATACTAGGATTAATTTGTACCGGACGTCGTCTCTCTCTCCCCTGCGTGCTCGTCCCGGTGTTCCGGGAAATTCGGTTCCCCCATGTTTCCCGTGTTCAGCGCCAGGACTTTCTCTCATTTTAAGTTCTTTTTACGAACTTGTTGAATTAAACACATACTCTCTGTATGCATCATTATCGAATGTATGTTAGCCATTTGATTCTGATTTGATGATTTAGATGTTTTTAATTTGCTGATTATTGATGTTTGTTATGGGTGGTGACTGTTATTGCTTTTCTCTAATTTTACGCACGTAGACATAAACGCATGATCTATGACACATAATCGTGATAGAACTAATAATTAAATAGCTCTTTTTTACTTTATTTGTGCATTTTTTACACAAACAGATAGCAATAGAACTGGATAATGATTGAATGCATGAAAAATCTCGGCAAAACGCGGTCTACAATTGAATAACATTTTTTATTATAAATAATTTAAATGGCTCGTGCAAATGCTTTACAAAAATAGGATAATTACAGTTTTCAGTAGTTAGCCTACACAGAATATGCCAATACTCAGCTAGTTAAATAACTATCTTCAAAATACATACATGGCTAAAATACATTGGATTACGATGGATACAGTGTGTGATTAATCCAACAAGTTTGTAAAAAGAGAAAAGTTCTGGTGCTCAATAGGGGAAACACCGGTCCTGTAGTTGCCAGGTGTGGATTGTCATTTTCCTAAAAACGGCACACAACCCTGCACTGCTGCTGTTCTGCTGCACACCCGCCCCTCACCTCCTCGCATACAACGGGAGCAGAGTCAAGAACATGGGACAGCTGCTCTCTACCTTGTTAGGCTCGTAATTTTGTCACCTTCAAAATAAGTGTTAAAACATTTGTGGGACAAAAAGCTAGGATACAGAATGAAAGAAGCCACAAAAGGATTTACTCCCAACACTACATCCACTTGACTTTTTTCGTGATTTGGTTAGTAGGTTTTGAAAAGATGTAAGATTATACAAATGTGTCTACTTTTTCCAGTTAGATGGGTTTTGATGTTTGTTTTTTGTATATTTTATTTGGGACTGCTGTGGAGGACGTCAAGTACAGTGCTCTGACAGCTGTCACAGGTCCAGGCCCCTCTCCACCCTCGGTCTCTGGCTGTTCTCCTCCTTTTTCCAATCTTTTCCACTTTCCAGTTTTAATAAAAACACTGCAGAGCCTTCCTGTCCTGCACAGCACAGTTTCCACACCACGCTGTGATGGAGCTGGAGACCACTCTCTCTGCTGCACTAATAATGTAGCAGTTGCTCAGGATCTTTGTTTTCATACCAAATTTACCAAATCTTAGCTTTTCTGATGTTTTGTGTCCAGGTTATATCCTCACTCATGCAGGGGCTAAGAAATGTAAAATCCACCTCTGCCTCCCCTGCGTAGATGAGTCTGTGCTGTTCCTTCCTCTTCTTTTGCATTAATAATCATCTCTCATCATCTTTTTAATTCCCACTGATAATCAAAACGTAAAGACATGCTAACTCTTTTATTTTATTATAAAACACACTGTATGCCTTTCACTGAAAAATGTTTGCATCACCATTTTATTCAGAGTTTGACTTTGTCCAAGAAGAAAAATTAGTTGCTGTAAATTATTTATGTTCATTAATTGTGCTTGACTGTGTTGTGAAAACCTGTGACAAAGCTATTCCTGTGGTGTTAGTCTGTAGCTCTGACAGGCTTTTCATGCATACAGTTGGTTACTGATTGAATAATAATTGATGTGGCGCCAACTGGTGGTGACAGAACTAAACCAAGACCTAGACCGAAGGCACTTAAAATACACACCTACAGTATTATACAAGGGGCTTTTATAATACGTTCTTGTGCCTTTATTGAACAACACAGCCATGTTTAAGTCCTTTTATTTCTAAGATTGTAAAGTTAGTTTCTATGTTTTGTTGTTTCTGTGTGAAAATGTCTCTTTGTTGTAAATCTAAACGTCACTAAAGGTTTATTCAAAGTTAAAGCGTTGTTTCCTGTTCTGTAGAAATCAGGATGTGGCCAAACCTGCGCACAAAGCTCCGAACACGATGGCAGCAGCTTTTGTCTGTGCGATGATTGGTAAGAAATATTGCTTTTTATGAACAATAGTATTATAAATTTTAAGTTCAGATAAGAAATAAGAAAATGCAGAGGTGTACCAGCTGTTTTAATTAAGAGACCACAGAGAAATGATCAGTTTCTCAGGTTTCCTGGTGAACTGAACAGTCTTCATCGTCAAATATTTCTCTTAATTTCCAAATAAAACAACAATTGTTTCTTTAGAGCAGTGTTTCTCAACCAGGGGTACGGGGACCCATAGGGGTACGCGAGCACATTGCAGAGGATACTTTGTAATATTTCATAATCTATTTCAAACATAATTAGAAAATATATTTGCGATCTTTGTTTATTAAACTATGGAAACTTATAAAAGACAAGCTTAAGTGTCTTACTGACTGTTTAAGCATTAATTAGTTAGTTAAATATTATTTTGTTACATATTTTAAAGTTTAATATCTTCCTTCAAAGGGGATTTATTCAAGGGATTTAAATTTTTCTTTGAGTTAAATTTATAATGGGTTTAAGATTAGTATTTTCTTTTAATTATTTTTTATTTTTTAAAGTTTATGAACATAACATATATAGTAAAATAAGAGTATATATTTTATTTTGAAGGCAGGCAGATTGTTATTATTTTTATCTTAAAAAATGCAGGAAAATGCGTAATTACTATAGGTTTTATGTTTTTTTATGGCTACTTTTTGCAGAATCATCCACACATGTGAGTGAGGGGGGACTCAGGGTTTGACCAAAAGCCCAGGGGGTACACAAAACAAAAAAAGGTTAGGAACCACTGCTTTAGAGCGTCACATTAAAGGTCTTATATTATGCTTTTATCAGGCTTTTTGAAATAGTGTTGGACTCCTTTGCATTAGCATTTTACACTTTATAATTTAAAAAAATGTGTATGTATGAAAAACACTTACTACCTAAACAGAGGTCATCATCATGTTTTGACTAAAGAATGTTCAAATATCAGTATTTAGTGGAATAACCCTGGTGTGTAAGCACAGGTCTTGCTCTCCACCAGTTTTTCACATGTGCTCATAATACACAGTGACTCTTCTGTAGTGAGGACAGGAGGAGGGGGTACGACCTGTGTTGGAATTGTCCTGGAGTTGTAATAGCTCAGCCTTTTCTACTTTCTTTTTGAAAGCTGGACAGTCTGGTTCCTCAACGATAGCGAGTCGTATCGTATCGATTTGGACCTGACCGATCACAGACGTTTATCTGCAGCTCGTCTAACAAAAACGGAAGATAATCTTCTAGCAAAAGTAACCAAGATGGTGACAGTTTATACAGAGTGAATTTAATAACTTCTCTGACCTGATCAACGGTGTTTAGTGCTTTCATTCATCATCTGTTGATTCTGCTGAAGACCTCGTTGTTGTTCCGCCCTCAGTGGGATTTTCTTCTTTGTCTTGTTGCCATTTTAACAACAGTAAAGTCCTGTTGACGTCCAACGTAAGGACCACATTCAAACAACAACTTTTTTCGCAAGTCTTTGTACGAATGGCTTCTGCTGCTGTCCCTGTTCAGAAAAAAAGTACAGAGCTGCTCATAATACGCTGTATTCTGGTGTTTTATGGCAAAACCAGCAACAATTTTTCATGAGCGCCATGTTTGTTTGGGTAACAGGTCAGACACGCGCTGCTTACGTCCCGCCCTTTGTTTCTCTGATTGATGTCGCCCGTAGAAATTAAACTGGTTATATGCTTCAGCTGTAGGGATTTTTTTATCTGTCAAAGATGGGGTTGTCCACCTTAATAATCCAAATACGTCTGAGACCTTCTGGTTCCTGGGTGGCCCTCTCTACCTCCTGAGTCCAATTTTTCTGTCTGTTTGTTTTTTGTTTGTTTGTTGTGCACTGCAGGGACCCTGAGCATCAGCCCGGACAGGTCCCAGTTCTTCCAGATGGACGAGTTCACCGTCCTCTGTCCCTCGGATTCTTGGACCGTTTATAGAAGCACCAGCTACAGGCCTGAGCCCAAACCCTGCGATCGCCCCTGGGGGACCCCTCGTGAGTCCGGGTGCCTTGCAGACGATCTCCTGGCCAGCGACACTGGACTGTACTGGTGTCAGAACAAACAACAGGAGTGTACCCCTGCTGCCAACATCACCGTCACTGGTAAGACTTCCTTAATCCAGACATGAGCGGAGTTTTTAAATCCATGTCTTCAATTTGAAATGAACAAAAAATGAAGACCAATGTTTTAGAGTGATTCTTATATTTAGATTGACAAAGACACATATTTTTAGTCTTGCTGAAAATGTTGCTGGTTGTTTTGGTCTCTGATGTCATCAAAGAGGCTACCAGAGCTACTGTTTGTGTTTTTGGACTTTTCCCAAAATGTGTTATTCCAACTTTGTGCTGTGATCTCATTTAAAGGTCTCATGTTAGGCTTCTATGAGGCTTTTTGAAAGGGTTTTGGACACCTTTGCATTAGTACATCACATTTTATAATTTTTATGTGGAAAACGTCTTTTGAAGAGCTGTTACTTTGCAGAGAACGCTTGGATTAGGTGTCTGTCGCCCCCTGCTGGCAATCTTTGGGGGCTGGACAGAGCATAAAATGGCTATTTAGCACAGCTATTAGCAACATGAGGCTAACAGATAGATAAATGAGCTGAGTGATTTGTAATGATGGCGGTTTCAGTGCTGAAATTATCAAAATGAGTCCAGTGATGGTGTATGGGCTTTAGAAACGCTCAGGAGCACTTCCTGGTTTCATAAGTGTATGTAAAGCTGTGAGACCAAGCAATTTCAGTTCTTGAGAAGGGCAGCGCTTCAGCATAGAGGATTACTCAAACAGCCGTGAATACAACCAAATACTATGCTAGGTCGGTTTTTGAGGATGAAACAACATTATAACATGGTTATTGCTCAGAATAGGCAGAGTGTTAATGTTGATGATCATGAAGGAATCACTGACTAGGAAGGAATAAAGTAACCTATATTTATATCAGGCAGATAATCTTCAAAAACCCAGATAGATGACTTTTTCAAACTATGAGTATGGTTCAGCAAAGCTTTCCATAGAAAAATTTAAAATTTAAAATTTCTCTCCGGCCTCTGCGGAGTTTGGTTTGATTCACTTTACACAGGCTGCATTGTAAATGGTGCTAGCAGTTTGGGAGTCAGATCCGTTCGCATAATAACTGGAAGGTTGCCGGTTTGATCCCCATTACCAGCACACCGTCATTGTGTCCTTGGGCAAAACACTCCACACACCTTGCCTCCAGTGTCTGTGACTCTCTAAGAAATGAAGGAATAATGCAAATGTAAAGCGACTTTGAGAGTCTAAAACGCTGTTATATAATTCCAATTGCTATCATTAAATACATTTCTGACCTGTTTATTGTTCCAGATAAGTTTGTGATCTTGGAGAGTCCGCTGTTTCCAGTGACAGAGGGGGAGCGGGTGACTCTGAACTGCTCGTATAGAAATAAAGACCACCATGATCCCACATCAGACTTTCAAACCGTCTTCTTCAAAAACAACACATTCATCGGGAATTCTCCAAATGGGAAACTGGTCATTCCTGCAGTGACTAAAGCGGACGCTGGTCTGTACAAGTGTGAGCATCCATCTAAGGAGCAGTCACTGCAGAGCAGGCTGATTGTAAAAGGTCACAGTGGATCTTATATATGTGTTTTATTTTATTTTCTAAGTGAGCCCAGGCTGGTTTAACTTCTGTTGTTGTTGTGACTTACAGACAAACCCCAGACTCCGACCACCCAGGCCACGCCTCCCACTCCTCATCCACCAATCACCGTGCCCAGACTGCTGTGGTTCATCCTCCTCTTTATCCTCTACACCATCATCCTCTTCATCGCGATCTCCGTCTACCTCAAGTGGACCCAAGGTATGGCTTTTCCATTATTTTGATGAACAACTATATACAGGCAAACAACAACATTGTCTCGTGTGTTTATGAAGATTCTTAGTCTGCATAAAAATAAAAATAAAAAGTCATCTGCACACAGTTTGTAGAGTTCGAGACATTTATGCAGAAGTCTAGACCAGTGGTTCTTGGTGGTACGCAGTTTAGTTTTAGTTTAGGCTAAGACCTAGTTTGTACCGTGTTTAGTCCTGGTTCAGAACTGGTTTAGTTCTAGTTTTGTCCAGGTTTATTCTTGGTCTAGAGTTCTGGTTTTGTCCAGTGTTAGTTCTGGTTTCGTCCTGTTTTATTTAATGGTTATTAAGGTCCTGTTTACACGACAACGCTGGCCAGGAAAACGTACCAGTCATGCCGCCTGCGATTTGTATCTACACGACAACGTTTGTTTTACTTGAAAACGGCTGTAAACTGTAGTACCCGGGTTTGTCCAGCAAACGGCGCCTGTTTTCTGGTATGGAACTTTCCAGCTACTTTAGGATCTTGTGGTTTTCTGGAGCCATTATTATAAAGTCTCTGTCAGATATTACTGACAGTTACTGGGCTGCATATGAACGTGTGAGGTAAAAAAGCCTCGTAATTTGCGATCATGGGTCAGCTGACACATGGCATGCAGACAGATTGCTGCTGTTGCGTCATCGTTTTCAGTGAGGACGGTGTTTTCACAGTTTACACGAGAGCGAAGCCACTGGAGCGGTTCCTCGCTGTGAGATGAAAACACCTCTTCCAGTTTTTTTCAAACCTTTGTGCATTCGGTAAATGGAAACCCTGTCTTCATCTAAACAAAAGGCCAAACCACAAAACCAAACCTTTGCGCATTCGGCAAAACACGTTGTCGTCTAAACGGTCCCTAAGTCCCGTATTACCCTATTATGATATTACCACACTAAAAATGCTAAGATTTAAAACTTTTGATGTCAGCAACAAGTCTAAAAAATAGCTAGGATGAGGCAGCAAAAGCCTGGAAGTAATTGGTACAATAAGCAGATGGAGGAGCATATGCAGACTATTTAGATTAACTCTTAACATGAGTGAGTGCTTTAGAAATGCACAGAGGTGGAGGCGGAGTGTCACTAGATCCTCATACTAAAATAATTTACTAAGTACTTTTTTGGAGGATGAAGTTACTTTGTTAAGTAAATTGATCAAAGTGTTTTTGCCGTCACAGGATTTATGCATCTAAAGATTTTCTATGTCAGCGTGTGTTTTGTTAAATCACCAGTAGGGGACGTTCACCGACAGTCAAAGATTTTACCAAGACAAAAAAAAAAAGAAAAAGAAAAAAGAAAAACAAACATGGCGGCACTGGAGGAAAATGAGGTGAAGATAGCAGGGGTCGTCACTAACTTTAGCTCTAGTCGCGCCTAAAACGTTCAGACGTTTCTTCTGCTGTGACTGTTGAGCTGTGTTCACTAGCGCCCCCCAATGGTCAATGCATGTACTGCTCCGTTCATCCATATCCATGAGCTATGGGGACACAAACCAACGTAAGACAGAATGAACGCAGAAGACAGAATGCTCTGTCTTTATCCAAATGTGTATTCAACAAGGTTTTTGGTTAAAAAACCAGGTTTGAACAAAGATAAGATATAGCTTTATATGACAGATTATATAAAAAAGTACCGTATTTTCCAAATTATAAGTCGCACTTTGTTTCATAGTTTTGCTGGATCTGCGACTTATAGTCAGGTGTGACTTATATATCAAATTTAACATAAACCAAGGAGTAAACATTACCATCTACAGCAGCGAGAGGGCGCTCTAGGCTTGTGACAACTACTGTCAGTAATATTCAGTGATGTGGAATGAGATCAGGAGCTTGGGGAACTTGCTTACAGGTAACTTTCTTGTTGGCCTCGCTGGATTGTTTTGTTAATTTATCCTCTTCAGCCTCCCAGGTTTGTTCTTTATGCTGTTGTGTAGCTGAATAACTGTTAATGTGTTACGTTAACACACCAGACACCTGTTCAGTCTGTTGTTCTGTGTGCTGTTGTGTAGTTGAATAACTTTCAGATTAAATAAATGTGACTTATGGTCCAGTGCAACTTGTATATGTTTTTTCCTCTTTATGATGCAACTTATGGCGCGACTTGTATTCCGGAAAATACCGTAGTTGTAGGAGTTGTAAATTTATATCATTCTGACAAAAGTTTGTTACTTGTCATTACGTTTCAAGGATTCAAGGATTCAAGTATTTATTGTCATTGTTACAAAAAGAACAACGAAATTGCGTTTGGAGCATCCACATGCGTAGTTGATAAAGTGCAAACTAACCTTTTATTCAAGTAATAATTTAGTTTTGTAAAACTGCACATTGAATATCCACCGTCTACAGTACACAGTTTCATAAAAATGTGAAATTCTGTGTGAATCTTTAGCTTTTTACTCACATGCGCCGTCACCCAGACCCCCTCCTGCACTCCCCCTCTCTTTTCACTCCTGGACATGACCCTTGGACGACCTTAGTGCTGTGTCCAGAGAGATCAGATGTTTGTATGTGAGACGGTCCAGAGGCTGACGGCTCTTGTGCCGTGCGTCTCTCAATGAGCTGTGCATGGACTTTTTAACTTGTTTGTGTTTTACTTTTCTCTCTGTTGTTAAGTTCTGTGCTAGATCAAGTAAGCATAGTGATAATATCAGCTTGGACATGCTCCTCCTGTGTGTACGCAGAAATAAATCTTTTTTTTTTTTTCATTTTGCAGCTCGATCTGAAGAGAAGCAGCAGACGTCCGAGCGAGGAAGAAGGAGCCCATGATGACAGAGTCTGCACCGAGGAGCTGCTTAGGTTTCTATTGGACTGCAGTACACTTTCTCTTTATATTCATTCATTCATTCATTCATTCACTGGGGTCACCTTATCCCTGCAACTTTGGGCCTGAGGCAGGGTTCACCTTGGACAGTGGACAGTTAGTCACAGACTTACACAGACAGACAACCATTCACTCTCTCATACGTTCACTATGGGACATTTAGAGTCACCAGTTCACCTGCACATGCCCTGGCATCAAACCCACAACCTCTGCACTAATCACTTTGCACTGTGCACCTTTCTGCTACTGAATATACTGCACACAACTGGAGATTTATGGCATTTTTATTTGTAATAATCCTGTTCAAGCTAATAAAGAACTTTTCTAACAGAGCGTAGACTCTATTTTTATAACAAGTATAAAAGTTTCCATTGCTGATGTGGTTTTCGGTGCTGAAAATAAATGACGTGACATTTCTCTGCAGCTCAGAGTCAAGAGTGAAAACCACAAACAGGAAATAAAGAGTTGGCACAAAAATGAAACTGTTTTGCAAAATGTAACAATAAAATCAACAAAAGAAACTATTATAATTCAGGTTATTTGTTGTATTGGCATGCAGTGTACATTGTTATTGTATTAAAATAGCACTTATAAAGAATACAGATGTGGCTTTTTGATTCGTATTTATTTAAAAAACACAGACCACTTAAGGATTAGCATTGGTACTTCAAAATAAAAAGTTGTCATGTTCTTCCTGTCACCATCAGCCACACACTGGGACTGCGGTAGGCCATGTGGGTGAAGTGTCTTGCCCAGGAGCAAGAGTCAAACCACCAACCCTCTGTCCCACTCAAGTGAGAGTGAAGTATTTGGTGAAAAAAACCAACTCCAGTTCTGCGTAATTGTTTGAACGTCACGGCTGATTTTCACAACATAAAGCTCCTGAAACCACAGAGGTAACAGACGTGGGCAGAGTCACCAAAAATTGCACTCAAGGAAGAATAGTGTGAGTTCAGAATTACTCAAGTGTGCTGCGATAAAAAGGGACTCATTACTAAAGTAAATGTAACTCATTATTACCCAGCTCTGGTTACTGCACATAAAAAACAATAAACAGTAATAATAATAATGCATTGGTCTGTTGGACGCTCAAAGACACTTTACAATTAAATATATAAAAATAAAAAATACAGATGTGGTCTTTTTTGTTCACGTTTACAAATATGAATTGCAGAGTCGATCCTAGTTTGTTAAAAAATGTAAATAGCTCAAAAAACTCTTGATTTGTCTTAGAGAACTATAAACATTTGTACAGAGGAAAAAAACATTTCAGTTCCATCTCTGAGATGTGAAATTGTATTCTGTACTTTCACCACCAGATGTCGCCCCCTGCTGGCAGCAGTGGGAACAGGACAGAGCATAAAATGGCTGTTGAACACAGCTATTAGCAACATGAAGCTAACAGATAAATGACCTGACTGCCTTGTGGTGACGGAGGTTTAAGGCTGAAATGATCAGAAAAAGTCTGGTGATGGTGTATGGGCTTTAGAAAGACCGTGACTGAGAGAAAAGTTGTGAGACCGAGCGTTTTCAGCTCTTCAGAAGGGCAGCGCCTCAGCATACAGAATTACTCAAACATGTGTGAATGAAACAAAGGTGGAAACAACATTATAACATGGTTAAAAAAAATGTTTAAAGTCAATTTAGCAGAATATGGGACCTTTACATTAAAGCAATAAAAGGTTTTTAAACGGCAGGTCCTGCAAAACACAGCTTTCTAATGTTATGACCCGAAGGTGAAACATTATTAAGAAGGACACAGGAGTCAAGAGTTATGAGCCAAAAGATATAGTTATTTTTTTACTTTTTTTATTTAGTTTCTAGAATTAAAGAAACCCTTCCCTGGTGAGCCGGCCCAACAGAACAAAAGCACAGGCCATGTCATCCTGCGCTGCTACCCCTGCCCTAAAACAACACAAAAACTAATCCCTAATCAAAAGCAAAGCAAAAACATGTCAGCCAGTCCCACCAGGTCAAACAAAAGCTAGTGCTAACAAAAAGATGCTGCTCAGAGAGACGAGCGCGTTATTTATAGGCTCCTAAGAATAACAAAAAGCAAAAATACACAATAGACCAAAAACAGACAAAAGTGAAAAACATATATGCAAATGTGGAAAAATAGCAGTGCCAGCACCCAAAAGTAAACATGGAAAAAAGGAAAAAAAAAATTATAATAATAATAATAATAATAATATAATAATCATTTAAATAAAATCTAATTGTAATTGTTGCCATGTTAAACAGTTTTGTCCCTTTACTCGTCCCTTGGTTTGTTCAGCTTCTGCAGTTCCACATCGTCTGGTTTGATCACTTGCGTTTCTCCTTTTCCTTTTACGATGAAAATAGACAATCACAGCAATCACAGCGATGGCAATGACAAGGAGTCCTACAACAACACCAATGCAACTGCATTTCCTGCATCTGTATCTGAGGAAGACGAGTTCTGTGCCTCTGTAAGAGAGGACAGAAAAGTTTACACAAACAGGCTGGAAATGACACAAGGAAGTGGTAAAAGCCTGAAAGACGTTGGACAAAAATGGTAAATGTTCAAAATAATTACAGAAACCAAAATAATTACAGAAATCAAAATAATTACAGAAACATAACGGGGGATCACTAATGACCCAGTCAGAAGGACACATTTTAGTTTTTATGTATTTTAACATTTATTATCACTTTGTGGGGTTTTTCTTTTACTGGACACCAGAGGAAGGTTAGAGGCTCACTGTCTGTGATTTTTCTCCAGGTTTACTGAGGGCCCCAGGACCACACTGTCCACACACAACACAGCAGTGTAGCACACATTTCTGGGCCCTTTGTATAAACCATCTTGGTGGGCCCCCTTGCTCACTTTAGCAATATCTCTCACACATATCCTAGGCTTTTTAAGGGCCCCTCCCTGCCCTGGGCCCTGGGTAAACTGTACCCCCCCAGTGTGAGGCCCCTGCACACACAACACAGAGGATCCTGTGGACACAGTGCAGGCCCCACTCTGGGCTCTGAATGAGCCAGAAAAGTGTTCTTTAAAGTAAAAATAATTACAAGAATCACTAAAAATATCTAAATATGCAAACTGTAAGTGAATCTATCAAAATAATAATTTACAAATCAAATCTTTGTACTTGAAGTGACACATCACTAATGATGACCAAAGAGAAAAGATCCCAGTATTATGCTGTTTTGTTTGTTTACAGGTGTTATCTGTGGGGTATGAAGTGACCCCACTCAGTAATCGTTGGATGTAAAACAGAGTTAAAGTTTATGTAGCGCTGCTAAATGGGTTCAAAACTGAGCCTAACACAAGCTCTGCTACTACTTCTTTCTTTCTGTAAAACACACAATCTTAATGAACAGGAAAGTGAGAACACAGTGTAAACACAGGGACAAGCCTCCAGGCCTGCAGGTGCATGCTGGGTGTGGTTATCCCATTGTTACTTTATTTGCTCATCCTTTATCCCTTCCCTATTTCTTTAATTTGCTTCTCCCAGGTACAGAGAGTTGTTACAGTTATCTGGGGGTTGGTTAGCGCTGGTTTTAACACATTTTTGTTTTGTGGTGGTGCAGAATTACTTGAGCACGGTGATTCTTTTGGATATAATCCCTGTCTGAAAGGAGGGGTCATATCATCTGGTGCACAATGAAGCCACAACACTCACTGAAATATGTGAAAACCACCCAATGTTCAGCAAAACAATGAGCATGCAGCCATTTTTGTTTCCACACATTTAAAGGCATTATTCCTTACCTAAATCCACACACATGAAACACGTCCCAGCATGTTCTAGACAGTACCTCCTCATCCATCATCTCCACTGGACCAAAAGTGAAATGTATTTGGTTTTCTTTAAGATCTGAGGCGCTGATCCTTTGTTTTAGTTTTTCTAGTTCCTCTGATGGTAGATCCTCATGCACCAGCTCAGGGTCATTTCTGTACCAGCGGTAAAAGTCAGCTACGTTTTTGGTGAGCAGCAGTCTACAGAGTTCTGGACACTGGGAAAAGGTCAAATACAGAGTGTGATTTTGTCCTGCTTTAGCCACTTTTGTGCTGTTTTGTTTACACATCTCTGGAGCATCTGTGGACAGAATAAAGACAACAAGGCGTTATATTCAGACCACTGAAATAAAATACAAACAAAGGCCTAGTTGCTGCCTCCTCTGTTCGCCTGACCAGGTGCATGCTAACCCTAAGCCATACAATTTTAATGGCAATGTATTAATAAAAATAATGGTGTTGTAAATAACTTTATTGACAAAAGGCTTTAAACAAATGTGTTTTACGTTTCCTATGCTTTTATATTGGTTAAAATGGGGACAACTGGGATGAACTGTTGTTTGAGTTGTTTTTACAGATTTGTCTTGGGACATGGGACAAGAGCCTAAAACTGAGAGAGAGAGAGAGAGAGAGAGAGAGAGAGAGAGGGGCTTTAGTGAAAGGATTTACCTTAATTCATTTTTAAACAAGATGTTAACCTTTAAGCCAGTTTTTGTTTCATGTGGACAGTCCCAGTAATCACAGAGATATGAACCAGAAACCAAGTCAAAGCATCTGAATATTAGCACGTCCTCTGTGGCTCTTCTATAAAATTGAACCCGGCCTCTGAATCTCACACCACAGGACGTCATCGTCAGTGTTACATTTGGGAATTATGTCAAATGTTTGTGGCTGTCAACTTTCCTATAGTCCATTTATTCCTGTGAGGCAAGCGGGATAAAATAAAGTAGCCTTGTAGTAGTAGTAGTGGTATTCATCGTAGTATTAGAAGTCATATTAATAGTAGCAGCAGTTGTAGGTTGTAGTAAGACTTAGAGGCATGCAACGGACACCGAAATGAAAGCCGTTTTTCAGACTTGTTTATGTTTATGTGCTGTATGACTGATCAATAATTCGACCAAATGGCCTTCAACACTCAAACCTTTAAGGTGACAACAGCTCGTCAGTGTAAATATGAGATAATCTTCATAAATGTGTGACAGTACAAACCTGTAAATGCAGAAAGGAGAGGAGTTGAAGCGATTGTTTTCAGTTGATGTCTGAGTATCCCTCCGCCAAAGAAGTAGCGCTGTTCTCTCAGCGTTACTTTCCAAAATGGCAGCACTGCCATTTTCAGCTCTGTGTGTCAAAAAGACCAGGTTAAAGCTAAAGTCAGAGGCTAAAGTCAGAGGCTAAAGTCAGAGGCTAAAGCTAAAGTCAGAGGCTAAAGTCAGAGGCTAAATCAGAGGCTAAAGTCAGAGGCTAAAGCTAAAGTCAGAGGCTAAAGTCAGAGGCTAAAGCTAAAGTCAGAGGTTAAAGCTAAAGTCAGAGGCTAAAGCTAAAGTCAGAGGTTAAAGCTAAAGTCAGAGGCTAAAGCTAAAGTCAGAGGCTAAAGTCAGAGGCTAAAGCTAAAGTCAGAGGCTAAAGTCAGAGGCTAAAGTCAGAGGCTAAATGGAGAAGCTAAAACATTTAGTTACTGTATTGGCTAATGAAATGGCTAATGCTTTAGCAAATTGAATAAGCTATTGCTGTTTTAAATTGCAAGTTAAAGTTTGTATTATTAATCAAAATAATAAATCAAACTATTTATTTATCTTTTAAAACGGCTTTTGGCAATAATTTTATTAAAATTAGTATTAATTGCAGAATTAGTAATTGCACTTTTAAATTGACTTTTAAATAAACAATTAAATTGTTGTTTAGGAAGTATTTTAAGAATTGCTCTTTCAATTTAAATATTAACAAATTAAATTGCAAATACATTTAATAAATCTCTATTTCATGTGTAATTTAAATGTTCTTTTATTAAATCCTTTATTATTATTTACCTGGTCTTAAAAATCCTCCATAGTATTTACGAGAAACGCTTGCAATATTTTTTCTTTCTGTCATGTCTTTAAGTCAAAAGACATTGATAATTTCATAATGTTAATAAGTTAGTTAAAAGTTATAAATAAGTTCATGATTGCTAAATAAATATGTTCATTTAATATTGCAAACTGTTAAAAAAGTTACGGATAAAATTGTCAGAGTGAGACATCTTCTCCTGTAAGAATCGTTTTTGTTTTGCGCCATTAGAGGATCTTTGACGTTTTTTCCTCTCGGTGAAAATCAAGCTAGAACCACGGTAAAAAGAGGTCCAAAATGGCTCATTAACGCGCTGAATGTGCTCTAAACGTTTGAACCTTGGGAAACTTTCGTCTTTGTAAGTATTTGTATGTTCAAAAGCTCTTAGTTTATGTTACAGTTGTATTTCGTTTGAACATTTGATGTAAACTTGAGGTTGCTACATGCTGCTAACAAGACTGCTGTTACATGTGCATAAGCTAACCTAGCTACTTGTATTAGCACACCAAATGTACAGTGCAGTTTGTAATACACATTTTTTCTGTATGTTTCAGTTATTAAAATATATATCAATTCAAGAGAACGCCATAAAAGCAAGAAAAGCACGCCTTGTATACAGAGTTTTCTTTATTAGCTCGCTGGCTGTCTAGCTTCACACAGCCAGGTGTCGTGAGGGCAGCACACTTTCACTGTGGCTCTTCAGTGCTTCTGTAATTAATCGAGTACTTTCACTCTTTTGAGGAATACATCTGGATCATTGCTTGTAGACGCTCTCATGGAGCCAAATTCAAACTGCAAAAAACCTGAAGGGTAAGAGTTAGGACAGTGTGAATGTTATAGGTATTAATCTCTGCAGGTCTGTGGCTGTTGCTATTGATAATTATATGCAGAATGTGTGAGTGAACATTCCATTCTAATCCGCATCATCGGACAGTGTTCTAGAGCGCACCTTTAGAACACCTCCTTCATTTTGAGTCAGCTTGTACACAGAGCAGACGCATATCTTCAGCTCAGGGAGAAAATGTAATTTTACTCGTCACGATGTTCAAAAGGTTCTTCGGTGGTAAAACGGTGAGTTATCTGTAGGTTTTTACCATGTTCTGGTGCAATTTGTTTGATTTTTGTTGTTGTTTTTTTTGTTTTTTTTTGTAAATTCAACAGCAACGGTCGTACTCTGACTGTGTTAAGTCTTATTCATATGAGTTCAGTATTTTTTCAATGTTTGATGTGTTATACATAATTTCCTGTGAATATTAATTGTTTTTGTGTTGTGTTTTACCAGGACCGTGAAAGTCCACCGCAGGATCTACAGAGAAGGACTGCATTCGTTGAGCCTCAGAGGTACCACACATGATTTCACTAAACCTCTTTATTCACAACACACAACAAACTTACCATGCTACACTGAAATTATTTTAGCATTTCTTACATTTTATTTTGAAATGTTATCCAGATTTAGTGTTTCTTTTGTATGAAAGTACGGCAACTTTCTCCTCCCAATGAAGTAGTAATGAAATGTAACGTATGTGTGTCCTGAGGCAGACACTTTCAGATAAAATACTGTTACTTTTTTATCTTCAACAAGTCATAAAGTCACTCATTTATTATCTTCATTAATGCAAATTGGATATTTACTTTAACAAATTTTCACATCCGGTTCCTTGTTTACGTCTTTCAAAATAAGATTGTGGGCTAACGTTAATCAGAAAATCACAAGACGGACAAAGTTAGCTACAAAAACACTAAGATCACTGAAAGAACGTCGCCCGAGTGTGACCTGAGCGTTCCCTGCACATTTCCCGATCAAAATTACTTTCATATCATGATTATTTTATAAACACTTAGCATAAATACACAAAAATTACCACAGAGGTAGAGCAATATGTGGAGTTTTTGTTTATCTACCGTTAGCCAGTTAACGTCTTTACGAACGTCTGTTAGAAGACGAGAAATACCAAAAGGTGAGCGACTCAGGACACATACGTTATATACTTTACATAAGAAGTAGTGGTAACAGCAGTAGTATTAGTTATAACTGTTAGTAACAGCAGTAGTATTAGTTATAACTGTTAGTAACAGCAGTAGTATTAGTTATAACTGTTAGTAACAGCAGTAGTATTAGTTATAACTGTTAGTAACAGCAGTAGTATTAGTTATAACTGTTAGTAATAGCAGTAGTATTAGTTATAACTGTTAGTAACAGCAGTAGTATTAGTTATAACTGTTAGTAACAGCAGTAGTATTAGTTATAACTGTTAGTAACAGCAGTAGTATTAGTTATAACTGTTAGTAATAGCAGTAGTACCAGCTGTGGTGTTGTTTGTAGAAGTAGTGGCAAAATACTATTTCTGAAGTTTTAAGGTAACAGTATTTTTACTTGAGTACATTCTTTGGGTTACTTTGAGTAAATATTTCACTTCAGGTCTAAACAAATATTTGAGTAGAAAACAATTTTTCTAGATATAGATTTTTATTGTATTAGTTTTGTGTTTTTTCTGTTTGTGTAGACAGTGTCCTCTCAACAGTAGCTCACTGTGTGGCCCTCCTTTAGAAACATGACCTAAATGTGAATACACTGTGTACTGTAGATACATTTCCTCTGTTTTATGTCACTTACATTAACTCTCCTACAGCCCTAAGACATGTTTTGATGTTTTGCACCTATTTTTTGAGGATAACTTTTGCTGTGTTGATTCAAATGGCATAGATTTTGCCTCAGGTGAATTTTCAGATTTCAAAATGTAGTTCTTACAGAGATGTGCACATCAGGGCAAAGTAGAAAAAGGTCCCAGACTGAGCAGAGGCAGAGGTTTGTGCTGGATGTGTCTGCACCACATAAACTGGAATTTAAGGCTTACATTTCATAAACAGAATTCATTTTTGCTGTGTATGATGAGGACTGAAGTTAATCATCGTAACCATGAAAAAAAAGGAATTATTGACCATTAGAAATGTTTTCTATGGCAGTTTTTATTGTTTTTTTTTGTACTCAGGGTGAAAGGTGTGAGTAAAAAGTTCGGCTGTAGGAGGGATAATAATTTTATTTTTGACATCTGTTTAAATAAACCATGTTTCTTGACTGAATACAAATGTCCTTGTTTGTTTTCATCTCCAGTGTGGACAGCGCTCAGGGCTCAGAGAAACTTCTTGGCTGTCGAGTTTGGACCAGGCGGCTCTTTGGATGCGTCCCGGTGAGTCTCACAGCAAGTGGCTTTCACTTCACTATCTTTACATTTACAACTGAGTGTTTGTAAAAGATGATTCCTGACTGGTGTTTTTGTGTCCACAGAAAAAGGACAGCACTCCATCTGCGCCGAATAAGTAAGAATACTCCACACAATTATAAGAAAAACGTTTTTTTTACACACAACAATACAGTCAACTCTCCTTTTTTGTTGCAGTGGTTCAAAATCGTCACCAAGAAGAAAGTTCTTCTGGCTCCCAAGCTGCTGCAGAGTAAGTACCATGCAAAGCTTCAAGTCACTGATTTTGATTCTTAATGAAAACATAATAGCATTTAGAGGTCTACTAGAAAATACAGCATTTTTGATTACTATCAATTGTGTTTGCTACATTTTATAACAAATACTTATTCTGTATTTATATAAGCATGTTTTGGATGTGTTGTATGGAGGACCATGAGGGCCATGTGAAAAGGAATAAAGTAGTATTAGTTATTTTTATTAGTTTTAAAAATGTATTTAAATACATTTTAATCTATTTATTAAATAAATGCTTTTATTAAAAGAAGAATTAATAGCGTTATTCATTAATCCATTTAGAAAACCAATTACTAAATGTATTTACAAACCCTTTTATTAAAAGCATTTGCAAAACGTATTAGCTTCTGTGATTAGCCTCTGCTTTTAGCTTTTCTGTAGCGTTCCTGGTCCTGGCTAAAGTAAAGTTAAATAAAAAGCAGATGTAACAGAGCTTGTTACGGTCCCTGTTGGCAATGGTCTAGGGATAAAAGGGAGGCATAACATAAAAGATGGACAACGGTTACAGTGCTCAACAGAAAGGTTTATTTTAACAGAAATTACTCACAACGTAATCAAACACAGAGATGGGGAGCCCAGCAACAAAAGAGGGGATAACTAAATTAAACTAAAGGGAGCTGGGTCTCCCCACTCCCAAACTAAACTAAAGTAAAAGAAAATGGGGACGTGACAGAGTGGATTAATGAATAACGCTATTAATTCTTCTTTAAATAAAAGTATTTAG
This sequence comes from Bostrychus sinensis, assembly GCA_020698575.1. Taxonomy (NCBI): domain Eukaryota; kingdom Metazoa; phylum Chordata; class Actinopteri; order Gobiiformes; family Eleotridae; genus Bostrychus; species Bostrychus sinensis. The sequence continues at coordinate 10,806,488 of CM036252.1, forward strand.
TAATTCATTAACTAAATAAACTTTTAAAAACTCTTTTAGTAAAAGCTTTATTTGTTTTCGCATGGCGCTCATGGTCCTCCATAGTGTTGCATGGATAGCTAAGTTTTGGTTTGATTGTTATTCCATTTTTTGGTGATTTGAGTTTTTCATTGTCTTCAACAGAGGGAGCACAGAGTGACTCCTTCCCCTGAGCTGCAGACGAGGTAAGCACCAGTTCACAATGATTCAGTCTCAAAATAATCATAATCATAAAGTTTAAACACTAAAATATGCAAGGGTTAAAGGTTTTTACTCTCTGGTCTGTGATTCTGCAGCGTCAACCTCGCGGAGTCCAAGGCCGAGCTCAAATCCAAGGACGAACCCAAGGCCAGGGTTGAACTCAAGGCCTGGGCCAAACCCAAGGCCGGGGCCAAACCCAAGGCCGGGGCCAAACCCAAGGCCGGGGCCAAACCCAAGGCCCAGCCTGAGTTCAAGTTTGAGCAGTGCAAGATAAAAGAACCATTTCCCAGGAGACGTACTGGGTGAGTTTATCAGCTCCATACACATGATCACACTAACTGCTCTTGTTATTGCTCAGAGAAAGAATAAAATAATATAATTTTCCTGGCAGACTTCCAAACATAGGCAACACGTGTTACCTGAACGCGTGCCTTCAGAGCCTGATGACGCTGGAGCAGTTCATGGCGATGGTCAGGGATCAGGAGAGTGTGTGGAGGCACAGTCACGAGGCAGGGCTGCTGAGGTAGGCAACACTCACACAGGCTTTTTCTTTTGTTTTTGTCAACATCTCAGTTCATGTGTAAACAGTAATTAGCCATTCCCAAAGTCAGGAGCGTCACGGCCCTCCTTAAATTTACCAAAATCCCACACCAACCCCCAACAATACAACTTCCCTCGATTACAAATTTTATTTTCATGTTTTTCTTCATATATTTCCATAAAAACATTACAAAAGACACTGACTATTGGTTAAAAAGTGTTTTAAAGTTATATTTTTAATCAAATACACTGTAAGAAATAAAATAAAATGCTGCAAAAACTCAACAACTCAAGGCAAAGGATCCCTCAAGATTTTTGGGGCCAACTCAAAATCTCAAGTTTTCAACAACTAATATTTTTTACTCACCAAATTTAACGTTCATACATCTAAAAACTTGAAATTTTAAGTTTTACTCACTATCTTTATTTTTTCCAGCTCATCTTACAGCAACTGACTCCACTGTTCAGAAAAAGTATTATTGATAATAATCAAAACTAAATATACTACGTTTAACAAAAGAATAACTTTTTCTGAACTCTGTAAGTTGGCTGTAAGATGAGTTTCGATTTCAATTTATTATTATTATTGTTTTTTTTAATTATTAGTTATAGTAAGTAGTAGTATTAGTTATATTATTATTATTATTATTATTATTATTTCAGACACATGGATTTGGTTCATAGAAACAAATAAATCATACAAAAATATAAAATGTCAATGAAAATATTAAGTACCTAAAAACATTAAGTACATAAAAAACATTTGAAATGAATTACAGTTGTATACTTGTTTTAAAATATTACTTTAAAACAACTTTTAGTCAATAATCAGTGTTTTTGTAATGGTTTTATAAAAACGAAACATATGGAGGAAAACATGGCAGAGTCTTTTGAATAGAAGGAAGTTTTATTGTTGGGGGTCCGCGAGGGATTTTCAGAAATTTAAGGGGCCACGACCGTCCTGGCTTTGGGAATAGCTGGGGTACTGTGTATCAAGTGTTTTAAAGGAAGGTAAAGGTGTTAATCATAATTAAACACTGGATAACTCCATAAAGCTACAAAATGATCATAATTTAAGTTTGCCCATTATACTGACAGTGTGTCTCTCCCCAGACACCTCCAGGCCATCGCAGACGCCCAGAACTCTCCAGTAAACACCAAGATCCCCCTGCTCCATAAATTCAAACAGGCTGTGGCCTCTAAAGTTCCTGAGCTGCAGGGATTTCAGCAGAAGGTAAGTAGCTAGGTTACTGTTGCTTTAAAGTTTATCAATGAACAAGGGCTGCCCATCATTCTAGGTCACAAATGTATTATTATGGCAACATTGCAAATCACTAAATCAAACAGAAAAAACACTATGGTCTTTGAGACAGACAGTTCCTTTACTGTAAAAGTAAAAAAACATGATCTGACCCGGAGTCTGGTCCTGGTTACTTTTTCTTTTTGGTTCACAGTGAAGATTTGGGGACAAATAAACAGCCAATAACTCCTCACTGTAAACCATTTCAGCATTAACCAAGTTAACCAGCAGCAGCTGAAAATGTAGCACCTGAGCAAAGCAACAGAGCTACAACTGAGCAGATTCATCTTTATAGCCCATTGTTGTAAATTTGTTGAATTCAGCCATTTATTACAATATATTTATGTATGACCATATGAATTTACCACTTCAGTGTGCCCAGGGTTTCTGCTCTTCTGTTAAAAGGGAGTTATTCCTTGCCACCATCACCAAGATCGTGCTCATGGGAGAATGTTGGGTTTTCTCACTGAAATCTAAACTAAATTGAAGAGTATGACCTGCTCTTATAGGAAAGCACACTGAGACAAGTTCAGATGGATTTGATTTGATTTTTGACTGATTTAGCTGTAGCTTTGACTGGAAAAGCCTTGTATTTATTGATCTTCAGATTCACTATAAGTCTTACTCAAATATTGTGGGTCATAACTTACCTTAACGTAACTTTTTTTCCTATTGGTTTTCAGGACGCTCACGAGTTCCTCACTGCAGTGATGGACCAAATCCGGGGCTTGGCCCCATCACTGCAGCGCCTTGCTTCCAGGCTGGGCACCACTTACACCTGCCCAGTCCAAGCCCAGATGATGTTCCACATGGAGAGGACCAGGACCTGCAGGACGTATGGACACACACCACACACTCACTGGAAACTCACTGGATTAGCTGCTCACAGCTTCATGTATAATGTGTTTATCTCTGCAGATGTGCTGTGAAGTCCTGCAGAACAGAGGACTTCACAAGCCTCTCCCTGGACCTGGTTCCTGGTTTGTGCGTTGATCGCCTTCTGGAGCACCATCTGAGGGTATGTTTGGAAAGGGAATTGTGCATTTATCTGACTCAAAAGTGTTTTGATGCATCTGTATTTATCATGTACAATGGCACATAAACAATTAAATACACGTGTGTTTTGCAGGAGACGGAGCTGGAGTTCAGATGTGGGTGTGGCGGCTCAGTGTCCAGCCAGAAAACAGCCTTTGCCTCTCTGCCAAAGTAAGTTAAGATGTAATGATAAAATAGGAGGCCTTCACTTTGTACATTGTAACCCCTTTTATTCATTTTGTCACACAGTGTCCTCATTCTCCAGCTGAAGAGGTTCAGATACGATCAGCAGTTTAGGCAGGAAAAGGTGACCGCTCCCGTCCATCTGAACAGAGACCTCGTGGTGTCATCAAAAGAGGTAAAAATAACCATTGTTAGTAAATACTAGTTGTGGAGGAACAGTACAAGTAAACAGTGAACATAACTCAATTTTCTACCTTTTTTTTTTTTTAGGATGCAGGCTGTTTCAGTTTAGTGAGCATCATACCTCATCTCGGCTTTTCAGCTGACCATGGTGAGATTCTTATTTGTATACATATGTGCAAATAAAAATGACGTTTCCTTTTAATTTTTAGTTATTTTCAACCAATAATTAACTTTTCTCTTCTTTTAGGACACTACATCTGTCACAAACAGGATCCTGAAGACAAGCCGTCGGCGCGCACGGATAAATGGCTCACTTTTGATGACACCATGGTTTTTCCGTCCACTGGGAGGGACTGCTGCAGGAAGAGGGAGAACTCGGCCTACATCCTCTTCTACAAAAGGATCTTGGTCTAAGTATCCGGCTGAGCCTCGAAAGTAGCCAGGGCCAGACAGAGGCTAAACATCTGCTCTTCTTGGCCCTGGTTATTTACAGATTCTCTCCACCTAAAGGCTTGCACTAGAGTTTAGAGACTTAAGTGGAAGTCTGGGTGAGACGGGAACAGAGTCAGGACAGAGACGGGGACAGAGTCAGGACAGAGTCAGGACAGAGACGGGAGCAGAGTCAGGGCAGAGACGGGAGCAGAGTCAGGACAGAGACGGGGACAGAGTCAGGACAGAGACGGGAGCAGAGTCAGGACAGAGACGGGAGCAGAGTCAGGACAGAGACGGGAGCAGAGTCAGGACAGAGACGGGGACAGAGTCAGGACAGAGACGGGAGCAGAGTCAGGACAGAGACGGGAGCAGAGTCAGGACAGAGACGGGGACAGAGTCAGGACAGAGACGGGGACAGAGTCAGGACAGAGACGGGAGCAGAGTCAGGACAGAGACGGAGACAGAGTCAGGACAGAGACGGGAACAGAGTCAGGACAGAGACGGGAGCAGAGTCAGGACAGAGACGGGAGCAGAGTCAGGACAGAGTCAGGACAGAGTCAGGACAGAGTCAGGACAGAGACGGGGACAGAGACGGGGACAGCGTCAGGGCAGAGTCAGGATTGAGACAGGAACATCTGCTCTTTTTGGCCCTGGTTATTTACAGATTCTCTCCACCTAAAGGCTTGCACTAGAGTTTAGAGACTTTAGTGGAAGTCTGGGTGAGACGGGAACAGAGTCAGGGACAGAGTCAGGACAGAGACAGGAGCAGAGTCAGGGCAGAGACGGGAGCAGAGTCAGGGCAGAGACGGGAGCAGAGTCAGGGCAGAGACGGGAGCAGAGTCAGGACAGAGACGGGGACAGAGTCAGGGACAGAGACGGGAGCAGAGTCAGGGCAGAGACGAGAGCAGAGTCAGGACAGAGACTGGGACAGAGTCAGGGACAGAGACGGGAGCAGAGTCAGGACAGAGACGGGAGCAGAGTCAGGGACAGAGACGGGGACAGAGTCAGGGCAGAGACGGGAGCAGAGTCAGGACAGAGACGGGGACAGAGTCAGGACAGAGACGGGAGCAGAGTCAGGACAGAGACGGGGTCAGAGTCAGGACAGAGACGGGAGCAGAGTCAGGACAGAGACGGGGACAGAGTCAGGGACAGAGACGGGAGCAGAGTCAGGGACAGAGACGGGGACAGAGTCAGGGCAGAGACGGGAGCAGAGTCAGGACAGAGACGGGAGCAGAGTCAGGGACAGAGACGGGAGCAGAGTCAGGACAGAGACAGGAGCAGAGTCAGGACAGAGACGGGAGCAGAGTCAGGGACAGAGACGGGAGCAGAGTCAGGACAGAGACAGGAGCAGAGTCAGGGACAGAGACGGGGACAGAGTCAGGGACAGAGACGGGAGCAGAGTCAGGGACAGAGACGGGGACAGAGTCAGGGCAGAGACGGGAGCAGAGTCAGGACAGAGACGGGAGCAGAGTCAGGGACAGAGACGGGAGCAGAGTCAGGACAGAGACAGGAGCAGAGTCAGGACAGAGACGGGGACAGAGTCAGGACAGAGACGGGGACAGAGTCAGGGCAGAGACGGGAGCAGAGTCAGGACAGAGACGGGGACAGAGTCAGGACAGAGACGGGAGCAGAGTCAGGGCAGAGACGGGAGCAGAGTCAGGACAGAGACGGGAGCAGAGTCAGGACAGAGACGGGAGCAGAGTCAGGACAGAGACGGGAGCAGAGTCAGGGCAGAGACGGGACAGAGTCAGGGCAGAGACGGGAGCAGAGTCAGGACAGAGACGGGGACAGAGTCAGGACAGAGACGGGAGCAGAGTCAGGGCAGAGACGGGAGCAGAGTCAGGACAGAGACGGGGTCAGAGTCAGGACAGAGACGGGAGCAGAGTCAGGACAGAGACGGGGACAGAGTCAGGGACAGAGACGGGAGCAGAGTCAGGGACAGAGACGGGGACAGAGTCAGGGCAGAGACGGGAGCAGAGTCAGGACAGAGACGGGAGCAGAGTCAGGGACAGAGACGGGAGCAGAGTCAGGACAGAGACGGGAGCAGAGTCAGGGCAGAGACGGGAGCAGAGTCAGGACAGAGACGGGAGCAGAGTCAGGACAGAGACGGGAGCAGAGTCAGGGCAGAGACGGGAGCAGAGTCAGGACAGAGACGGGAGCAGAGTCAGGGACAGAGACGGGGACAGAGTCAGGGCAGAGACGGGAGCAGAGTCAGGACAGAGACGGGAGCAGAGTCAGGGACAGAGACGGGAGCAGAGTCAGGACAGAGACGGGAGCAGAGTCAGGGCAGAGACGGGAGCAGAGTCAGGACAGAGACGGGAGCAGAGTCAGGACAGAGACGGGAGCAGAGTCAGGGCAGAGACGGGGACAGAGTCAGGACAGAGACGGGAGCAGAGTCAGGACAGAGACGGGAGCAGAGTCAGGGCAGAGACGGGAGCAGAGTCAGGGCAGAGACGGGAGCAGAGTCAGGACAGAGACGGGAGCAGAGTCAGGACAGAGACGGGAGCAGAGTCAGGACAGAGACGGGAGCAGAGTCAGGACAGAGACGGGGACAGAGTCAGGACAGAGACGGGAGCAGAGTCAGGACAGAGACGGGAGCAGAGTCAGGACAGAGACGGGAGCAGAGTCAGGGCAGAGACGGGAGCAGAGTCAGGACAGAGACGGGAACAGAGTCAGGACAGAGACGGGAGCAGAGTCAGGACAGAGACGGGGACAGAGTCAGGACAGAGACGGGAGCAGAGTCAGGACAGAGACGGGAGCAGAGTCAGGACAGAGACGGGAGCAGAGTCAGGACAGAGACGGGAGCAGAGTCAGGACAGAGACGGGAGCAGAGTCAGGACAGAGACGGGAGCAGAGTCAGGGCAGAGACGGGAGCAGAGTCAGGACAGAGACGGGAACTTATGGGGCTATTATTGTTGCAAAAAGATTTGTGCGTGTGTAAATAGATTTGTCTGATGTAGATCAGATGCAGATGTTTAGCAGGAATGCACAGAGATAGCCGCTGTCTGTCTCATAAAGACACTCGCTAAAGCAAAAAAAAATTCGATTCGATTTTGCCCCACAGCTTATTGAGTGTTGACCAATGACTAAGCTGCTTTAAAGTAGGGAGTCAATTTGATGGAGAATAACCTCCGGTGGGGGGCAGCATTACGCGCTTCAGCGTACAGCCTGCCGGAAATAATTTGAAGAAGAAGAAGAAGAAGAAGAAGAAGAAGTAGGGAGTCTCTCGTCAGAGGCTGTGTCCGAACGTCATCCCTAATCCCTCTGTAGTGCACTCTGTAGTGGTCACGCCATTTTGTAGTGGTGTCCGAATGTCTAATGGATAAAAAATAGTGCACTCAAAATTTCCCACAATGCATTTTGAAAAGTAGTGGACAGCGATGGTCACTAGAGGTCAGTATAGACCAGAATGCTTTGCGAGTTTCGGAGGAGAACAGCGGGACCGCGACAGGTCTTTAAACTGTACACAACACGTCTGAATGAACCCAGTTAGAAACGCTTTTTTTTTACTTCTGTCACGTCGTTATCAGAAATAAAAAGCTCTTAAATAAGTGATTGTCTTTATGAGACAGACAGCGGCTATCTCTGTGCATTCCTGCTAAACATTTGCAAAATGTTTTTACTGCTAGCACATCAGAATTTATGTTTTCCGACATTTTAATAAAACTTTAGGTCTCAGAGTTATACAGTATATACTGCCTTCATGCCTACAGAACCTCATATACCACTACTGCCACCTGCTGGTGCACTGTTTCATCGACCAGCCCACAGCCTATAAGGCTAAACTCAGGGCAAAATAACTTTTAGTTACACAGGAATCAAAACACAGACACAAATCTGACGTGGCAGGACTGTAGCAAAAATATTGTGTGTAATTAGAGCTTTGTACGTAGGACTTAGAACTTTTTAGCTTGTTTGCTTTTACAACATGATCATTTTACACACGAATTGTAATACGCACACACAAATCGTAATACGCACACACGAATCTTAATACGCACACACGAATTGTAATACGCACACACAAATCGTAATACGCACACACGAATCTTAATACGCACACACAAATTGTAATACGCACACACAAATTGTAATATGCACACACAAATCGTAATACGCACACACAAATCGTAATACGCACACACGAATTGTAATATGCACACACAAATTGTAATACGCACACACAAATTGTAATATGCACACACAAATCGTAATACGCACACACAAATCGTAATACGCACACACGAATTGTAATATGCACACACAAATCGTAATACGCACACACGAATTGTAATATGCACACACAAATCGTAATATGCACACACAAATCGTAATATGCACACACAAATCTTAATACGCACACACAAATTGTAATACGCACACACAAATTGTAATACGCACACACAAATTGTAATACGCACACACAAATCGTAATACGCACACACAAATCTTAATACTGACACACAAATCGTAATACGCACACACAAATTGTAATACGCACACACAAATCGTAATACGCACACAACTTATTACAGACAAATCTATTTACACACGCACAAATCTTTTTGCAACAATAATAGCCCCATACCGTCCCCTCTCGCAGCAGAAGCAGCTCTGAACACCACACAGAAGCCTGTAGCCTACAACAGTAAAGTGTTAAGGCTTCTGTGGGACAAAAACATTTGTGAGGTCTGAGAGCTGAGCTGACACAGGACAGGTCTGGCTACAGAGTGAAGGAAGTCACAAAGAGACTTTTCTGTCCAAACTATATCCACATGACTTCTTTTTCCTAATGTGTATTTTTCACTGATAGAATGCAAATATAAACTTGTCCTGGAATTGGGCAGAGTATCGGGGCGAGTTACAGTTTATCCAAGTGTGCAAATCATAAAATAAAAAACAACCATATTTATTTATTGATTTGCACCTGTGGATATTTTAAGTTGGCTCTGTCGTTTGTTTGATGAGGGCAAGATGCTTTTCTGTTGTTTCTCTTGCAGGTCACTCTTGGATTTATGCTTTTCATGAGAATTTTTGTCAGGGCATGTTATGGACGGATAGTAGTGAAAAAAGGCCATGAGACTGTTAACAGGTAGGTTCAGTCACATTTTGTGTAATTTGTTCATTATCGATCGAAGAGACTGACGACATCTGACATTAACCCAGCTATTGCAGCTAAACAACTTCCAGCACATGAGATTTATAAAAAGTGCTAATCTAAACCATGCTTTCCCATTTAGGACACACTAAACATAAATTTTAGTTAGAGGGGACTCTGGTGACAGGTTTTGTAAATAATATTTATAGTAAATATGACCCTTTTAGAAAATTAAACGCTACAAAACCCTCAGAAGTGTGCACATAAACAGGTGCTCCTGCCATCTAAGTCAATACACGGCAATAAGTGCTGTTTTTGACACAGTAGACCACATTAACAGACTGAAACACCTCTCTGGTACTGCTCACAAATGGTTCACCTCTTATCTCTCAGACAGAATATTTATGGTAAGTATGGATACATGCTCCTCTAGGATCCATACAATGACATATGGTGTGCCCCAAGGGTCGCTTTTAGGCCCTGTTCTTTTTAATTTGTCTCTGCTCCCTTTTGGCTCTGTCATCAGGAGGCATGGAGTAAACTTCCACAGTTACGCTGATGATACTCAGCTGTACATCTCTGTGTCTCCTGATGACACAAGACCAGTGGATGCTTTATTTAACGGTGTTATAGATATCAAATCCTGGATGGCTGAAAACCTTTTACAGCTTAAAGGAACAGTCCACTGTTTTTCCAGACTAAACTATGTTCTTCCCTGATCTTAGACGAGTTGATGCGTACCTCTCTGGTCTTTGTGCGTGCCCTGTGTGCCCTTTGTGGGCGAGGGGAGCGACGCTAATTTGTTAGCATTTAGCTTTGCCAAACATATCCCTATGGATCCAAACGCGGCTCGAGTTAGAAGCAACCAAGCTCTTCCACGTTTCCCCTTCTGGTAACACAGACATTTAGTTCAGAGTGTAAGTTTGTGGTTTAACTCTGAATTGCAGAGACGGGGAAAAAAGTAATTTATTGTCCTGGCTTTTGTGGTCCACAGCAGATGCAGCGAGACGTTAGGTGTCTACAAACCTGTCATCTACTGAAGCCATCCATGTGCCCTCACAACAGAAGCCAAGATGTCCCACTGAGCACATCTTCTGCTGGTAAACCATATTTTTGATCATTTGCATACATTTTTGTGTCTGGCAGTCATCTCATACCTTCTCTGTTGTTTGATTTTTACAGTGCAATGATAAGAATCCAGACCAGACCAGACCATGAAGAGTCCACTGCAATCCACAAAAGCTTAAACCCAAGACATTAAATAAACTTCAAAAATATTCACTCTAATCTATTCTGATTGCTAATTTCTTTGAATTCATAAAAAACAACTCTTGGTTTAAAAGTGCTGAGTGACAGCTCAGCAAAGTGAGGTATTTGTATTGTTTTACTTCTTGAGATTGTTGTGGATAAAAAGCCATGGTTTATGTCAGAGGTGTAAAATAACTAGTTATGTACTTTATAAATGTACTGGCAGCAGTAGTAGTAGTGGTGCTAGTAGTAATAATATCAGTAGCATCAGTAGTGATAGTAACAAGTACTTTCTATTCAAGTCAATTTAGATTCAGTTTTTACTTTTACTTTAGTAACTTTTTTATTAGATTTTCAAAACAAAGTTGGTATTTATTATAGAATTTATAAATATCTAATTGTAAATTTAGTTTTAATTGCACAATTAAAATGTGATTTAGGTAAAGTTTTCACTCATGTTACATAAATGGTCACTAGATGGTGCTATTGCTTGAGAAATTCAGTCCCAATGCCTTTGTGCTGTCACTTCTGACAGCTTCAGTGTGCACATCATTGTTAAAATAATTTTTTTTTTTTTTTACAATGATCTGCATATATATATATATAATATATGTAGTAGTAGTAAGTAGTAGTATGTAGTAGTAGTACTGTATGTACAAAACACAAGTTCAAGTACAAACCATGGCCATGTGGGAGGAGTTTGTTCAGATGATTCTGAAAGTAGCGTAAGGTGGTTATGAGGGGCCCCAGTGCAAGTTTTCAGAGTGGGCCCCTAAGTTATTAAGCATACCCAGTCTGTCCATAGCCTATATATTTTCAAGTTCATACATCCACAAATTATACTTTAGGTTTTAAAAAGTGCATTGAAATTTATTAAAGTCCACTGTTAGTTTAAAAAAAATCAAACCTATTAGTGCCACAAAAAAATGATGTGCATTTTTTTAAATAATTTAACTTTGTAAGCACTAATTAAAAATTGTAAAGTTGTTATGCATATCATACAATTTTAATTTTTTTTTAAACATTGTTCTTTAATGAATCGTGCTTGCAGTGTAATTTATAGCTAAATTAATAATTAAGGACTCTCAATGGGGCCCCCCTCATGTCCTGGGCCCCAGTGCAGCTGCACCGGATGCCCTCCCTGATGTTGCGCCCCTGGATTCAGATGTCTTTATGTAATGTAATGTTGCCATCTTTCATTTCAACCTTTTCAGTTCATACTACAACATACTACACACTGATGTGTGATCCCAGCTTTCTCTCCTTTGATTCAACACCGATCCATACCAAGCCTGGCACTGATGAAACCAACACCGGTTCCAATCCCACCCCTTACTCTCTCAACTATTGTTTTTTATTCTATAGTCATTGATGTTTTGTAAATGATAAAAGCCTGTATACATACACAAGTTACTGATGATGGCTTCTTTATGCCACTGACGCAGCAGAACACAGTGGACTGGGTTGGACCTGTCGCTGTAGAGCACACAGGAAGGATCCACTGGACTTTCTATTACACTAATAACACTGTTTATTATTACTACTAAAGTATCCATACTTTCAGATTGGTATCGATCCCACAGTTAAATCACAGGAATTGAAGATATCGATACTTTTGGTATCAATTCGCACATCCCTGCACCATACTTAATCTGAATAAAATGTTATTTCTATGGAGGTTTTCAACTATTCCCGTTGCAAAATATCAGCCAATGACATAATAATTCAATAATTCTACTTATAAAACAGAAAATCTTAAGGAAGCAGGATGAAAAGTAAATAAAGTATGTACTCAGACTCAGAAAAATGTCCTTAACTGAATTAAAAGTGTTGATTTTTGCTTGTTTGCTTCCACATTGCCTGCCTACACAGTTGGTGTTGGTGGTGCAGTTTCTCTGGCAGTGGTCGCTGCTCAAATGATCCGCAGTCTCCACATTTCAACTTCTTCAAATATCCTCAGATTTATCCTGCACTGTAAAAAAAAATCTGTAAATTTGACTAAACACCAGTGATTATAGATAATTATGCTATATTAGATAAAAACTCATGATCTATGGTGTTTTAAAGCATTACCAAAACTAAAAGAGACCAGCAAAAAAATAAAAAAAGTTAAAATATTCTGACAAAAATAGATATAGGTGATTTTTTTCCTGCAGCGTGAACAAGAAGACAACGTTTCTACTGAACATTTATATTTCCTGTTTTCTAGCAGGGCAGGGTGAACTCACACTGTTTACATTTCCAAAACTTTTCCATGTCCTAAAAATTGCATTGTAAAATTCCATGACTTTTCCATGTTTTCCATGAGCCCTGGAGTTTGTGTTTTCTCCCTGACCTTGAGCCTTGTGTCTCGTCACACCTCTAACATTTATACTCTGTAAATAATGTACAGTCAGTCTGTTTTTGGATCTGCTGCTATAATAAAACACAGCAGCACATTAGAAAAACCTTAAGCTAGAACCTATTAAACCTGTTTTTATTAAGATTAAAAAAATACAAAACAAAGAACAAACTGTTGGCAAAGATCTTCAGAATGTCTTTATCATAAGCAAAGAACCGAGTGACAGTTTGTTGAAGCACAGTAACAGTTTCCATGCATTGGTTCTTTTCTTTACTCCATCTTTGTTGCATCAATAAAAAATAGAGTTTCTTCATTAATTTCCAGCCTGTCCTTTACCTTTGATCAGATTTGAGTCATTTACAAAGAAATGCTTCTTTAGCTGCAGCAATAATGGTTTTTAGTTTTTATCATTTCCTTTACAATCTTTGATCCAACATTGTTCTAATGAACCTAACCCCTGACCTCATGCACAAAGAGCAGAGCAAATAATCAGTTCACAAACAACACATGACTGTATTCATTTATTATAATTCAAAATGCTGTGTTAAAAGTTATTTGAAGCATTTAATTCATTTCATGTGCATGTGATGTGGATAATTCTGTAGTTTTGTTTGTGACTGACCACGTGATGATCGCTCTACACAGCTTTTTAAAATGTTTATTACAAATAATTTAACAAGAAGAATAAAAAAACAAACATTAAAAACATTTGCAACAAACAGCGCAGCTCATGGCTTCAAGTGTTCTTTGTTCCTTCATTAATATACTGCACATCCTCTCATCCTAACAGGAACAAGCTGAAGATGAATGAATGAATGAACATTTACACAGCAGCAGAAACTCCTGTGTAACCAGAGGAAAAATATAAATCCTGTACAATTTTTAATTTTACTCACGTGGTTGATGTTGCCCGTTTTCGTCACAAGGTGGCGCTATTCTTCTTCTGAACTCTTTGGTACTTTGTCAGTGAAAAGGTTCATTTTGTCTGCGTTAGGGTTCATATTTTTATGGGATGTTTCAGATTTTAGTCTCATTGTCAGTTCAGGTCTGTGCACAAACAAAAGTTACTCTCATGGTCTTTATTTAGGTCCTTGACTAAAAATCAGACTCCACACTTTCAGAGGCTCTCACACAAACACTGATGTGAGAAATGTTAAAAATACATTTGTTATGAGCAGAACTCAACTTCACTAAAATATCTGAGTGATTAAAAGTAGACAAAATATCTTCAGTAATAAACTTTTAAGGATGTGGACACTTTTGGTAATAAAAGACAAAAGAAAGGGCCCCGGTCCAAAAAATAAGAATCCATCAGTTCATCATGTTTTTACATTTTTCACACTTCATTTTGTGTTTTTCTGATGGTAGATTACAGAGGCAAAATGGCACCTAAAGGGTTATAAACCTTTAAATATAATAGAGCAGCCATTCCCATAAAATAATAAAACTTAACTTAATAAAACGATAAAACTTCCCTCTGATCAAAACACGCTGCCATGTTTTTCTCCATGTTTTTTTATAAAAACATTACAAAAACACTGATTATTGACTAAAAGTTGTTTTAAAGTAATATTTTAAAACAAGTACACAACTGTAATTAATTTCAAATGTTTTTTATGTACTTAATGTTTTTAGGTACTTAATATTTTCATTGACTTTTTATATTTTTGTATGTTTTATTTGTTTTTATGAACCAAAACCATGTCTGAAATAATAATAAAAATAAAATAATAATAATAAATTCAAATTGAAATATAGACAGCCTCTGGGGGTCCCCTGTAGTACCTTTGCAGACCCCCAGGGGGCCCTGGACCCCACTTTGGGAACCGCTATAATAGTGTTTATAAGAATTGAAGTTGGTTAGAAGAATTAAGTCATTCAAAATAAAAATATATATAATATTTTAATGACTTTTAGGGAGGTGAGCACTTTTGGTGCTAAAGGCACTGAGTGTAAGTTTTTTAAAAGGCTGCTCATGTTTTTATTCCCACAACTTTTGGTTGGAAAAATGTAGAAAGATGGACAAACTGAGCCTGATAAAGCTGAGACGTATGGAGGAAGACATGTTTAAGGCCACAGGAGAAAAAAAGTTCAGAAATCTTGGGCAAAGGCAAAAGTTGTAATGAATTGTGTTTTTTTTTGTTTTGTCCTTTAACAGAGGTGCCACTACTGTTTGTTCATTAACATTTTACTCCTTCGCAACTGTTATTGATGGTCATTTTAAAATATTTTCTACCATAAATTGCTTAATATTTGGAAACAGAAACATTTAAAACCCTATAATATTATTTTGCTGTGTTTCTCATCACGTCAGCTTTTGTTGTTCCAGATTTCGTGACTCTGTGACTCTGTGTGCATCTGTGGCACAGTCTTTTTTGGGGTCCTGGGACAAAACGGGGCTGGAACAAAAGATTTAGAACTCGTAATGGCCCAAGGTTAGATTCATCAAAGGTAAAAAAGGTAGATAAACCTTGTGTGGTGTGGGTCTGTAAGCCATGTTAATGCTGTTAATGTTAGAGCAGGGCCGTGAGGAGCAGGCCCCGCCTCCCTCTGCTCTCTGGGACTGGTTCTGGGCCTGGTTCTGGGACTGGTTCTGGGACTGGTTCTGGTTCGGTCTGAGGCTCCGGAGTCTTCTCTGTGGGGCTGTCTGTTGTTGGGGAGGCGGTCGCTCAGTGGGCTCCTCTGGGCCTCTCTCTGTGGGACACATGAAGGTGGAAAACATTAAACAAGGCCCGGGACTGTGATGTTGTCAGCCATTCTACTTTCAGCCAATCATAACTCAGATGTTCACATTTAAAAGTGTTCAGTCTGTCCTGCACTTTTAGATGTTTTTTTCAGATTCAAGCAGTGATGGAAGAAGACTCCAAAACTCATGAATGTGTTAACTGTGAGGGATTTTGCTGATTCCAAACCGGTGCAGGAGAAGAAACTGAATCTGTCTCTGAGCTCTTCTGTCTTTATTATTCTGATGTTTCTGCACTGTAAAGACAAATCTGTAAATTTTACAGTAAAAAATTGGCAGCTGTGGTTGCCAGAATTCTACTGTAAAAACTATAAGAGGCCTTTATTTCATTTTACAGTATAATTTTATCACAAATGTTGTTTTTACAGTTTTTGACTTGAGTTTTTATTATTATTTACTGTAAAATTTAAAGTTATTATCTTTCAAAAACATAGATTAACTGTATATTTTACAGTTTGCAACTTACGTTTTAATCAACATTAACTGTAAAATTTAAAGTTATTATCTTAAGGTGTTAAACTGTAACTGTTTTGTTTTTTTTTTGGGTGGGGTGGGGGATGGGGGTATATTTAGTTAGAGACTATGTTTTTTATGATAAAATTAAAAGAAAGTTGTTGCAGAATGCTGTTTATTTCTGTTGTTAAACTGCAAATAAAAAAATTAACTAATAAACCCTGGACTCAGTTATTTTAACAGTGCTATACTGTTTAAATTATATTTAAAAAAAAAACTAAAAAATACAATTTTGCTTCATTTTTAATATTACAGTTAATTACCGTAACCAAAACAGTATTTTACCGATATATCAATTACGGTCTTTTACTGTTGAGATTTTACAGCTTTTTACCATGAAATCTACAGATATTTTTTACAGTGTAAAGCAGTACTACTTTACTGCATCTGTTATATTGAAGTACTGTGAGTCTACGATGAGGGTACGACAAAAACACAGGATTTTAAACCAAAACTTACAACACTTTGTACTTTAAACCGACTCAGAAATGTAGTGGAGTAAAAGTACCCCTGGTAAAATGTGCTCAAGTAAAGTACAGATACATGAAAAATGCACTTAAGTAAGGTAACTAAGTACTTTTTACTTTGTTACTTTCCACCTCCGCCCCATCACCTTCTCAGCGACAGAAACGTCCCACTCCTCCGTCAGAACATGGGCTCTCAAAACTTTTTACACGCACCTCGCCTCAGGAGATATTTGGCTTTCAAATATTGTCTTTAATGGACCAAAATAAACATTACTAGGGACCAAACTGGAACTAAACCAGATCCAAGCAAGGACTGAAACTAAACTAAACCTAGACTGAGCTAAAACCACTTTTATGAAGAACACTGTTGTACTGAGCCATGTCCTGTGGAATAACATTCCCACTGAAACTCGTCAGCTCAGGGAGAAGTCTGTCGTTCAAAAATAATCCTGTCTTGAAATTAAAATTATTATTTGAAGATCCTGTATGTTTTAACTCTCCTACAGCCCTAAGACATGTTTTGATGTTTTGCAGCTGTTTTTTGAGGATAACTTTTGCTGTGTTGATTCAAAATGGCATAGATTTTGCCTCAGATGTGTATTTTTGATGAATTTTCAGATTTCAGGATTTTTTTTTTTTTCAAAAAATCCTCTTAAAAAGGTGTATAAGAAATAGTCCCATTGCCATTGAATCCCATTAAAACAACATTTTTATAAAACACTGTCACTGCAATATAATTTCACATTTTTATCAAGTATTTCATGGATTCATGATCGTGAGGGATTGGAATTTTAGTTTTTATTATTGTTCACTAGGTGGTACCATTTCCCCCATATATGGCAGACAGAGGTATAAATGTGGAGATGGCCACATTAGTGTTTGTATAAATGATCAAGCCTACAAGGAAAATAAAAACATTTATTGAACTAAAATGATTTGGGTGTGTTTTTGTCATAAATTGGTGTGAAAGTGTTTGTTGAGAAATGAGTTTGTTTGTGTTTGCGTGAGCACAAATCCAAAATGTAGTTCTTACAGAGATGTGCACATCAGGACAAAGTAGAAAAAGGTCCCAGACTGAGCAGAGGCAGAGGTTTGTGCTGGATGTGTCTGCACCACACAAACTGGAATTTAAGGCTTACATTTCATAAACAGAATTCATTTTTGCTGTGTATGATGAGGACTGAAGTTAATCATCGTAACCATGAAAAAAAATTGGACTATATTGACTTTTAGAAATGTTTTCAATGGCAGTCTTTATTTGTGCATTTTTTTGTGCTTAGGGCAAAAGGTGAGACTAAAAAGTTGGGGCAGTGGGAGGGTTAAGTTTATAAATGACAGTAAATGCTTGTGGACGTACTGTATTGTGTTGTTTGTAACTTAAATGTTATATTTTGTAATGTTATGTGAAGTGATGAAATGTTATTTTAAAAATGGACCCCAGGAAAACTAACTCGTGCTTTTAGCTGATGGGTATCCTAATAAATAAACAAATAAACTAACCCAGGACTAAACCAGGTCTAGGCCTAGACCAGGACTAAGCCGTGGTCTGTTTACACAAATTTAATCCCCAACCAAAACAGGAACAAAACTGCCTCTAGATTAAACTTGAGCTGTAAAAGCCTCCTGAGTACAACAACAAGATGTCTGCGTACCACCAGCGGTACCTGCACCACAGTCTGAGAACCACTAGTTTAGAACATTTCTCTGATTTAATGAAGTGAGTTGATGATGGTGGTTCATCAGCGCCAAGTACTGAGATCAAACCAGGCTCAGGTTTGGTGACAGAAGTTATGTTGTTTGTCTGTGAAGTGTGGGGATTAAAAAAAAAAAAGATATTCTTGAAAAATTATGTCTTTGATTTTTGAAATATATTCTAAAAATAAGAATGTCCACCTGCAAAAACCTGGTGTACGGTGAGCTGGGCAGATTCCTCAAAGTTATCACTGTCAAAAAAAGAAAGATTGGATACTGAAGGAGACTTAGGGACAGCAAAGTTAACAGACAAATATACAGTCACCTCCTCCATCTTTATCATGCAGGGGAATACATTTCCCCACAGCTCCGACGACTGTGGCTGGGGGGGGTTCTGTATTAGAAATGCATTATGAGACTTTGACTGTGATTTACTTAGCTTCAGCTCTGTGCTAGGCTAATGTCAGTGTCAGTGTTAGCACAACAGCAAGGCTGATGAGTAAATAATGCCATCTCCCCACTGAAACTTATGGAGGACCATGAGCGCCACGCGAAAAGGAATAATGCTTTTATTAAATGACTTTTTAAAAAAGGATTTAATAAATTGATTACTAAATGGTTTTAATAAAAGAAGGATTAATAGCGTTATTCATTAATCCATTTAGGAAACCGATTTCTAAATGTATTTACAAAACCTTTTCGAAAAAGCATTTGCAAAATTAGCAAATTAGCTTCTCCTTTTAGCTTTTCTGTGGCGTTCCTGGTCCTGGCTAAAGTTAAATAAAATAAAAAGAAAAGCGATGTAACGAGCTCTGTGATTGGTCAGAGCTACTCGAGCTCTGATTGGCCAGACAATTTCCTCGTCATCCTTAGCGGGCCCAGTGACAACAGGGTTTTGTTATTTTCTTCTGATCAGCTTAGGTCGAAGCGTTTTTTACGCACAGAAGTTAAAGGTTAAAATGCCTTTAGCTCTAAATGTTTTGTTTATTCACCAGTGATTGCAGTTTAATTAGAGACATGTTGATATATTAAGATTACAGCTCTTATAGAAATACCCAGAGTGACATTTGGTTTGAGAAAATCTTAAAATACTGAAGCTATTAGCCTCAACTTTTGCATCAACTTTGTCACATTTATTGTAGAAGAACACTGATAAAATATTTTTACATCATAAAACATTTAAAGTTACATTCAGATAAACAACAGTTACTGCAGCGTAAAAGTCAATAGTGAATCTTCACGTGACGCTAATCTTCACAATCACATCCACGGAGAGAGGAGAGACAGGGACAGGTGTGGACAGGAACAGGGTCAAGCAAGAATGGACTAAAAACAGCTTCCTCCTCCCAGAGACCAGCTCAGAACCAGAGTCTCATTGTTATGGGCCTTCATTAGAAGTTTCACTTTGAAACCAAGCCCAACTCTGCTCAGTTCCAGCCTCACAGCAGCAGTCACAGCACAACACACAATTAATCACAAAGTTTAAAAGTAAGAGCTGATTATTATTTTTCAGAGCAATCAAATTTAATTTAAAATTATATTTATTGGATATAAGAATAGAAAATGTACCTTTTTATTTTATTATTTGAAATATAATTGAAATATAATTTAAAGAAATGCTATTTGAAGGAATAAAGAGACCTTGTTGTGTTCTGGACTTAACTTGAGGACATTTTCACAGATTGGCCCTCAGTGAATGTTTATTTATATCAGGGCAGCGCTGTGGATGCAGGCTGCACTTTTAAAGATCCACAGTTGTTATTAAGAACAAGTGCGGTTATTGTTGACTCAAATGTGGCCCTCAGGAAAAAATAATTGCCCACCCCAGGTCTAATAGTTATGATACATACATACCTCTACTTTGGGCCTTTTTTTCCTCCTCCTCTTTTCTCCGCTTTCTGAAAGCAGCACCTGATGCTTGGACGCCTTTTCATGATAAAAAATGGTCAAACTACTGTTGATGTAACATCCATCAGTTTAGGGACCGCTGCTGTGATGCGCGTCAACAACAACAACAACAACAACAACAACAACAACAACAACAACACCCATCTCCCGCTTCCACCGTGACCCGTGTCAGTCAGGTTCAGATCAATCAGAAGTCATTAGGATTTTTTTTATATTAGAGTACAAAGAAGAAATAACACGATTGACTTGATTTTTAATTATTTGTTAATTATTTAAAAATATACTTTTTTTTGGAGGGGTGCAGCTGGGCGCCCCCTCCAGCAGATGGCGCCCTAGGCAACCGCCGAGATGGCCTATGCCTAAAGCCGGCTCTGGGCACACTGACAGTCGGGGTAAAATAAACGTGAGAAATGTGACGTGAGTTGAGTTTTTTTTAATTGTATTGTATGAACAGTCTCTTTTTTGACTTCCAAAGCGCACTTTTTACGCACAGCCCTCGCTTTCATCGTGGGATTATACATAAACACATCCTCACAGAGCCACTTTTTCTTTTCAACGATGCAGTTTTAGTGGAGCAGTGTCTGTACTGATGTGATAGAAATACTGCAGATTTAATGACATTTTTTCCACTTTCATGTAAACGTAACAAAGCTATTACGAAGCTCAACTTTCTTAACAACATCGTGACTCTGACCCCACTTTGTCGCCTTCATTTATAAGAATATTAATACAAACATTCATTATACATAAAATATGTCATAGTACATTAAAATGCTCCCGGAACAACAATAACACCGTGACGTCAGGTACAACAAGATTGTGATTGGTCAAACACAGATTTCCGTTACAGCCCGCTACAGAGCCGCTGTGAAGAGTCGCCTCAGTGAAGACTTTAGCCTTGATATATCCTAGGACCGGAGTCACTGTGAGGTCTGGAGTTTACTTTTGTATGTTGTTTATTTAAAAGTAGGTTTAAAAATATTAATTTGTGAACCGTGTGTTGTGTCTTTGTTACATAAATACATTTTAAGCTATTATTAAGAACAAATCCAGAGGCTGTGGTCTGTGAGACGCCGTGAGTCCAAAAACACCAAACAGCAGATAAATAATAATGTACTCTTCTGTTTACTACAAAACAAAAATAACATTTTATTATTTATATCCGAGTCACATTCTGCCTCAAAGCATTGTTCTTTCTCTTTTTGGTGACTTTCTGGTTCAGTTTTGCAGCTGACAGACAACAGTCACGAGGCGCTTTTTACGCACGGCTCATTTAGATGAATTAAGACGAGAGTTTGTTTTAGAAGTTGCTTTAATTTATATCCTACAGTAGAATCTGTCCACACACAACACTACTGAGACATTAGTCAGACAGGTTTTATCAAATCCGTCTCCGTGAGTCCTCAGACATTTCCTGTAAAAGGTTTCTAGCGCTTCGACATTAAACAGTAAGGCAGTACAACGTCCACTCGGTTTTTATTTACTTGTTTCAAAGTTTATCTGTGAATTTTGTTTGTTTAAAACGAATAAATGTGTTCTTCTGAGTTATTATGATCACTTGTCTGTCTGTTTCCTGGTTTATGTGAGCAGAAGTCTGTGTGACGCAGATCTTTTTGTTGAGTCCAGAGCGCCACAAAACACCTCTCACTTCACTCTTAATTGTTTAAATTCTCAGCGAAACAAAATATCGTGTTTTATTTTACATAAAATCTGAGACTAATTCTGCTCAGAAAATGTTTTGTCTGCTTTTGGTCACTTCCTGGTCCAAGTTTGAAAGTTGGTGTAGAGCTCGCTTTGTACACACGACACTTTTGGATGAAAATGGCACTAGTTTGTTGAATTTATTTTAAAAACACAAAAGCTGCACTAGTTGTTAGAACCGCGGCGCATATGCACGACAACTGTAGCCTTCCTCGGCGTCGTGGGTTCGAGTCCTGACTCCGACACTTTGCTGAATGTCTCTCCCCATAATTTTCTGTCACTGCTCCAATCTACGCTGTTTACTAAAACCTGAAAATGGCCCAAAAATAATCTTAAACAAAAAAGCTTTAATGTGAGGTGGGACCATATTGTAAAAACAGCTAAGAGATAAACAGAAGTAGAGTTCATGGCGTCTCCGTGAGTTTTGAGTCCACAGCCACAGTTTCTGTATAAAACAAAACTTCCTTTGGCTTTGAACGTAACTCAAAACATCAGTAATTCAATAATGAATATGATCTCGTTGTTATTCTGTGTTTTCCTAAAATCCTCGCTGAGATCTGGCTCAGCCATCAGGTTTCCTTTTGGAGAGGTTTGTGGAGAACTGTGCGCTTTTTACGCACGGTCGGAGCTTTTGGATGAGGGAGGAGTCTGCAGCCTCCCACAGTTAAGTGAACAGTGACCGTGCTTTAAAATGTCCCATTCATTTTCTCCAATGACTTTAGGAAAAAGCCCTCGCTCGAGATGAACTGCGCCTCGCCTGGATTGTGGACAAAAGCAGAGAGGAGGAGAAAGACGTCAGTAGTGAAGTCAGACAGTAATATATACAGATTATACATAAATGCATTAAAATTACTAGGAACAACTTTTTTTGTGTCTATTACGACCACAGTGTGTTTGTAAATGAGCTGCTCTTTAGGAACACAACATAAAACCCATTCAGCAGCGGTTCTTGGCTTTTATGTCTAAGTTTACTCGTTACAAAAGTTATACAGCTCCCAATATCAGCAGATTATTAAACACAATCTCTGTAATAAAACTTAATAAAATGCTTAATGGCTTAAGAAATGTTACATAAATGTTAGTCGTGTTTTTGAAAGTTCAACAAAGTAAAAGAAGATTTGTAAAACCAAACTCTTTCTCTTCATTGTCTGCCTCTTGTTGACGCTTCAAAGTTCACTTTTTAAGCACAAACATTGCTTTTATTGTGTGATTATACTTATTATATCATTACATAGACACCCGTAATGTCCTTAATCAACATTAATTGCAGTTATGGTTGAGCACTTTTTGGTTTTGTGAACTTGGGCCATTATAGAAATAACTACAATGATGTTTGGTTTGAGATCACATTGCTTAAAAAAAAAATACTGAAAATGTGAAAATGGATTTGGTAAAAGGACGGTTCATATTTCTGTAAGTCACGTCTTTTCTGAAAGCGGACAGCACTGAACACAGGAGGAGCAGGGAGGGCGGGGATTCTGGAAGAGTTTGAAGATGAGACCGAGCTCAGCCGTGGAGCTTTTTGTGTTAAAACATTTCTATCTGTCATGAGACCAATAACAACGCTCTGAGACCACACCTACATTTATGGCTTTTTTTTTCTTGAAATTATTATTATTATTATTATTATTATTATTTGTCATTTTAAATATAGAAACGCGACGCCTTGCTCTGGACATTTCTTACTTTCTTTGGATGAGCTTAAGTTGAAGCATATTTTACGCACGACACGTTACGCACAGAAGTTAGAGGTTAAAATGCGTGTAGCTCTAAATGTTTTATTTATTCACCAGTGATTGCAGTTTTAGTCAAGACATGTTGATAAATTAAAATGACAGCTCTTATAGAAATACCCAGAGTGACATTTGGTTTGAGAAAATCTTAAAAAACTGAAGCTATTAGCCTCAACTTTTACAGCAACGCATCAACTTTGTCACATTTATTGCACAACAATATTAATAAAATATTTATTCATCACGAAACATTTAAAGTTACATTCAAATAGCAAGTGTTGTAGAAAGAATTGCAGCTTTTAAAAATAAATGTACATTTAAAATACAGTAGGACGCACAAATTAACATATTTCTGAGAATTTAAGCTGCAGTACAATAACAAACTTCTACGTGTTTTAAAAACACTCCACACAATGCAAGAAATGTAAGGCATTTTAGCAGTAAGTGCATTTCCTTAAAGACATCTAAAATAAATTAAATATTAAAAGATTTATTTCCAGTTATTACACTTATTTTCTTTGTAGAAAGTTCAAAGACATTTTTCTCATTTCTCTTTTCTGTCACAAAGTGAACGGATGTTTGCCAAGCTATAATATAAAATAAAATTAATAAAAATCTCTCAAATGTTTGTGCCACCATCAACAAAACAGTGATGTAATCCAAAAATAACATTAAAAAATAACAAGGATTCAGTGCAAAAGCTCAAAATGGAACAGAGTCCTTTAAACTCTCCTGGATCTAAACAGAAATAATCATTTGGTCCTTGCTTCATTACTGACCTTTCCTGAAATGTACACAAGAATAAAAAATATTTTTGTAAGCACTCCTTGTCACAGCATTTTTCACACTTCACTAAAACCTTTGCACACTGATCACTGCGCAGTAAGAGGCAGGTTTTCTCACTCTCAGTTAAGAAGCCTGTACTTTTAAACTCTACAATCTCCACACATCTCCAGCAAAGTTACTTCTTGAACAAATCGGCAGCGCTCAAACCATATCTCCCTGGTTTACTGGGTTTTCTTTGGGAGCTGCACAGAAGATGGATCTGACCATCAAAGCTAAAGCGAACAGTCCCAGGACTCCCAGGAGTCCCAGTGCAGCGTACAGCCCGGTCCTCTGTCGACTCACGGTTAGAGCTCCCCCTGGTGGTGGTGGTGGTTCTGTTGGTTCCTGTGTGGGCCCGGGAGCAGCTGCAGAGAGAAACATGACACAGGTTTAATAAAAAACCATCACAGTTATGTTTTTCTGACATTAGAGTCACTGTAGTTGTGTGCTGGACTCTCAGTACAGTCGTGTGTGAAAACAGAGACAGTGACCCAGAGGAAGAGACTGTTTCTGAAGACAGTGTTGGTGTTAAAGTGTGTGCTGTGAGGACTGACCGCTCACAGAGAGCACACAGTCGCTGGTGTAGCGCTCCAGGCCGGTGTAGATGATGCAGGAGTACAGGCCCGAGTCCTCTGAGCTGAGAGCGGACACATGAATCCGGAGCAGCCCTTCACTCAGAGCGGCCCGCTCCACCCAGACCCGTCCTCGGAAGTCTTCGTCCTGAAAACTCTGGTCCTCGATGTCGCTGAACTGAACGAAGAGGAATCTGGCGGTTTGACTCCGGGTGTGGTCGCAGCAGATGTCCAGTGGGACTGCTGCAGAGGGAAACCTCCACTCCAGTGACACTGAGCCGTTCTCCTGCGCCTCATAGACGCTCGGGGCCACCGTCAGCTCCATCACACCTTTACGTGTTACACCCCTGAAAACAGGGGAGAAAGAATCACGAGAGTGATTTTGTGGTGTTTCCCTCATGCAGGGCTTTATTGCAATATCCTTATTGAACAATAATTAACATTTAACACACATATCTAGCTACTGCTTAAGTGACATGCATTTCACAACAGAACTGACATTACAAACTAGCTAACACACAAAACACAAGATGGAGGGCAAGTTCACTCAAGGCACACGCATGGTGAAGTCTCTTTACGTGTTGAACAGCGATAAAACTTAACTTAATTTCGACCCAAACTAACACAAAATAAGCTGTGTAACGTTTCAACAACGTACATTCCTTATAAACATTAATATTTGTCACCATTACCTGAAAACAGGGGAGAAAGAATCACGAGAGTGATTTTGTGGTGTTTCCCTCATGCAGGGCTTTATTGCAATGAGGAGAAACGGCGCGATCCCCCTAGTGGTGGGTAAAGCCACGACCAATCGATCCCAGAGCCTGTCAGGCTTATCAACTGATTACCAATGAATTCAATTATTATTACCTTAAATGAAATTACAAAAGTATTAATACAGCATGAAATATAATAAACAATTTAACAAACTTTTAACTGTCATTACATTGTTTTTAAGGCTTATGTAAATTAACATTTATTAATATTTATTGCCAACCTTTTTAGTGTTTAACCTTTTACCTCTTTTTAAATGAAATCACATCATGAATTAAATCATTGTATAGAAGCATATTGTACCATTTATACATATCACACTCTCCCCCACTATAAAAATGTCGTCCCGACATTATACCAACAAAATACACCATCTTCTCAGTCCATTGTCACTCATTATCAGTCCTTCAACATAAGAGTGAACCATGTAAGCTAGAACTCTCAAGACAAATGACTTCACCACAGTTCATGTCAGTAGACTGAAGACCATATAAATAGTCTATAATCAGGCCATGTGTGAATCTTCACATTAATAGTCCATTGTCCGTGGTCAGAATCCAGAGGAAAAGTTTCTTTCTCTGCCTGATGACAGTCTGTGAGTACAGTCCATAAGTCATCCATGGAAAAGTATCATCAACTTACGTTTGCTGGAGTCCATACAAACCGGGAGACTGTGTGTAGTATGGCTGTAGAGCTGGCAGCCACCGGATCAGTCCTGGGTACACAGGAAACAGTTGCGGTGCAGGCTGGACACTGTAACAGGATGGGATGCCCAGCTGGTCATATGTCATACGTCTCGGTGGATGTCTCTCTCGTTGTGGTCGCTGGGGTGTCTGCTCCTCAGGTGCCACGGATGATGGAGGGGCAGGTGGTGAGCTGACTGGCTGGTCACTGGCCGCTGAGGCTGTTGTCTCCTCTCTAGTTGTCCCCTCTCCCGTTTTCTCCTCAGCAGGTGAGTCAGGCACGTCCAGGTTGTCTCCACCAGGGGGCTCAGGCGGTGGTGCAGCCGGGGCTAGTGCTGGAGGCTGATGTGTCACTGCTGGGGGTTCTGTTTCAGCTGGAGAGTCTGCTGACTGGTCCACAGGAAGCCGAGGTGGTGCATAATAAAAGCAATATTCATCACCACTGTCCTCATCATCAGATTCTTGGACATCTCGAGTAGGTTTGTCTTTCATTCTCAGTTTATGATTCACAGGATTGCTTTTTCCAGGTCCAAAGGGCAAGTGATCACATGACATAAGCAAGTTTCTGTGTAGCACCCTAGGGCGACCTTTACCTCTCTCTGGTCTCACCTCATAGATAGGGAGTTCAGGCCCCATTTGTCTCACTACTGTGTGAACAGTGTCTTCCCAATAGTCACGTAGTTTACCTGGTCCTCCTCTAGGCGTCAGGTTTTTGACCAGAACTCGCTCACCAGGTCGCAAAACAGAACTTCTAACTTTTGTATCATAGTGTCTCTTGCTTTTGTCAGCAGCTTTCTTTGCATTGTCATTGGCAATGACATATGCTTCCTCCATGCCCTTTTTCCACTTGTCAACGTAGTCCCTGTGGTCACTAAAACTCGAGTCTGAATACAGTCCAAAAAGCAAATCTACTGGGAGTCTGGGCGTTCTTCCAAACAGTAGATAAAATGGTGAATAGCCAGTCACTTCACAACGTGTGCAATTGTATGCATACACCAGTTTGTTGACAGATTCCTTCCAGTTTGACTTTTGTGTTTCAGTGAGTGTCTTAAGCATTTGTAACAATGTCCTGTTCATACGTTCGACTTGGCCGTTCCCCATCGGGTGATAGGGTGTTGTCCTGGACCCGGCTATTCCACTGAGCTTCTTTAGCTGACTGAACAGCTGATTTTCAAATTCACCTCCTTGATCATGGTGGATACGAGAAGGAAAACCAAACCTTAGGGCATAGTCATTGAAGATAAGGTTTGCTGCAGTCTTTCCTGACTTTGAGGTAGTGGCATAAGCTTGTGCAAAGCGGGTAAAGTGGTCAACAATCACTAAGATATACTCATAACCGCCTTTGCATTTGTCAAGATGGAGAAAGTCTATGCACACTAGTTCAAAGGGCTGTGTTGTTACAATGTTTGTCAAAGGGGCTCTTGTGTCACTACAGGGCTTTTTCTGCTTGATACAGGAACATACTTTGGTCACATAGTGTTCAATGTCTGACTGCATGTATGGCCAAAAGAAACGGTCACGTACGAGAGATACAGTACGGTCAACTCCTTGGTGGCCCATGTTATTGTGTAGCTCTTCAAGTACCATCTTTTTGTACTGTTTTGGCAGTACTAACTGTTTGCGAACAGAAGTGGCTCTGTACAGGATGCCATCACTATCAAGCACCATTTTATCCCAGTCCCGGAATAAACATTTTGTTTTAGGACTGAAAGTCCTTAGCTCTTTGGTAGGTGGCTTTGAATCTGATTGCTTACATTGTAATACAGGACTTATAACTGGATCCGAATTTTGTGCTTCTCTTATATGTTCTTTTGGTATGACCTTAAGTGATGCTTCAACTGACTCACCTTGTGTTGTGACAGACATGGTTACTGCTGACAACGTCCATGTAGCAGGGCACTGCTTTTGAGCTTCAATGGCCTGTATGGCAGCCGCAATGGCGTCAGGTGGAAACTCTTCAGAACAGTCTCTCATTAATGTCTCTACATCAAGGGGCATCCTTGATAAAGCATCAGCGTCACCATTTTCTTTTCCTGGTTTGTACTTTATAGTAAAGTGAAAATCAGCTAGCTCTGCAACCCAACGGGAGGTTGTTGCATTCAGTTTTGCTGTTGATAAAATGTATGTTAGTGGGTTGTTATCACTATACACGGTAAATGTTGGGGCATAGTATAAATAGTCTCTGAATTTGTCTGTGATGGCCCACTTCAAAGCTAAAAACTCTAACTTGCCTGCATGGAAGTGGTAGTTCTTTTCAGCTGCTGTTAAGGTGCGGGAGCCATAGGCAATAACTCGCAGCTTACCGTTTTGTCTTTGATACAACACTGCTCCTAGTCCTTTATGTGAGGCGTCAGTGTGCACAATAAATGGCTGTGTGAAATCCGGAAATCCTAGCACTGGTGGATGGAGCAAACAGTCAATTAGTTCCTCCAGTGCATTTTGGTGCTGGTCAGTCCACACGATTTGTGTCGTTGAGGGCACAACTTGACTTGCTTTCTTTGATTTTGTCTTTGTCCCTTTCGTGGTGTCTAAGTTCTCTGTGTCTTTGTCTGCTTTCAAAAGTTCATACAGACAACTTGCTTTCCTGGAAAAGTCTTTTATGTATTGTCTGTAGTAGGAAAGAAGACCTAACATTTTTCTGAGCTGGCCAACATTCTGTGGTCTGATATCTTTTAGTGCTCGAACTGCTTCAAAATCTGCAGGATCAACTCTACTGCCCTCTGCTGACACTATTCTGCCCAAATAACGTACTTCAGATTTAAACATGTCACACTTACTAGGCTTGAGTTTTATGCCAAAGTCTCTGAGCCGCTGCAGCACTTTTCTCACATCTTCAACATGATCTTTGAAAGTTTTACTGTAGACCAGCGTGTCATCCAGATAAGGGATACAAATGTTATCGCGAAGTCCATCCAAGCACTCTTCCATACAGCGTTGAAAGGCTGCTGGGGCGTTCATTAGTCCGAAGGGGATGCGTATCCATTCGTACAGTCCCCAGGGGGTCACGAAAGCTGTGAGTGGACGACTTTCCTCTGACATGAACCCTTGGTGATACGCCTTCCCCTGGTCTAAAAGGGAAAACCAGGAGTTACCACCTAAGCTGTCCATGATGTCCTGGACTCGAGGTATGGGCTGGCGGTCCGGATGGGTCTTTCTATTTAAGTCTCTATAATCTATGCACAATCTCAATGTGCCATCTTTTTTTCTAACGCACACAACAGGCGAGGAGTATGAAGAGTTTGACTTCCTAACCCAGCCTTGTGCTATTAGGTCATGCAAATAACTCTTCATCTCCTGGTAAAGTGGGCGTGGCACTGACATGTATGTGCGCTTCACTGGCTCATGGTCTTTGAGCGAAATAGTCATTTTTAGATTTTCAATACAGCCTATGTCATTGTCTGATCTGGAAAAAGAATGACATTCTTCTCTAAGCATCTGTTTAACTACAAATCCCTGCTCATCACTGAGGTGGCTGAGATCTACAGCCGGGTCCCACTTTTCACTAGAGCTACAGGGAACTTGTGTGCTCGTGTGGTTAACAGTGGCTACAGATGTGGCTTTCTCAAACATCTGGGCAGGTAAGACAGCTGTAATAGTTTGGACTGTGCCAACTACTGTACGACCTGAAAGGACAATATCATGGTCAGTGGGATTAGAAACATCTACTGTGATAACGGGCAGAGTACCGCTTTTAATTTTGACCAAAGTGTCAAAAAACTCAAGGTTATCAGGCCACTGAGGATTTAAGTCTGGCTCAAATAGCATAGTCATGTCCTCCTTGAAGGGCTGTGTGGCTACACGACACTCAATTTGTATGTGACTTCGTTTAGGTACTGTAATGCTGTCTCTCTTTGTCTTTACTTTAAACTCATCTACTCTAACTGCACTGACAGCCTGTATAAAAGCTTTTACCCTGTGTCTTTTAAGACTGGGGAATGCTTTTCTTACTGTGCTGTATTGTTTTGATTTCTCAGTCTTATTCAGAATGTACTCAATGACATTATAACCTATAATGGGATGTGACAAGTGCCAACCCTTCATGACCAGCATTGGAATGATCAGTTGTTCAGCTGTATCAGTTCCGGAAACAAGTTGGAAGGTTGTCTCAATCCATCCGAGGTAAGGCATGTTGGTTCCATTTGCCGCTGTCAGGGTCAGTTGCGCAGGTGAGTCCATAATCTCTGCAACATCTTTCAGCTCTGTGTGTGGTAAATAGTCTGCTTTCCATCTCTCATCAATGATAGAAACCTGTGAGCCCGAATCCCACAGAGCCTGGAGTCTGTGGCCATCCAGGAGACACTCGACAAGACACTGCCTGCCAACCAGTGATGTGACTTTGTGAAGGGTGTTTACATGGGCTGGTGGCAGTGGTACATGGGCAGTCCCACCTTTATCTTTAGTCTTAAGCTCATTGCATTGTCTCTTGTGTTCATTCCAGTGTTGTTTTTGGCATGCTTTTGTGCAATAAAATGTTTTTTTACATGACGAACACTGTCTCAAATTCTTGTCTGGGTCCACTTGTTTGCAATTGGCACATGGTTGGGACTTATGGGTGATGGTTAACACTCGCCCCTCAGTGGTAACCATTGCCTGTTTAAATGTCTCTCTTTTGATGGTCTCAACCCTCTGAATTTACATCCAGCTTGAAAATGCTCTCCACTCCCGCAGAAGTAGCAGTGTGTGCAACGCTCGTTGGCTCCGGTCTGCTGGCAGACATGGCACCTCCTCTGAAGACGAGCTGGTTGACTTGTGTAATGCTGAGCTGGATAGTGAGGTGGCAGTGGAGCAGGTCTTTGGTGAGGACCCTGGTAGTCATAGTACTGCTGCTGCTGCTCCCCTCCAGGATGCATGACTGGTGGCTGGGTGTAGGCCTGTGGACTAAGCACTGGCTGCTGGAGTGTCTCTTTAATCTGGGCTATCTCTGCACTAAGACCTTTTAGAGAAGCTACACCTGTTTTAAGCTCTGCTAGCTCAGTTAACAGTTCAGGTGGTATTTTAGCTTTGACTTCTCTTACTGGACACTTAGCAGGTAATGTATCCTCTGACTGAACTACATTCACATTTGTAACAGACTGTGAGGCTAAACATCTTTTCTTGTTCCTTCTCTCTGTCTCATTGGCACAAGCTATGTTTAATCTTTCTAACAAAAGCTCATCAGGAGTATCAGAGTCTAGCAGGAGGGGCTGCATATCTATTCTGACACTATCACTCTGAAGGCCTGTAAGTATTGTGTGTAAGCACATACGTTGAACTAGAGATGGGTCATATTTAAGCCCTGACTCTGACTCTTGAGATGCAAACAAAACTTTCTGCTTTAAATCTAGAATTCTCATCAGGAAGCTCTGAGCAGTCTCTTTATGAAGCTGTACCTCTGAGGCGAGTTGTTTGTAGAGCTCAGTGGCACTCTTCTCCTGGAAATGAGAACGAAGTATGCGGCGTAGACTGGGAAGGGTTAGCTGGGCCTTTCCCTCCAGATAGCTGCGTAGCTGTAGACCTGGTAAAATGGCTCTGATGACCGCATCTACAATATCAAGCTCTGAGTAGCCTCTGTTCAGACCATTTTCAATTTGATGAGCAAGGCTTGAAAATGTAAGTTTGTCCTTCTGGCCTGGTTCGCCTATTTGGCCAGATATTTTAAAATCTTTTTGCCAATAAGGGCTTGGTTGTTGTTGCACATTGGACAAAGGCAGGCTACTCACAGAATGGCTATTTAACTGGGGCTGAAGATTAGCCACTATGTTGTTAGTTGTGTAAGCTTTCTCTGTTACCAGTGGAGTTAGAGTTCTTTGTTCATCTGTGTGCCCTGTATTGTCTAGTTTAGTAACCGTTTGTTCAGTTATTTCAGCTTCGCCATCAGTACCATTTACAATTTCAGTAATTTTGTCTTTGAGTATCAACAGTTCTGACATCCCTTCATCCTCTAATTCTGTTATTTCTTCTCTTTCGATGTATAGCAAGATGTGTGTTAGTAGTGACAAACGTGTCTTTCCGCTCACATTTATTTTATCTGCTATGCTTAGAAACTCACAGATTGATACGAGATTGTCTTTAGAAAAGGTGTGCATTTCACCCACAACTTCTTCACGCAACTCTTCCACGGTGGTCATTGTGGAGGTAGACAGGAGGGACTTTTGCGCGAACAGGTGACACTGAGCTGTATGGTCTTTGCAGTCCCTGACGATCTCTGGCTGGCCTCAGGAAACGTGCACTCTACCACAGCTACCAGCACTCCTCGAACAGCAACACCTTCCTCTCTGCAGTCTGCCTAGGTTGTGATGGGGGGGATTTAGCTGGCTTGGACTTCGATGCACAGGCTTTGGACACCGGACATCTAAGCAGCAATCCCAGCGGTGCCTCCAAATGTTACACCCCTGAAAACAGGGGAGAAAGAATCACGAGAGTGATTTTGTGGTGTTTCCCTCATGCAGGGCTTTATTGCAATATCCTTATTGAACAATAATTAACATTTAACACACATATCTAGCTACTGCTTAAGTGACATGCATTTCACAACAGAACTGACATTACAAACTAGCTAACACACAAAACACAAGATGGAGGGCAAGTTCACTCAAGGCACACGCATGGTGAAGTCTCTTTACGTGTTGAACAGCGATAAAACTTAACTTAATTTCGACCCAAACTAACACAAAATAAGCTGTGTAACGTTTCAACAACGTACATTCCTTATAAACATTAATATTTGTCACCATTACCTGAAAACAGGGGAGAAAGAATCACGAGAGTGATTTTGTGGTGTTTCCCTCATGCAGGGCTTTATTGCAATGAGGAGAAACGGCGCGATCCCCCTAGTGGTGGGTAAAGCCACGACCAATCGATCCCAGAGCCTGTCAGGCTTATCAACTGATTACCAATGAATTCAATTATTATTACCTTAAATGAAATTACAAAAGTATTAATACAGCATGAAATATAATAAACAATTTAACAAACTTTTAACTGTCATTACATTGTTTTTAAGGCTTATGTAAATTAACATTTATTAATATTTATTGCCAACCTTTTTAGTGTTTAACCTTTTACCTCTTTTTAAATGAAATCACATCATGAATTAAATCATTGTATAGAAGCATATTGTACCATTTATACATATCACATACGCACACACACAGTCAGTACATTTACATGAAGATGAAGAGTAGTGACCCAGGAGAACTCACCGCAGACGCACGGAGTCAGGAGGACGAACAGGAGCTCTCCGAGAGACATCTCTGTGAGAAAGACACACTTTTAGACTTAAGCTTCATGAAACTCACTGATCACAGCTGAAGGCAGCAGTGGTTTGTGTTTAGCAGACTGTCGAATTGTCTCAGTAGTAGAGCAAAATTAACCTTTCCTGAGGGTGAGTCCCAGGTGGACCACTAAACTAACCCCTTTAAAACCCTTTACCTCACAAAGCTGGATAACCACTCAGATAGGAAAAGTGGGAAAAAGAAGTGAAGACTTACCTTTCTGAAGCGAAGATTGTTGAGCTGGTCCTCTTCTCAATTAACTATCACTAAAAAGTGACTTTCCTTTATATAGAGGCAGCAAAAAATGTGAAGCAGTCAGTGTATGTCTTTTTTAGGGTGTATTTATTGCTTTCTTTCGTCAGAGCTCGAATCTGTGATTATAGCTTGCTTGACTTAGTATGAGATTTCGGCACTCGTGCGTAGTGCTGAGACAGCGTGGCCGAGAGTGTTTACGCTTCCAATAAGCCCGGGATATATTCACAAAAACAGGCTTCGGGCGTCACTCTGGGCAGCATTATCTTGAGCACATAACGCTTCCATAAAATACCATTTGAATCTATGCCAAGCCAAGAAAAGCCAGTGAATCACACCTCGGCGGACCAAAATACGGCAAAACAGTATTCAGTAAATGAAATTACAGCAAGCCTCTGTGGTAGGAAAAAGTCTACGTCGTTCTCAGAATTTGCACAGCTTATATACAGTTCAAGGTGGCCTCATATCACCTCATATCACCTCATATCACCTCATTAGGGACTTCCCACCATGTCCTTATTTGTACTTCCTTCTTGACCTTATTTGTACTTTCTGACCTCAGTTCCCCTTCTGGGACTTTCCACTAACCTCATCTACACTCCCCTCATTTCCTGTGTGAAACTGCGCAGCCGCACACTACCTCTTTAACAGTCACCTCTCTTTGACCTCTTACTCTGCCTATAGATTACAATGGTATTTAACACATACTTAAAACAATTTGTTTCTTACTTTTAGCATACTTTTTGTAATTCTAAATATCACATAATAGTCACATCATTACATTGGTATCCCCTTGTAAAGCAAACGCATTAATGAAAAGAAAAGACAAGTGAATAATAAGTAGAACAACTTGAGTACTTATGATGATTAAATGAATAATGAGTAACATAGTAAAATAACATAGTATGTGTATAAGCATTCATAGCAAATTTAGCTTTAGCAAATTTATCACTTAAGCAGTCAAGACTTTAGCTTAAACATATTATAAGCATTATGAGCATTATATACTATACTGTGTGACGTCACATTCACGCACCGAGGCGGCCTCTGGTGGTGATTAGCCGGGCCTTCAACACAGACTAAACACAAAACTTGAAGACTTACGCCTGCTCTGAGCAAAGCAAAGCTAAAACAGCAAACCAAGAGCCACAAAACTTTAAATGCAGGTTCAGTTCAGTCTTTCTGTAAAGTTTTTAAAGCCTCTTAACTCTGTTCTCTTGCTTTATAGACTACTACAGTACAGCAACAGTTGGGAGCTCCCAGCTGTTGCCTGCCTTTACAAAGCAGCAGTGCGACGTCTGTGAGGTTCAATGAACGCAGTGCACATCGGACAACAGACAAGGGTCTTGGTATGTTCATGGGAGGAGTCTGCAGACTCAGAGACAGTGTCCTGTAAGATCACACAGCTCTGTTTTGGTGACACTACTGAGCTGTGGTGATGTTAGCGACTTTTCTACCTCACAGAGAGACAGTGCTGCAGAGTGAGGACACTCACAGACATTTATATTATGAGAGAGTGAGAGGAGAGCGCAGCAGGATCAGAACCATCTCCGTCCTGTGGGACAGATCACATACAGAGTAAAACACTGAGGAGAGCTTCCTGTGGACCTTTAAAGTATTTGACCCAAGTTAAAATACAGCTCCATCAATCAACAGAGGAATAGTAACAGAATAATTATAGTTTTCTCAGATATTTGCAAAGATAAACCCATAAAATCAAATCTATTACCAGTAATAAGATTTAATAAATGTAGTTAAATGTCCCACAGCTCATGTTTGTGTGCAAGAAACAACACAAAAGATGTTCTCAACAAATATACATTAATATAAGTAACTGAACATAACTTCAGTTCTAACACACACACAGTGCACAGTGGCTGCTGCAGTCAGACTTACTGTTAGAGAGGCAACCCTGGTCCACAGGTCTCAAAAAAAAAGAAAAAGAAAAAAGAAAAAAAAAATCCTTTTTATGTCTTCTCAGGTCAAAAATAAAAAGGATTTCTCCAAAAACACAGTTGTTGTTGTGAGCTCCTGATCCTCTGCAGCATTATCCAACAGCTGTCTGTGCAGCTTCAGCTCAGAGTTTATCTGTACACTTTCTGTCAAAACTGTTCACAGAAGCCGCGTTTTCCTACAAGATGCTTTTATAGTCAGATGTGGCGCTAGACCCGCCCTATTTTGATGACGTAGGATATCCTCTATGTCTCGGGTACAGAATTTGCCTAAGCGAAGTGAATATTTAAATAAGCGAAGTGACATTGACAAAAGTGACTGTTTGACTGCTTAGAGAAATGTCTCCTGTGCGCCCACACAAAGAGGCAGAAGCCGAGTCAGCCAACTGTGAGGTCTGGTGTTTTTTTGTTTTTTTTTGTATGTGGTTATTGTTGGCACGACACTTTTGGATGAAAGTGGCACTAGTTTGTTTAGTTTGTTTTAAAAACAAAAAAGCTGCACTAGTTGTTAGAACTGCGGCGCATATGCACGACAACTATGGCCTTCCTCGGCGTCGTGGGTTCGAGTCCTGACTCCGACACTTTGCTGAATGTCTCTCCCCATAATTTTCTGTCACTGCTCCAATCTACGCTGTTTACTAAAACCTGAAAATGGCCCAAAAATAATCTTAACAACAAAAAAGCATTAATGTGAGGTGGGACCATATTGTAAAAACAGCTAAGAGATAAACAGAAGTAGAGTTCATGGCGTCTCCGTGAGTTTTGAGTCCACAGCCACAGTTTCTGTATAAAACAAAACTTCCTTTGGCTTTGAACGAAATTCAAAACATCAGTAATTCTGTAAATAACCCACAGTATGTTTTGCCTTTGCTGGGAACACTGTTGATTCTTTATTTTGATATGTTGTATTGTTTTGTCCTGGTTACGGTTAACTTTCTGTTTTGACAATGTGCACTTTTATTTTTTAAGTGGTGTTTTCTGTGGTGGCGCTGTTACGCTGTACTTTATTAGCTTGGTAAAAAGGGAAAAAAGTTTGACGGAGCAATAAGCATGATGTTATTAGCTAACTACCCCTCTGAAGAGGCACAAGGTAGGTTTGTGGTTTGACAGAATATTTCTGATAATTTAATGTTTTTATTTTACGTGTTGAAGTATTTGTTCTGTTCAAATTTCTGTTGACTGGGATAATTGTGGGTCCTGACAAGCTAAAGCTCATGTTTATGTACTTGCTAATGCGTAAAAGAGTTTGTGTATTGTATTCGGTATTTACACACGTTTTGTGTGTTTCCCCAGCTCTTACGGCAGATTTAATGATTTAAAGACATTAAATCAGAGAATCACCAGTTAAAGTGTCGACCTTCATTCAGGGGGATATGCTACAAATTCAATAATGAATATGATCTCGTTGTTATTCTGTGTTTTCCTAAAATCCTCGCTGAAGTGAAGTCAGACAGTAATATATACATATTATACATAAATGCATTAAAATTACTTGGAACAACTTTTTTTTTCTTTTCTTTTTTGTGTCTATTACGACCACAGTGTGTTTGTAAACGAGCTGCTCTTTAGGAACACAACATAAAACCAGGGCTGGATTAAGGATTTTAGAGGCCCTAGGCTACTACATTTTGAGGGCCCTTTCTGAAGTTTTAAAGCAACTAAAACCTAAACTCTCTGCATCATTAAACATCATTATAAACTTTGTTGTCTGCTATTTTGTTAGTATAAAATAATTCATTAATGGACATACCTGTTTTTATTACATTTATTTTAATTTAATAGTAGCACACTATGGTGTTCAATCATTAAAAAAAACAAAAAAAAAATTTATATTTATTATTTTTTATATATTTTACAATGTCTAAACGGATCGGACAAATCTTTACAGGCCCAGGAAAATTCTAATCCTATAAAAGTACCCAAAACAACAACAACTACAGTAACACAGGCCTGCAAAACATTTCATTTTTAAGCATCAACCAGGTTTCATTTCAAACAATTTACACATCTAAAGCCGCAATTAGGCCTGAGCTAAACCATTTCAAACATATCTCAAAATGTAATACTAATAATAACACAATCAGCTGCTCTTCTACATCTGCATCCCACAACATTGTATTTTTAAGAATTCCTGACATTTATTTCCCCTGCATTTCACCACTGATTATATTTCAGCAAGTTGTGAGTAATTCAGTTCCTCCAGGGTTTCGCGAGCAAATTTTGTGATTGTTGCACATATATTATGCCATTAATGAATAATAAACATATATATCCTGAATTTGAATTTTTGCATTTATTTATTTCTCCATAAAAACTGTCCCTCTCTCGCGTCTTTGCGGTGGTTTTCTGTTCACCTCGCGCACACATGATCCACTACAGAGCCAGTCCCAAGCTGGAGCCTGATGGACCCGTCTCCCTCCTGTCCCACACTTCACACTGCCACAGGTCTGACCAGAGCCTGGGACACCTCTGTAGCCCTCCTGTCTGTAGTTTAGGTTTAGGTTTTGCATGTTGGCTGTTTAAACCAAACAGGCCCGGGACACTCTGCTGTGTGCCGCTGAGTCACGTGACCGCGCGGCGACGCAGAGCGGAGAGAGAGGCGGCCGCGGATCAGAGCATGAGGTGAGTGAAGAGGCTGCTCCTGATGCAATGAGTGAAAATAAGTCTCCTCAAACACGAGAAGTCGACAGTTAGGTCTAATTCCCGTCCAATAACAGAACTGTTTTTCAGCGTGAGAAATGCGAGGTGTGGCGTGTGCGTGAGGAGAAATGCGTGTGTCTCACGGTGAATGCGTGAGACCTGAGAGCTCTGTCTATGAGTGCGCCGCACCTCCACCGCAGCTCCGCGCCGCTTTGTCTGTGGCTCAGCCCGAGCTCCGGCTGCATTACCAGAGGCTGCTCCGCTCGGAACAGGGGACGGCCCACAGACAGCGGCAAGTGCAGCAAAATGAAGTTTTAAAGGAAAATTTCAGCGATAATTGACCAAAGTTGTGGAAAAGTTGCGGAGTTTGTACAAAGTTGCAGGGTTGCGCTGAATTCACTGGGTTGGCTTGATTTTGCGTTGCCTTCGCAACATCGCGAAATCCTGAAGAAACTGCTGCTAGCAACTGCCGAGAGATGAGTTGTTTCCCCTGAAGCACAGTTGTCTTCGTGGTTATTTTCATCGTTAGTTTTTTTTTTTTTTTTTTTTTTTAAAGCCAGTTAGTTTTGAATTTTGATTAATCTTTTGGCACTTAACTATTTTTAATTGCCGTTTTCTTCTTTTCTGGGGCCCACTTTCATGTTTGCGGGGTGCAGGATTCATTTTGATCTTAATGCAGATTTATTTGAATCGCTGCTCATTGAGGCCCCCTGCTGGCTGGGGCCCCAGGCTGCAGCCTATGTAGCCTGCTCCTATAAGACGGCCTTGGAGAGGGCCACTGTTGAACCCAGCGAACATAGGCTACTGTTATTTACATATTACTTTACTTTACTTTACTTTACTTTACTTTATTGTCCATTTAATGGAAATTTGTCTTTGGTTCACCTTCAGTCACACAGTCCAACAAATACAACACGATACAATAAATACACAACATGGTTGCAGGATACAAATCCCAAAGACAATTTGTACAGAAAAACACCATCATTTAATCATTTGAAAAAAGTGCTGCTTAATATTTCACCAGTGCTTGTTTAATAAACTGACTGCATTAGGGACAAATGACCCTTTATAGACTTTTTAGTTGCTAGAGGCGTTCTATAGCGTCGTCCAGAAGGCATTAAACTAAATTCACTAAACAAAGGATGTTCAGTGTCACTGGAAATAGATGTAGCCATCCTGAACATAGCAGTCTGATAAAGAAGGTCCAGTTGTTTTTGGTCTCGACCAATGATCTTCCCTGCATTTTTGACCAATCCTGTTCAGCTTGTTCTTATTAGCCACAGTCAAAAAACCAAACCAGACAGTGATATTGAAAAATAAAACACTTTCAATCAGACTGACATAGACTCTCTCAAGAACATGTGGATATTCACGTTGACATTAAACGCATGCAGAGTCGAGGTAACTCCGCCCCTGGATCCTTGTCTCTCCTCCTCCTTCAGAGGGGATCACCACCTCCGTCTACGTTACATCTGCGGGGTTCATAGCAACCGTGGGCTGTTTTTTTGGCTTCCCTGTGCTGTGAGTTTGTCCCAGCCTTTAGCTGCTGTTCAGTTACGCTTCATAAGAACAGGAGACAGTCTCCTGCACGGCCTGTGACCGTCAGAGTCTTTGTTTATTTCTGTCTGATGAGGCTCACGTTTCTAAACTCCAGGCCATTTCTGTCAAAATAAAGACAGAGAGGTCTAAGTGGTCATTTCAACAAAAGGAGAATGTTGAA
Organism: Bostrychus sinensis; assembly: GCA_020698575.1. Classification (NCBI taxonomy): domain Eukaryota; kingdom Metazoa; phylum Chordata; class Actinopteri; order Gobiiformes; family Eleotridae; genus Bostrychus; species Bostrychus sinensis. The sequence continues at coordinate 10,846,498 of CM036252.1, forward strand.
GCAGAAGTATAAGGCGAATGAGGGTAACTTTTAATTTATTTATCACCAAACCACGCGTATTTTATCAAATTTTATTTTACTTTCGTTTTCTAGAGACGCCCAAAAACACAACTAAAGCCACAAGTAAATGTTTAAATCCACATCGAAACAGTTTCCGTCGTGTTTCGACTTTAAATCAGAGCTCATTTCTGCTCAGAAATCCTCTTTACTTCTTGATCTATCGTCTCTTTCTTTGGTCACTTCCTGATTCAGTTTGGAGAGGTTGGCGGAGAATGAACGGTGCGCCTTTTTACGCACGGAGCTTTTGGATAAAATGTGACAACAGATTTTGAAAAGTAGCTTTTAATATGAGTCAACTTTGAATACAACAAACGCAGACTGAGAAAATATACATATATATATATAGAATAATAAGAATAAGTCCCGTTGGTCTGGCGCGTCCTCCTCGGATCCTCGCTGAGATCTGGCTCTGAGCAGACCTGACCTGGGTTTTTGTTGGTGGGAGGAGTTTGGTAAGATTACATAACCAAGCAGAGCAGTGACTTTTATAAATTGGTCAAACAGCACAGTCAGAAATCCCCTTATCACAGCTTTTTCTTTTTTTTTTTTTTAGCCTCATTTGACTTTATAATTCATCATTAAACAATAATACAGTTTATATTCTGATCTCCTGTCGCCTCTGTTGCGATATTTTGTTGTACCAAAGTCTGGTCCTTGAGTACTTTAGAGTAAATATACTGTAACAACAAAAGTAGTCAAAAATGTCAAAAGATTGCATAAATAAAAAAAGTAAAATAAAATAAAAATACTGACAGCACAAATTACTAGGCCTACATTTACTTTTACTGTTCTGTGAACTGCTGCTGTATACTGATACTTCTACCACTGCTACTACTGCTACTACTGATACTATTACTACCTTCAAGTACTTCATTTTAGAGTCTGCATGACTGGATGTTATAATTTTTCATTTATTTCAGAGAAGATTAATTAACATCTGGTTAACAAACGTTTTCAAATATATCAACTTCTTTATTCTATTAACTATAATACAATATACATATATACACTTATATACACTATACATCAGTGTTGTAGAACATTTCTCGAGTCCAAGTCACTTTGTTTGAGTCCGAGTCCAAGCATCATCAGTATCATTCCACTACAGTCTGCAGTTCAAGTTCAAGCACAGTCTGCAGTGGTGCAGTGCTGCCCCCTCCTGGCCCAGGGTGGAACTGTGCTTCAGTAGTACAGGTGTAACTTGGGTAAAGTGCAGTTCAAAGTATCATCTTCTACTGTAACCTCAGACACGGATCTGAACGGGCCCCAAGCTCCACAGAAAAGAGAAGTTCTTCCACTCCTGGTTTTTAAATCATTTACAGTCACTGCCTCATCTTGAATGATCCGATTCTGCTAAACCCACTTTTTTGAGCCTTTAACCATGTTATAATGTCTGCCTTAAGAACATGTTTGGAGTTGGTTTTATTTGTATTTTATCTTGTGAAGCACTTTGGAGGTTGTTTTTTTTTTTAAATGTGCTGTATAAATAAACTTTGAATTGAATGTTAGGAGAAGTCGACCCAGAGGCAGAGCCTGTACTGAGTTTCTCCTTTACATTTCATTAAAAGGTGAATTAAATGGGAGATGACTTTAAAACTGCTAAACTCAGCACGTTTGGACAAAATGCCAGAGAAGACACTTTTACACAACATCAGAGGAACGCTTGTAGCTTGTGTCACTCATATTCCTCTGTTACTGAACTTACAGCTCTTATGGAAATAGCTGTGATGACATTTGGCTTTAGTTCATTCAAAAACCTAAAATACTGAAGCTACAACATGAACCTAAACTCTTAACAACATCATGACTCCAAAACCAGTTTGTCACATTTATTTTATTAAGAAAATATATGTTCAGAAAAAACATTTCACGTTACATTCAAATAACAAGTGCTTTGGAAATCAGTGCAACTTAAAAATAACTTGAAGTTTGAAACACAGCAGGACTCACAAAGTAACGAGAATTTAAGATAGAGCTACAGTAACAGACTTCAACATGTGCATTTCAAAAACAAAGACATGAAAACAAAATGCATGTTAGCAGTAAATGCATTTCTCCTGAGATCTTTAAAATATTTGTACAATATTTAAAGTCTAACCCACGCAAAAAAAAAAGGTAAGTTTTGTGTATTTAGATCCTTAAACCATTTAGTTTTTTTGTATAAAGTTATATAAATGACTATTTTCTGTATAAAGTTAACAGCAGAGTCTTAAGAAGGCCGGGACTCAGTGGCATAAAAAAGCATCAGCATCAGACACATTTAGTCCCAGATCATTGATATACTGTAAATAAAGAAATAGCAGGGGGCCTAGGATAGAACCCTGTGGCACCCCCTTGTGGACAGTAACAAACTCAGAACCATTATATTTACTGCACTCAGTCCTATTACTCACACATTATCTGAGTAATAGGAAGCAGCTGCTTTCTGTGACCGTCCTGAGTGAAGAGGTCTGCTTTTAAACATCATGGTCGATGTAGGGGGAGCAGATTTCTAGACCCAGAAACAGTGACACACTTTTTTTGTCAAAAATCATGGTGCATTTGAATTTAAAAAGCAACAAAAAGCTTCAGAAATCCATATTTGTCCATAGTAGCTAGAATAGGCTTCAGTCACCTGTGACCTGAAATAAGTGGAAGAAGATGAACAAATGAATATGTTGTATTTGGTTAAACTTATTGCATTAAACACAAAGATAACCATAGCCTACAATAATCTCATTAGGCAGATTTGCAGGGACAGAAGACAGATGTTGGATTTGACAAAGATCCTCCTCTGCAGTCTTTGCATTATTCATTAATTCTTGTATCAATGACTGCCGCTCCTCACCCTTGTGCTCTGAGCTCACACTGTTGGACTGCTCTATGCATTTCTCTAAATCCCGGCAGCCAAGAGTCAGCAGACAGACCACCGGAAGCTCCACTGGAAGTCATGAGCAGTCGTCTTTATCGTCCGACTTTGTGCACGGCTGATATGACATGTCTGCTTCAATGACTGCAGGTGAAACGATAAAATCCTGCAGCGGTGGCCCCTCACTTGAATGGTACCCGGAGTCACAAGTCTGCACCTCTGCATTATCATTCATACATTTATAACTTTCATTGACAAAGACAATTGGGCGCGGCGTCGTCTCGGTTACAGGGCTGGGTTCTTCGAGTCCTGATGTGTTCACAGCCGGCAAATGAGTTAAAATAGGTAGGGCTTTGTGAACGGCTTCCAGGACACACGCTTCGACGTCGACAGGTTCTGTGTCGGCGTGGCTGTAACGAGAAGAGCCTGCGCTGATCCCGCTGGTCTGTCCTGATCTGCCCCCGCTGCCTGACAGTGGCTCCTTTGACCTGGGTAAAGAGAGCAATTATTACCACACAAATAGGAAATCCAGGCGCACCTCAAAAAAGTCAAATATTGTGCAAAAATCTATATATTTCAGAGCTTCGGTTTAACGCGAAACACATTTTATATCAATGGAGTACACACAGAGTGAAATATTTGATAATTTAGTTATAATTCATAGTTAAAAAACACAAAATTCAGTCTCTCAGAAAATTTTGATGATACATGACTGATTACATAAACAAATATATGCTTAAATATTTTACAGTTTGCGTCTTTTTTACTTACAGTGTTGGGCTGACTTTTGAAACAAGTGGCTCCACACTTAAAGAGCATATGGACAAGGACTCAGGCTTTAAAATCTGCATAAAAAGTTAAAGAAATGATTTCTAAAGAATAAGGAACAACAAATGTGATGTTTTATACAGAGAACCAACATGACACTTTTTGTTCAAATGTAAAAAAAAAAAGCAGAGAAATGTTTTTTTCCACAATGATACCTCTTGTACATCGTCTTATTTTGTTTTCGGAGAAGCCTGTGTCATTTCCGGTCAAAAAAAAAAACTTGCTGGTTGAATAAAAGTAACTTTAAGTCAGAATTTGCCAGGGGTATGAATAATTTCAGGCTTCACTGCATAAGGAGATAACTGACCGCAATCACCGCATCCTTCTTTGATTGTATATCCAGCAGTTTTGGTTTTTCCTTTTTGGCCGCTTTGTCCCACAACTTTCCCTTTAATCTGAAAGAGAAAACAAACATTTGCGTTACCGTCTCAAATCCTGCCGCACCAAGGCATAAGCCCGTGTACTTTCCTCGCTGGTCCTAAGCTCAGATAAATGAAGAGGACTGCGTCAGTAAAGGGCATCAAGTACAAAAACCTATGCCAAATTAAATTTACAAAGAGCCCTTCTAATGTGTACTTTAATAAACATGAAATTTTATATGTGACTTACTTTATGAAGGACACAAAAGCCACACCACTGACAAGGATTGCAGCGACACTTGGACACAAGATAACAGCGATGACCGCACTATATGGGGATGAAGCTGTGGAGAGATAAATGAATGATCTATTACAAGGAGTATGACATAAAAATGCTTGTAGTGAAAGGTGCACCACTCTATTTATGCATCAGAGATTTGATCAGCTTTGTGTTTGTTAACTACAGTACAGTACGTCACAGCCACATTAAAAGCTACAGGCTTTACAGTTTGTCTTTTTACATTAAGTAAGGACTTACCTGTTTTGAATTCCACCTCACTGCTGCTGTCACTAAATACTCCAGAGCTTGTGTAGGTCTTCATACTGACCACATATGTTTTACTTGGCTCCAAAGTATCACCACTGATTACAGAATAGCTCATGTCATCCATTGTATTCGTCATTACATTTACAGAAGTCTGTTTAGAAGAACAACAACATCAGAAATTGCCAAGAAAAAAACTCTATAATAAATAACTATAAATCAAACCTTTTTGTTGCCTCCTTTTATCTGGAAGGTCACAATGGCCTGAAGTTTATCTCGAAGCGATCTTCTTACATTTGATTCCCAATGTATTTGATAAATCCCATTTGATTCCTTCACTGAGATAATGTTTGGAGTTTTGGGTTTGACTGTATGAAATCAAAATCATTTATATCTAAGTTACATCTATGTTTATATCTACAGCACTATTTAATGCAAATGAAGTCACAAATTGGATTTTATTTTATATAATTATATTTTAAAAATCCAAAATGTTTTTACGCTCTTTTAAAGACATTTTACTCACTCGTTTCTGTGATGCTGATGGTTTGAATGTGCACACTTTGTCCTTCTTTAGTAACATTTGCTGTAAAAACTGTCTCTAAAATCAGCTTCATTTCCAAGGTCCAGCAACATCCTCTGTCACAATGCTCAAAAGCGTGAGTCTTAGTCCTGCGCACAGTAACAGAATGCATTACAGTCGAGTTCCTAACAATCGAAGGCGTATCATAAAGGAGAAGGTACACCGTTACGCCGCATTACAATAATAAAAGCAACTTACGCCTCAGTGTTGTAAAGAGTCATGATGTATTCAGTGCAGTTTAGTGCGTCCAAATGGCAGGACATCTTGTTTTCAGAGTCGTTGGTACAGTTCAGATTCAAACCTTGATTAGAGGAGTCATTATAGCCTAGAAAATAACATCTATACATTTAAATGTAAACTTGTGAAACTAAACTCACCAGATGTTGCAAGTATAATATTTCCCAAAGTGAACAAGATGAAAGTAATCATGTTGTCAAATTGCTGAAACGAGAAAACAACAAAATGTACCACAGAGTATAGGTTACTTCAATAGGCCAAATGTAGCCTAATTCTATTAAAAATCAGAAATCAATAGGCCACCACCTTTCTGTTAATCCTAAAATGCTATCTGTTTGTAGAGTCACTGAGCTGCACACTAAGTCCTTCCAAGGAAATATGTCTCTTCCTTAAATGGACAGAATCTTGGGAAACATTGTGCCACACTTTCCGTGGAAGGACGTCGCAATCATGGCACCAGATGTATGTTCCCAACACCCCCAGCTGGAGGCGCTATTGTACAAAGACGCACTTTATGAGAGGGCTGCTGCAGGGCAGGAATAGCCTACTCCTCTAATCTGTCCGCTGCTGCAGACGTTGTACTGAGGACTAAAATGTTGAGTGTCATTTCTGACTCTCCCCCCGCGGGTATCAAGGGTCTGGACGGCTTTGAATAAAAATGGTTCGTAAATGTGTTTTTGTTATTATTATTTCTGTTTATTTTGATAGAGCTTTTATTCGCCGCCTTCCTTTGTGTCTTTTGTGCGTCTGTGTCCATAGCCGTGGCCTTTTTTCTTGGCGTAAACATTTTTATTTTCCTATTCCCACAATAATCAATAATTTTGGGTTTCTTTCGCATTTGTCCACTGCCTGAGTGAAGTTCACTTTACGTAAAAATCACTGGATTACGACAGGTGCATTTGACAAAAGTGTGTCTACGTGCAGATGGGCCCCTCATTGTAGGCTCTATGAAGTGATACAGCCTACAACAAACATTCATGGAGTTGGTTCAGTCCAGGTGCATGATCTAAAAAGTTTGTATTTATTTATTTGGTTTGTAACCCAGGTCTAAAAATACTAAACTGCGGTGAAATAATAAAATTCCTATTATTGCGTGGCAGTGAACACACCACGTCACCACGCTGACCACGTGAGTTCGCCTCGGCCAATCGCGTGCCTAGTGGCGCTTATTTCAATGCGGCTGCGCTGCTCTCCAGTGAGAGCTGGGAGGGAGAGCTACAGGACCGCTGCACAGGTATCGTGTTAACACATTTAGCTTATTTTTCTCATTAAATCATGTCATCTGTGTTCTAAAACTTAGCTACATGTTATAAACTTGTAGGAGCCAGCTGTGATTAACAGCACCAGATATTATTCTAGCACAAAACGTGCAAAACAGCTCATAAAACGCACCTTTAAAACAGGAGCAAGGGGCATGGAGTTAGCGGATACAACAACACAGCTCCTTACGTGAGCAAAAGAAAACACCGTCAATATTGGCGCTAATAATGACGTGATTAGCAAGCTAAAAATAAACATATGCTTAATAACAGCAGTTATGTCATTAACTTTGTATTTTAGCACTTTTCTGGCGACTAGCATCACTTTTACAGCTGCTAGCTTAACTGATGGGGGACCACGGAGAAACACAACTCACCAGCACAGACTGCTCCTCTCCACTGAGGCAGAGGCAGCTGCTGCGTGGTGAAAAGGGGCTGTGTCACACTAATTACTGTCCCTGCGCAACAGGTAACAATATGGAACCATAGTACTTAGCGATAACAGAATATAAAAATAATACTACACAAGGGGTCAAATTAATAATATAGGGAAAAAAAATAAAATAAAAACACAAACATGGTGATATTTGCTATTTAATTATGTGTACACTGCTAAATGATATTAAACTTAACTAAGCTAGCTGGGCGCTAAATGGCTATTGCAGATTTAGCTAAAAATTGGTCCTGTCTGTCCTAACACAGGCCAGGTGTGCTCGGTTTGGGTACCACATCCTGATGGCGAGCTAAGAGCCCAACAAAGAACCTGAAAATCATCAATTCAACACAACAACCTTCTGCGGCCTGGTAGGAGGCTGTAGCAGCCTGTCCACTCCCAACTCTCACTCACACTCACACAAACATAGCTTTAAAGGTCTCTGTCATTTCAACAGACATTCAGTTTTACATATGGACAGTTAAGCCCACATCGCTGTGGCAAACTATTTACATGCATTGTGTGAATTATTGTGATTATTTTGTGCCTCCTGGTTTGGGAGTTGGATTACTATGGGACGTTCTACTGCTGCTTATTGTTGTATTTTGTTTTGGAAACGAGCTCTTTGATTATATCTACATGCATTTTAAAATCCTTTCAAGCCTGATACTTTGTAAATTATGCAGATTGTAAATATTTGGGTATATGTTGTATGTTTTTCACTTTTTCATCAATATATGGCACCAGCCACTTAAACTTAAATCTCTGTCTCTGTTGTATTATTCCACTGTGCTCCCACTTCCCAGAGAGCCACTGCCTAATTCTTGTGGTCAAGCCTAATCCAACTCAAAATGTAATTACAAATGTCTCTTTTCTTAGTGGCATGCCCCACATATGTGCTCCAGTTTGTTTGTTGCAGAGGACAGAGTGGTAGATTTGTGAGAAGTGTTCATTCGTCCAGGAGCTGATCTGGCTACAGTTGTACAGGTGAGCTGAAGTGTTTTCATGTTGTTTCAGCTCAGTAGCTGCACAAGTGTACAGGCCAAACAGATTTTAACAATTTCCATCTCAGTTGATTTATTACAGGCTATAATTTTATATTCAGGGGAAAAAGTCATTAGGCTTCTGAAACTAAAACTAGGCCTTAAGAGCAAAAAGAATTGGTCTACACAATGTCATGAGGCTTTTTGTTTCACTACAACAGTGCACTATAAGTTGTATGTTTAAATGTCAATTTTTTTCTTCAGATTTTCATAAACACATTTGAATTCAACCAACTTTATACTTTTTACTTTGATTCCTTTAAATGGCTCAATTCCTGCAAACAGTAGGCATAACTAACTTTAATAAACACAGCCAAATTATAGTCAATGTGAATAATGTTTCCTTTTTACTCACAGGACTATGGAGGTAACCAAAATCTTTCAGCTTGATACAGCCTTTCTCTTTACATCTAGTGCAGGGGTGGCAAACTCAATTGGTGCGGGGGCCAAAATTACAAAAACCAGTCTTGGTCGTGGGCTGAATATGAGTATTGTATAAATAATAAAGCCAGCTTACTGTATTTTTGTTCTCAGTCAGGCTGCAATAGGCGTTTTAACAGAGAATATTACTTCTCCATAGAACTACAAATGCAGATTTTTGGATTTAAGGAGGTTTAAGTTTACTGTTTGCTTTGAATCTGAGCTTAGAACTGAAGAAATAACAATAAATAGGCCACACACTCAGACTACAACACAAACTACTAAGAAATGATTACATATGTATTATTATTTACTGCCACAGTTACCTAACTGCTCATACAACACCGGTGTTTTCACCAGGTCTGCTCTGGTTTACTGTGACAGTACAAACAGCAGATAAACATTTAGGTGCAAGCCATGAGCCTTATGTGAATGAATATTAGCGCTGCTTTAAGCCTGCACAGGAGTCAGCACCTACACACAAATAAGGTGTACTTTACTTGTAGTTTTTTATTGAGCAACCCACTGTCCACCTCTCTGTCCTCTGCAGGACACAGTGTGGACCTGATTTGTCGCTCTGTCTGTGTGAGTTTAGTTCTGTTTGCTGCGTGTTAATGTGTGCATTAACAAGAACTCTGTAGCGACAGAGAGAGGGAGAGGGGGAAAGAGCGACGCAGTGAATGAACTTAAACAGCTCTGATAACTTGTCTTTACTGACACAGTGTGACTCAGGCTCTTATTAAACCACTACTGTCTGTCGCTTCTGTTTGTGGAGACAGGGTTTGTGAGGGTTAATGAATTTTTATGTTTATTTATTACTGCCACATTAGCTCATGATGATTTTTATCAATAGGTATTACTATCTTTATGATTATTTATGAATATTAATCTTCAATAGCTTTAGCATTATGGGCTGTAGTGACAAAAAATTCACACCACTTATCAATTATGACTTGGTGAACCTACTACAACATTAACTCTTCCATTTCTACAGTGTAATAACATTTTTATGAATATTAATTCTCACTTGCTTTGGCATTATGGGCTGTAGTGACACCAAACTCACCAGTTTTTTTATATTTTTTTTGTTTTTCTAATCATAATGAATTGGAGCATATGTATTAAGTGTACAATCAAACATAGCAACAGGAATAAAAGTTAGGATGCATGGATTAAACAGTTAGACCTGAACCTACCATGGACAGAGCAGGAGAGAGCAGCAGGACCATCTCCGTCCTGTGGGACTTTTATTGTGATACTGGGCTATACAAATAAAACTGAATTGAAGTGAGCTGAAATTGAATTAACAGTAACACTTCTCAATAGAGGTAAGATCTTAAGCCTGAGCCCGAGTCCGAACCCGACCCGGCCCGTTATCATCATTCATACAATCATTACGTTCGGGTCGGGTCGGGCTTCTCTCTCGCTGACTTTTTTAATAAATATATGTTTACAAAAATGTATACTAAAACGATGTGTGGATACTAAACTAAGGAATACTTGTTATAAATAAATAATTTGGTTAAAACAGAGAAGGCGCTGTAAGGTAATTGCTATATAACTGCTACTAAACAGGAAGCGCAGAGCCAGGGCACGCTTTGCGCACGTGTCGTGAATGTAATCTTCCCTCCGCAAGTCCGCATCTGTTTAGTTTAGGTCTCCCTGATATGGAGCAGCAAGAAGTCAAGGATAAACTTAAGACAGGGAACTGAAAAGGCAAACACGCACCGCCGGTAAGAGTGAGGCTGCAGTATTTCTCCGCGTAATTAAGCGAGTGCGCATCAAGATCTCTCTTTCACTCTCTTTGTCTGCCTCTTATTCTGTGTTCCAGCGTTATTTCGTTGTGCAAATGCATTTATCATGATCATAAAAATATGTAGATTATTTTAACCTTAAGAAATCTTGCGTTTTTTTCTGCCAAAAATACTATGGGATAAATTGAAATTTCGGGTTTGCTTCGAGCTCGGGCCTGCAAATCAAGTTAATTGGTCGGGCTCGGGCTGGGTTGGGCTTTAATGCCCGCGGGCCTGGGTCGGGTCGGGCTGGATTTTTTAGGCCCCATCTTACCTCTACTTCTCAACTATTTACTGAGAAATAATGCAGAAATTACAGAAACTTTGCCAGTTTCCAGCTTTTGGATACCAAACTCTATACAGTAAGTCAGATGTAGTTTCTAAAATGTTCTGATAATGAGGACAAGAGACAAACAATCATTCATTTATTTCAGCCCCCAAAAGATCTACAACTGGTAACATTTGAGAACTAGACATGAGCACAGCGCCCTCTATGGGCCTCTTATGTGATTACTTTAGCAGAGACTGGTCACATCACTCCAATATTACAAGCTTTTATTTTGTTTTTATGTATTTAAGGACTTCCATTTAACTTTAACAGCCGATGAACATTCATTTACAAATCCATCATATATTACCATAACATCATTAACACTTTTAGTCTATAACTATTTAGAGTCTTACCATTAGAGAGCGAGGCAAAAACAAACAAAAACAGGAAACAGCAAGTGATTATTAGGTGCATTTACTTTATTAGTCTGTAAGCTTCAACAGTTTACCAACAAGGTATTTTGTATTTGTTTGTAAAAATGTGACGTATTTTAAATGTTACTTTAAAAATGGTATTGTTTGTCACTTTTTATTGTCAGTAAAATTCAGCTGATAATATAAATACAATAAAAAACAAGTACAAATAAATATAAAAAAATAGTAAAATGTATAAAAAATATGATACAATACATATAATAAATTATATAATTATTATAAACATATAAAAAATATTAAAATATACAGTCTAAGAGGATTTGTATAGGAATAAGTGGAAAACATCAGTATTTTACATAAAAAGAAATACTTAAACCTTGCTGCCTAGACATATCCGATCACATTGCAAATGGGTCTGGATCCCTTCTTATCACAGACAGACAAATTTAAAGGTGCATCTAAATAAATGATCACTGAATAGTTACATATATATTGCATAGATTCAGTGTAACAGAGTGAAATATTTCAAGCATTTATTTTATCTATGGCTTACAGTTAATGAAAACCAGAATTCAGTATTTCATAAAATTCTGCTGTAACATAATCATTTCAATTACAACAAATAAATGCTTGAAAGATTTCTCTCAGCTTTACTGATTTTATGAATTTAACTTGGACTGAACATCTGAAATAATTTCACTTTTTTACAGTGTTCTAGCTGCACCATTACCCTGCAAAGCCTTTAATGCTGAAAAGTTATGAAGACCAAAAGTCAATAGGAACAACTCTTATTAAAATGTAACAGACCCCCAATGTAAGTGAGAATTTATATCTACAATGTGTTCCTATGTTCCCCAGTCCAAAATCAAACAAACAAAAAACAAAACAAAAGAGGCAAAATAAAGAATAAAAGGAACTGCGCGTTTAAGAAAGTCTATATTCCCTGGGAACATAGGTACCAGGGAACAAAAGGTGCTTTTCCGCTGGGGAGAACGGTACGGGACGTGTCAGTACAGGACGCTTTGGAACGGGTCGCCCCAAACCCTGCGTGTTTTCATCTGGGACCGGCGTCTGTTATGTAAACACTGACGTCACACAAACGCAACAAAGGTTGTGTTAATAAATGAGATAAAAATGTGTTTGAAGCTGTTTTTTAAAACAAACGCAGTGGCTATATTTAATAAAAAGAGGAGAGTAAAGCCTGGTGTCTGTGTGAGGATTGTGATTGTGTCTGTGTGAGGATTGTGATTGTGTCTGTGTGAGGATTGTGATTGTGTCTGTGTGAGGATTGTGATTGTGTCTGTCTGTGTGAGGATTGTGTCTGTCTGTGTGAGGATTGTGTCTGTGTCTGTGTGAGGATTGTGTCTGTGTGAGGATTGTGTCTGTGTGAGGATTGTGTCTGTGTGAGGATTGTGTCTGTGTGAGGATTGTGTCTGTCTGTGTGAGGATTGTGTCTGTGTCTGTGTGAGGATTGTGTCTGTGTGAGGATTGTGTCTGTCTGTGTGAGGATTGTGTCTGTGTCTGTGTGAGGATTGTGTCTGTGTGAGGATTGTGTCTGTCTGTGTGAGGATTGTGTCTGTGTCTGTGTGAGGATTGTGTCTGTGTGAGGATTGTGTCTGTGTCTGTGTGAGGATTGTGTCTGTGTGAGGATTGTGTCTGTGTGAGGATTGTGTCTGTGTGAGGATTGTGTCTGTGTGAGGATTGTGTCTGTGTGAGGATTGTGTCTGTGTGAGGATTGTGTCTGTGTGAGGATTGGGATTGTGTGTCTGTGTGAGGATTGGGATTGTGTGTCTGTGTGAGGATTGGGATTGTGTGTCTGTGTGAGGATTGGGATTGTGTGTCTGTGTGCGTGTGTCTGAGGATTGGGATTGTGTGTCTGTGTGCGTGTGTCTGAGGATTGTGTGTCTGTGTGAAGATTGTGTTTCCCTTTTATTTCTGTTCTTTTTTTTTTTTTTTTTTTTTTTAGTGAAGCTTCTCTCTCATCCAATCAGCTCGCAGCGGTGCCCGCCTCTGACCGTTCCAGACGCTTAACTGAGCCAAAAGTAGAACAGCTTGGAACATTTTTTTGGGAACGCTTTGGAACGCTTTGGAAAGTGGAAACACCCCCAAACCGCCCCATCCCGTTCTAGTGGAAAAGCGCCTTTAGGAACTGATTCATAGTACAATAGAAAAATAGAATGTGTGCTAATATTTGCTGCATAATAACAATGCTAAACTGATGCTAGATCTACTGTAGAAAATAAACTATCACTTCTCTTGAATCCCATTTCATTTCACTCCCCTCTGTCCCTTATTACAATCCACTAAATATATTTACCACAACAGTCTTCTGCAGAGAGCAAAGTCACACTGTGGCAGAATATTCACTCCAGTCGACCACGTCTCAGGTAAATCACGTGTCCTACGTTGTTCTTCCTGTTAAACATAAAAAGATTATCCACCCAAAATGACGGCATATAAAACATAACATCACATAGAAAAAGGATTAGACCCTCTGATACTTGACACTACTGTATATGTTTTGTTCACCAATTTAATAACCAGTCTGTAAAAAATATTATGCCATTAATGTCCTTTAACCCTTGCGCCTCAATGAGAAGCGTCATTTTTAAAGGTTATTTTGGTGATAAATTTGCAGTGGTTCTTACCTTTTCTATGAAATGAGTCTCAGGTGTGTATTTTATCGCTAATGTTGATTTTCTAAACACAAATCTAATATTACTTCATTATTACACTCTCTAACTAAATCTGTTACATTGCTCCTGTTCAGTGAGAATATAGAAATGGTAATACTTTAAAATCTTTTAATCAACTTGATTATAAATACCAAGTGTTTAATTATTTTAAGAATTTTAACCCTTTTTATGCCAGTGTAGGTAATGGCATCTAAATTTTTTGTAAAAATAAAAAATAAATAAATATATAAAAAAAAAAAAAAAAAAATTGTCCTCTCGCCCTCCGCGGGCGGTTTCATCCATCCAAGCTCGGGTCCTCTACCAGAGGCCTGGGAGCTTGAGGGTTCTGCGCAGTATCTTTGCTGTTCCTAGGACTGCGCTCTTCTGGACTGAGATGTCTGATGTTTTTCCTGGGATCTGCTGTAGCCACTCTTCCAGTTTGGGGGTTACTGCCCCGAGTGCTCCGATGACCACGGGCACCACTGTTGCCTTCACTTTCCAGGCCTTCTCAAGTTCTTCTTTGAGGCCTTGGTACTTCTCCAGTTTCTCGTGTTCCTTTTTCCTGATGTTACAATCGCTTGGTATTGCGATGTCAACCACAGCGGCTCTCCTCTGCTGTTTGTCCATCACCACAATGTCCGGTTGGTTTGCCACTACCATTTTGTCTGTCTGGATCTGGAAGTCCCACAGGATCTTAGCTCGGTCATTCTCTATCACCTTTGGAGGTGTTTCCCATCTTGACCTCGGGACTTCCAGACTGTACTCAGCACAGATGTTCCTGTACACTATAGCAGCCACTTGGTTATGACGCTCCATGTATGCTTTCCCTGCCAGCATCTTACAGCCTGCAGTTATGTGTTGGATTGTCTCAGGGGCCTCTTTGCACAGTCTGCACCTGGGGTCTTGTCTTGTATGGTAGATCTTGGCCTCTATTGCTCTGGTGCTCAAGGCCTGCTCCTGTGCAGCCATGATCAGTGCCTCTGTGCTGTCCTTCAGTCCAGCCCTTTCTAGCCATTGGTAGGATTTCTCGATGTCAGCCACTTCAGTTATCTGTCGATGGTACATCCCATGTAGGGGCTTTTCCTCCCATGATGGTTCCTCCAGCACCTCGTCCTCTGTTTTCCACTGCCTGAGACATTCACTGAGAACTTCATCTGTTGAGGCCATCTTCCTGATGTAGTCAAGGATCTTGGATGTTTCATCCTGGACAGTGGTTCTGACACTCACTAGTCCTCTGCCTCCTTCCTTGCGCTTAGTGTACAGTCTCAGGGTGCTGGATTTGGGGTGGAACCCTCCATGCATGGTTAGGAGCTTTCGTGTTTTCACATCTGTGGTCTGAATCTCTTCCTTTGGCCAGCTTATTATTCCCGCAGGGTATCTGATGACCTGTTGATTGCCCTGACTTTGTTCTTGCCATTGAGCTGACTCCTTAGGACTTGCCTTACTCGTTGGAGGTATTTGGCTGTGGCTGCTTTTCTTGTGGCCTGGTCCAGGTTGCCATTTGCTTGTTGGATTCCAAGGTACTTGTAGCTGTCCTCAATGTCTGCTATTCTGCTGTCTGGGAGTGGGACCCCTACTGTATGGACTACCTTCCCTCTCTTTGTCACCATCCGCCCACACTTCTCAAGTCCGAATGACATTCCGATGTCATTGCTGTAGATCCTGGTTGTGTGGATCAGTGAGTCAATGTCTCTCTCGCTCTTGGCGTACAGATTGATATCATCCATGTAGAGGAGGTGACTGATGGTGGCCCCGTTCCTGAGTCGGTATCCATAGCCAGTCTTGGTGATGATCTGGCTGAGGGGGTTCAGACCTATGCAGAACAGCAGCGGGGACAGAGCATCTCCTTGGTATATCCCACATTTGATGGACACTTGTGCATTTGGCTTGCAGTTGGCCTCAAGGGTGGTCTTCCACTGCCTCATCGAGTTTGCAATGAAGGCTCTTAGAGTCCTGTTGATGTTATACATCTCCAAGCATTCCATGATCCATGTGTGTGGCATTGAGTCACAGGCTTTCTTGTAATCAATCCAGGCGGTGCACAGATTAGTGTGTCTGGCTTTGCAATCCTGAGCCACTGTTCTATCTACGAGCAGCTGGTGTTTAGCTCCTCTGGTGTTTTTACCGATGCCCTTCTGCGCTGTGCTCATGTATTGATCCATGTGCCCACTTATCTTAGCTGCTATGATGCCTGACATGAGCTTCCATGTGGTGGGGAGACAGGTTATTGGTCGATAGTTGGATGGGGCCGTTCCATATATATATATATATATATATATATATATATATATATATATATATATATATATATATATATATATATATATTATTATTCAATATTCTCAATGCAAAGTGATTTTTATTATTATTTTTTTGGTTGGTTAGGTTATTACAACCTTTGGAAAGTCAGAGATGACCAACAACACTGATTCAGATAGATTTGTAATTTTTTTGTTACTACCAAAAAATTACAATCAGTTTTGATGGGAGTTGGTTTTTAGATTCTACATAGCACAGGAAAAAATATTCCCTAAAAATGTTGATTTTTGAGATAAAAATCCAGTTTGGTTGGAGAATATTAAAACATTTTTTATTTTATTTTTTTTATTTTATTTTTTTTAATTTTTTTTTGGACAAAATAGTTAAATATTTGGTATTTATGATCAGGGCACAAGTTGATTAAAAGAAAGAAGTAGCAAAAAGAAAAGTATAAAAAAATATATACTTTTTTAAAATGTTTTGTGATGGGGACATTTTGGTTATTTAAAGGTACAGTAAGCAACAGCGCTTGTACTGGTCTAAAACAGTACTGCAGTCTAAATCAAAACAATGGTGTCTTTTCTGATTGGACGATCAGCAATGCAGTTTTAGAACCAAAACAAAAAATATAAACAAACTTTGATTGGGCATTATATAAAACATATTTTTAATTTTTAATAACTCAGCTGTTCCATTGTTATCAGTAAAACTAATATTTGATTTAAACCTCAACCTTGTTTACCTCATATCTTGGGACATGTGGGTAATTTTTTATGAAATATAACAAGTATACACTGCTCATAGCACCTTTTAGCAAGAGCAACATAACTTTTTAAAAATTGGGGTATAAGGCTTAAATACTTCACTATTATAGACAATGCCCAACGTAAATAAATTTAAGACGCTTTCTAATCAAAGCAGCTCCATGCCAAATTTTAGTTTTACAGACAAAACCCAACAGGAGGAGGAATGAAAGATTTCTGTTTTTAACGCTCCTCTTTCTCAATGGCACGTAAGCTTATTTTTCCTACAAAAAATGCAGTACGTACCTTGTTTAGTCGCCACTGTCCATCACAAATATAGGCAGGACGATCACGGCACAGAAAACAACAGAGCCATGAATTAAATACAGTGCAATGTTTCGAGCCAGGTCCGAAACATTCAGGGCTGCGTTTCCATCTGAAAGTAACAAGAAGAAAAGCTGTAGTGAGATCTGGTGTAGCCTATAGCTGCACATGCTGAGGGTAAAATCCAGGTCAAAGAACTGAGCCCAGAGTTTATTAATAAGGTGACCGTATCCCTGTTTGTTTTCATGAGGCAGAATACTAAAAATGAACAGTTGTTTGTGGTTTTTTGTTGAACACACTTTAAACTGAGTAGCCAGATCTGATAGTTGGTTGTATTTGCTAAGCTTAATAGACCAGAATAAACATAATATAAAAGGTCTAAGTATTTTTGCGTTCATTCATTTTCCTTTTTAGACATAAAACAAAACAAAAAAAAAAACTAAAATTCAAAAAGGATGGCATTTTGTTTTTTGGGAAGAATGAAAAATACAGGATTTACACAAACATAAAGACCTGGTCTGTGTATGGCAAAAAAAAAAAAAAAAACGAAAACGACAAGAACAAAAAAACAAAAAACAGCGCATCAACATAAGTAGGGACTGAGTTCAAAACTAAATCCCGGGTGTTATATATTTGGGACATTTAATGTGGCCAGACACAGTCACAAACAGGCAGCAAAAGCACAAGTGTAGTGCCAAAAACCAAAATGGCCTCTTTTTTTGTGTTTTGTTTTTGTGTCCTAATAGAAAAATTAAGGGACGCAAACATACATAGACCATAAAAGTTTTTTATTTCACTCAAAATGTTTAAAAATTGCTAAAAGTAAAGACAATGTAATGTTTTAATGTTTTTATTTGAAATATTTTTGGAATTCCACCATAGAATATAGAATATGGTCTGTCGTTTTTGGCACGATTCTTAAACATTAAAAGGGTAGTCCTGATTTAACGTTGTCTAACTGTAGGCCATCTTAAATCCAAGATTATTACTAGAGATGTAACGATATCCAAATCTCATGATACGATATTATCACGATATTACCCTCACGATACGATATTTATTGCGATATTGTGGGGCGGCTCACAGTATTGTGGAAATGCTCACAATAACATATATAAAATGCCCTGCAAAGCCCTTGGTGCAATAATTATTGTCATATTTCATGTTTTATCTGATCTAAAGTGTGACAGATAACTAAGTTTTCATCTGCATCACATTAGTTTGGTCTTAAACAGCAGCTCGAACAGGTCCCATGAAAAATGACCATATAAGAAGGGGGAAGTTCCTTATATGTCAATGGACACGAGGCTCTTGTTAACAAAGAGCAGTCTCTCAGACATTACTGATCAGGGGTCAGCACAGAGGCAAATGAACGAGTGAAGCATTGCGGTGCCGCGGGAGAACCTAAAAAGTAACTTTTAATGTATTATTTACTAACCTTTTAATCCTCCGCTACAGAAAACAGCCGTGAGTCTTGATATTCGCTGATTTATCTTGCTAACGCTGCTAAAAACACCGGCTTCCTCCACCATGTTGGCTCAAACGGAGCAAAGGATCATGGTCTATGTAGTTCTCTCTGCTTTTTACCACGCTGCTACAACAAAACTGTTTCCACTTGGGGAGAATACTGTTTGATAACGTAACGAGATCACGACGATATCAAAACACTTTTGCCATCACGATATCACCAATACCATTACATCCTTAGTTGTTACCAATGTTACTTTTCACTGATCACGTCCAGTGCCGGTCCTTTATATCTATTTGGGGGCCCTAAGCAAGATTAACTCTCAGAATGACTCTTTCAAAAATAACAGGAGGTAGCAAGCTAAAATATTGAATAAGCTACACAGGCAGCAGTAAAAGAAATCAATCATAGTTGCAGAATCAGTCAAATATATAGATAATGCTAAAGTATAGGGGCCCTCTAATGCCTGTGGGGGCCAATGCAGTTGCTTACTTTGCCCTGATCACATCTCAACTTTTAACTTTGGGCAAGCTGAACATTGATGAAGTTTCTTATCTAAATCTGAGGAGCCTCTAACCTACCTTTTCCATGGGTCGTCGGTTCTTTGGTTCCCGTCGTAGAAACCTCGCTGTCTGTTCCCACATTCAGCACGAAAAACTCTACAGAGAAAAATAAGAATGCAGTTTGGTTTTCAGTAAAATTAAATACCAATTATTTGCTCTTTAGAGAAAATTGTCTGAATAAAAATGAACTGAACTCACCAGAGCTCTCATGAGTCCAGCGTCTCTTCTCTCGATCGTAGTTGGCGTACATGTAACACCAGTACCGCCCCGAGTCCTGAGGGGTGAGTCCCGTCAGGTGGATCCGGACCTGTCCCAGTCTGAGAGCCTCTCTGTCACAGTGGACCCTCCCAGAAAACGTCCCCCGCCCCGGCCCGGTCAGCTCCACTCCTTCAGCCATCTCAAACACCAACCTCTGAGGCGGCGACGTCAGAAAACAGTAGACGATCAGGGACGAAGGGTCGAGGCTGGTGGGACTGTCCCATTGGAGAGTGGCATTGGCGCCCTCTGCTGCCTGCAACCGGGACAGTCCTGGAAAGAAATGAACAGAAACATAACCATTTGGTCTGAATATACTTTACTAAACACACTTGTAATTAATTATTCTGTTAGATTCTATGGCAGAAAGGGGCTATATTTTGCAAAATCGACTTTTCTTTTCCTTTTGTAGTAAAATGGCATCATACAAAAAATTTAAGGAAGTTAAGTGCTTTTTCTTCGATTATGAACGAACACAACACTCTGCTGCCCTCTGCTGGTCTCTTTACCGGTTTCTTTGTGGCACCAGTAGAGTACTTAATAAAAACACGTTTTTTGGGGGCACATAATGTTTTTAAAGGTTGTAAAACGTGCTGCTGATCTAGAGGTGACCAAGATTAGTTTAAAAAGATAAATAAAAACTTAATACAGCCCTTTTTAAGATGTTAATCTATTTTATTTGTTACGCTAAATGCCAAGACAAAAGTATTTTACTGTAAAGCAGCAGAATTTTACATATGTGAAATGTCTTTTTGTTGCATTCACATCTGCTCTGTTTGGTCTAGTACCTTGTTACTGTTTCTAAATAATAATAATAATAATAAAACCTACCACAGACGGAGTAGGTCAGACCTAAAAGCACCAGGACACAAACTGTCTTCTTCCTGGGAGACAAAAGAATTAAAGTAAATGTTCTGCTAATTAAAAAGCCCGAGTGACATCTTCTCCCTACATTATGATCATTGTTTTAACTCAGACACAGTTTAATAATCTATAAAACAGAAGTTTACCTGTACATTACTTGTGATGGAGGTTAGATGCTCCAAAGCAAAGGGCAAAAGGAAGTTGTGATGTTTTCCTCCAGAAGTTTTTACAAATGGCATCACACAAGGTTTTCCTGCATACAATAAAATAAGCAACCATTATTCAGACTTCAATGTAGTTTTTGAAAAATATGAAGGGGAGACAGGGAACTTTTTGCTTGAGCGTCAACTCAGGTTATTCATTCTGAAGAGCTCAAAACTTTATAGAAAGCTACAATTGTCCTTGTTACTGCCTGGAGGAGAGATGTAACAGTGACTACAACTGCTGAAATAAGTTTACAGGATCTGATTTATGCAGAACAGAAAAATTAAGATGGAACCTTATTAACCTGAACTGCAGTAGTAAAAAAAAAACACATTTGTTCCAAAACTCATGTGTCGTGTATATTTACACGTGTAAAGTGCACTTCTGTGTAAAAGCTTAATTTCTTTCCAACTCCAGCACAAGACTCAAATTCTAATCATTTTAGAAAAAAAATGGGCTTAACCCAGAAAACAGATCTGTTGCCTCGATCAGAAAACACTGTTTTTTTCTGTTGGGAATAAGTGTTTACTGATTCCTCAGACATTTTTTATTTTGTAGTAAAATGGCTTCATACAAAAAGTTTAAGGAAGTGAAAATATTTTTTTCTCTCTCGAGTCTCTGAAAGAGCCAACACTCTGCGCTCTGCTGCCCTCTGCTGGTCTCTTCACCTCATTGCCTCCTTTCAGTAAAAAAGCATATTTTTACCCATGTGTGGGTTAAAGTGAACTTTATATGCTTTATATGCAAAATAAACTAGAAAAATGCTGCTTTGGCGAAACCAATCACATAATTGTAACTATAACACAGCTGACACTAGACCAAAAATAACTCTGGTGAAATTTTTTTCAATTGTGTTGCAAAATAAGCTGCAACACAAAACTGGCCCAACGTGGTTGGAATGGGTTGGAGCCTAATTGACGCCTGCAAACAAAAAGATTCACAGTCCACAAAAGAAAATGTATAAACAAAATTACCATTTATTTATTTGTCTTTGGTTTAATCAAACACTAACCCAGTAACTGGCAGCACAGAAAGTACTTAAAAGATAAATTTATTTCCCCTTTGCCACTCCAACCACCTGACCCTGGGACCCGCTGCCTTCTGTCGCCGGTGGCAGCAGTCTTTGAACGCGACGTGGAAAATGTTTGGGAACTATTATGAACACTGTTGATTGTGGAACTGGATAAGGTAATCTATGGAAAATAAAAGCGTTTAATGCAGTTTATTGGACACTTGGTCATTTCTGGACACGTGTCTCTACAAGAAGACTGCACTGATGTAATGTTAACTGCTCCTATAAAACTGCTAAATATCAAGCCAGCTGCAGTTTTTTCTACCCTGGCACTGACATTACACATATGTAGTCATTTGCCATTTGGTATTTATTTCCTGGTGGACAGTGCTGCTAATTCCTTTATTGAAAATGTGTTGTGGTCTGCTGAGCTTAGGCCTACATCACCAGGGTCAGTTCCCACATTTTTTAGAATCTAGGGTTAAACATGTGCCATTTACCGGAAAATAATCTCTGGAAACATAAACAAAACACTGCCACCTATGGCACGTGGTCTAAGAAAAAGAATGACGTCATGATGAAAACAAACCACAGCGTGCCATAAAGTCAACATATTTAACACTGCATATATCATCACATTGTTTTAATAAAAGACTGGTGGGTTATAATTTCAGATAATTCGGCATAGACGGATTACTTCGACCTATCTACCCTATTTTACCATAAAACCTGAAAAAAATGTTTGCTATGTGCATTATTGTGAGGTCAAAATAGATGTTAATTCTAATACTCACAGGTTTTTGTCGAGTTAGCTGCTGCTCTTTAGCCTCTTTTCTTTCCAAGGTTTCCAAGTTGATTGTTAAACGTCGTGCTTGAACAGGGAATAACTCGTGACTCCCACCTGATCTGAGGGCTGGGTCTAAGTTACAGTAAAACGTTTTGGAGACGTAATGAAAACAAACTACAAACACCAACTCTGAGCTGGGAACGTATATGATCGCTAAGTTAAACTGAGGGTAACAGATTTGTTAAGCACATGGGGAAAGATAAGAAACAAAACAAAAGAAAACAATAACATCTTAGTCAAAGTGAAAGTAGGTTAGCTCAGGTTATCTGAGTTTACTACGCTAAGGTTATTATAGTTTACATAACAGGAACAATGGCTTTTTAACTCTGATGCACTTTCAAAATGGACTCCTCGCACTTAAACAGATCAAGCTTTAAAGAAAAGATGACTGTTTTTTACACTTTTTCCCCTTAAACCAGTATCTGTCCTTCTCATACATATAGAAATAATGCTTTTTGTTTATTCTAACCACTAAATTGCCAAGTTTTTGACACAACAGCACTCCATTTTATGATCTAAAAACACAGAAAATGAATAATTTTCAGTACACTAATGACCAAACTGGATTATTTATGGTTTGATTACTGCAGCTGTATGTGGAAGATTACCAGCCAAATTTGTTCATAAGCATTTTTATTATTTAAATACATCAAATACATGTTTTTATACACAACTTTTTTTGTATTTCGCTAAATCTACCTAGCATAACTTATCATATGCTTGAACAATGTGTAAAATATGCTCAAAAATAAAGTCCAAAAACACAAAAATATGCAATTTTTT
Source organism: Bostrychus sinensis (assembly GCA_020698575.1). Classification (NCBI taxonomy): domain Eukaryota; kingdom Metazoa; phylum Chordata; class Actinopteri; order Gobiiformes; family Eleotridae; genus Bostrychus; species Bostrychus sinensis. The sequence goes on from CM036252.1 coordinate 10,869,607, forward strand.
ATTTGCACATTATACAAATAGCCAGAAAAAATAAAGTAAAAACTTAAAATATGCATGACAATACAAAACAGCATGACACGTTAAGGAAAAGTTTAACCTCGGTCTTGTCGCTGGCTGAGCCATAAATACTTTAAATAAAAGTCACAACATTTCATCCAGACGACATATTTTAACCTCAAAAACAACAGCCTGCCTGTGTTCATAACGTTCATCTCATGTTCTCATCCAGTCAGTCCATTTTCAACTTAATTAATGTGCCTTGGTTGTTGATGTAAAGATAAAGAGCCCAGGCAAACAGCAGATCTCTTAGTTCAGGGGTAAATGCTCTAACTTTTAAAATGCAAATGGCTCACAGTAAAACTAGTCAAATGTGCGATAACCACTGCTTTGTTTAAATCAGTAAAACCAGCTCAGTTTACATGTATGAGGTAGACAGGATTGGAACTAGGGCAACCACCTCAAAAAGTACAAGAAGTGGGACAATTTGTGCGATTTGGTGGGACAAGGCGGGACGGACTCAAGAAATAAATCTTTTGATATATAAATGTAGCTTTACCAACTTACTGAAATTCATGTTACTACAGTTTAGGGCCTATAACACATTTCATGAGCTGTTTTTATTCCAAAAAAAAACATATTTTGCAAAGTAATGTAATAAAAAAAGGTGAAACAGCTCTCAGTGTGTATTTTCTCAAAATAATCCAGCACCAACCCCAGCTCACAGCAGGAGAGGCCTGTCCTGAGACACAGGGGCAGTAACACACCTGCTGTATAATCCAACCTATCACAAATATTCTACATTTTACACAAGGAATACTGACTTTACCATGTTGTTCTTAACTTGAATCTCACTTTTTGTAAGATCCACTGAGCACCAAGGAAAAAGTGGGACATTTTCTTAATAAGTTGGACAGAGGGACAGAGGACTAAACGGCTGTGAAGTACAACCAAAAGTGGGACAGGTGGTGACCTTAATTCAAACTCAGATCTTTTGGGCAGAGCTGCTCTGCTGATTCCACTACACAGTACATGGCCAGACAAGAGCGTTGGGATAAGATGGGTCTTTAAATTGTACTACGTGCTATATGCTGAGACTTTCAGTGATACTGTTTTTAATGCTTTTAAAATTCATTTAAAAATAAATGGTTTAATAACTGTGTAAATGACAGGGTTATATTGTACATAAAGATAGTGTTTCCTGTGTTGGTGGCAATGTTTCTGGCAATAGCTCTAATGTTTATCCTCCATCTTAGGCAAAAAAAAACCCTCTACAATGGACATCAGATATTGTGAAAAGTTGTAATGTTCTAGAGGAAATCTAACAGCATATCTAAACATTAGTAAGAAATATCAGATCCTATTCAGCAAATCTGATGCAGGGCAGTCTAAGCTTCTTTTATACAGAATCTTTCACAGCAAAAATTCACAAAGTGCAGGAAAGAACATCATAACACTGGCAAAAACAAAAAAAGTGAACTGTCAAAACAATAAAACATCAAACCAAGTCAACTAAAGGCTCGTCTAAATAAAAGTGTCTTCAGCTGCTTTTTAAAAGCATCCACAGAGTCGGCCACACAGAGGGACAGGGGCAGGGTGTTCCACAGTCTGGGGGCTGCTGCCTGGAAGAACAGGCTTTGGCTCGAGGAGCAGAGAGTGCGCCCAGAGGAGTACGGGAGCAACAAGTCAGTGATATACTGGGGGCCCCTGTCCATTCAAAGCTCTAAAATTCAAAACTAAAATTATAAAATCAAATCTAAAGTTGACGGAAAGCCAGTGAAATAAAAAACAGAGGTGAAGGTGCTATGAGCTTTTCCAAGCTGGTTAATCAAAAAGGCACAGCTTTGTTTTACTGAGTGGTTTTCTTCATCTAAAACAACAGAATATATATTTTACAACTATTTACATTTGTCAGACATAAACACTTAACACAAACAACCATTTAAAAAGAGAAAACAGGAAGTCGACCCAGAGGAAAGGCCTGTGCTGCACCAAGTTTCTCCTTTACATTTAATTAAAATTAAACGGGAGATGACTTTAACGGATGCAGCGCTATGTTCTGCACAAGGACGAGTTACATAAAGATGCATTAAGAACATTATAAAAAATGTCCCACCGGTTCTCAAACTTTCAAATCAACTTAAGGAAGAAAAAAAAGCTTTAAAAGTATCACCTTTTAATGGGAAAAAAGCTGCCAAAATCTCAACTAAAATGGGACAAAGCTAGAGTTAAACCAAGTTTAAACCAAGACTAAACCAGGACTATACTGAATCAAAACCAGGACTAAACCAGGTTTAAATCAGGTCTGAACTAGGAAAACAATAAAACACAAACACAATGGTTATTTTAATTAAATATAAAGGGGGCTACACTTTACCGAATACTGAGATGTGCTTGTTAGATTAGCAGTTATTGCTCTCTCCAAAACAACTGAGCCTGTGCACAGACCTATACCACACTAAAACCACTAGAGGGAGCTAATAAATGAGAAATAACCGCAGGCTGTCTCACTTCTGTGTAGTTGGGGTAATGCAAGAAGAAGTTCTAGCAGCCACATGGGACAAACGGTGAGCAAATCGAGATGGGCTCAGTTGGGAGTAGTCATGTCCCTCATTTAACGAGAATGAAGCGAACAATTTGCCGAATGAAGCGGGTGAATTCAAAATGTTCAAGCATCCAACTAGACACCAATGACACAAATTTGATGCCAGATTCATGTTTGTGTGAACGCAGCATAAAAGATTGCTGAGTACCTCCAAAAGTCTGCGGACCTCCAGTGGTACTCCCCCAGAGCTGGCCCACAGGTCCCAAGTCCCTCCGCAGTGCAGTGTGTGGCTGTGTCCAGGTGTGTCTCAGACAGAAAGACAACTTGTGTGATGTCTCTGTAGCTGACGTCTGTATCCTAGGGTTAGGGTTAGGGTTAGGGTCTTCCTCTTCAGGAGTACACCTGTCTCATTATAAACATTACACCAAACATGAAGACGGGAACAGCAGCAAGGACACCCAACACAGTAAGTGCAATTTTAACCAGGTCACGTCCTTCCTTCTCTGGAGTTTCTCTCCTTTTGTTTTCACCTGCAGAAAGACAACAGAGAGAAGACTTTCTTTTACCACTGCTTTTTTTAACCAAGTACAGATTCAGCGACAGAGATTCTTATCTCATCCTGTCAGCTGACTCCGTCTTAAGCTGGGAACACACTACACAATTTTCTCAGTTGTTACAGATTCTGAAAAGACTAGGAGCACACACTAACGACTGGTTTGAGCAGATTTAGTTCTGACGACTGAAAAACCGGGGCTCACACGCTACAAGATCTGTTGAGGCCGCAACTGACGCCAACCAAATGCAGCAAACTCTCGCGGGGAACTGGCGAGAACTAAGTGATAAACAAACATGGATGCTACCTGGGTTGCTGTTGCTGTTGTGTGCGTAGCTATCTATTTGGAAAAAGGGAAATAGCAAAAACAGCCATGTATCCAGTTTCACTTGGGTAGCGCTCAACTTTTTTCGAGGTTTGCCATGGTTGTTTATGTTTTCTTCTTCTTATTCTTCAAATTTCCGCTTATATTTTCCCGCCGCTTGCTGTTGCTTTGTCTGCGTCCTGACGATATTTCCTGTGTCCTATCAACTGTTTTTTATTGACTGCTGGACGCCATGAATTCCCAGATGGATGTAAACAGCCCACACTACAGGAGTGCGTCCAGAGTCGGCTTTAAAATTCAAACATGTTTGATTGCTTGCGACTGACGTCAGGCCAGGTTTTTGCGCCGATTCGAGTCTTTGAACATCACACACTAACGGATTTCAGAGCCGACTGTGATTACGATTCCCTCCAACTAGTGTTGACTGGTAAAGACTCGGCACAACTGTGAATCGTTATAAAATCAGGCAAAAAAATCGTGTAGTGTGTCCCCAGGTTTAGCCAATATCATTCTACTTCCTCATCCTCTCAGCCAATCACCGCTAAGCTGTTCTTCACCCCATCACCACCTCAGAAGCAGAACCATCCTAAATGTCTCTGTCCCATCACTTCCTTTGCAGCAGAACCGTCTCGCACTGTCCTTAGTGTCTTGGCTCGCTCTAAATTCTGGATCTAAAAATCTACTCAGTCCTCCCACAACACATCTCAACGTCTCTGCCAGGGTCTAAACGCCCAAGTCTCAACTCGAGTACTTTAACTGTAATAAGTAGTAACACTTTGCCTACATTCATGCCACATACCGTCTCCAGGTGCTGTTGCCACCGAAAAAGGAGCTTTGGGAGTCACTATCAACTTGAAATTCTCTGTGAAAAAACAAACAGATGTAAAGACAGATTCAGGATCATGAGTATGTAGGAACTGCATCACGTACTCACCAGCAGAAATAAACCTCCATCCTCCTTTGTCTGAGTCGTAGTTAGCGGCCATTTCACACCGATACTCCCCAGAGTCCTGAGGTGTGAGTCTGGTCAGGTGGAGCTGGACCTGTCCCAGTCTGAGAGCCTCTCTGTCACACTGGACTCTCCCTGAAAACTGTCTGTCCTGATACTGGGGCTTCTCCTCTCCTTGCACCATTTCAATCACCAACTTCACCGGGACGGTCATGAAACGACAGTTCATGTGGAGAGAGGACAGGTCCATTTCAGTGGGACTGTCCCATTGTAGAGTGATGTTCTTGTCTTCTTCAGTCTCAAAAAGGAGAAACTCTAAAGTACAGAGGCCAAAACAGACATTATTATTATTATTATTATTATTGTTATAGTGAAAGATCTTCTTAAACAGTGAGAGTAGAACGTACCATAAACTGAGGTGAGATAACAGAGCAGCAGCAGGATCAGAACCACCTCCATCCTGGGACACAAATCAAGACCACAATCAAAAACCAAACAACCTGTAAAATGTGGAATTTATTGTTAATTGTGGTGTTGTGCTGGCGGTGGTTGAGCTATAGTAAAAGTATTTCTCAACAACTCATGAATGTGTTAAATGTGAGGGATTAGATTCCAGAGTTAGGGTTAACCCTGATTCCAGATGAAATGAACAAACTGGTGCAGTAGAAGAAACTGAATCTGTCTCTGAGCTCTTCTGTCTTTATTATTGTGATGTTTCTAAAGCAGTACTACTTTACTGCATCTGTTATATTTAAGTACTGTGTGTCTACGATGAGGGTACGACAAAAACGCATGATTTTAAACCAAAACTCCAAATATTTTGTACTCTAAACAAACTCATAAATGTTGCAGAGTACAAAGACACTTAAATTTAAGTATGCTAAGACAGATTTTTGAGTGATAATGTGCGGAGAACTATTAATATAATTGACTTTGCAATAAAAACAAAGCAACAGGCATCAGTATTAACTTTGGACGCTGAGAAGGCATTTGATCGCGTGACATGGCCTTTTTTATTTGGAGTATTAGAAAAGTTTGGATTTCAAAAAATATTGATTGATTTAATTAAAGGTATGTATCAGAAACCATCTGCAAGAGTTAGGGTGAATGGAATGCTTTCATCGAGGTTTGAATTGAAAAGGGGCAATGTTGTGCATGAACGAGTTCAAATGAACGCGCTCACTGAACACGTTCATTTTTCTGTGAACTTTGAAACCGCGGTGAAGTTAGATGGATATTAGATATTCGCATATTCGCCCTGGGAACCGCTACGGTACTCACAGCAAATGAGACCGAGCAAAGCCTCGGTTCAGCTTAGGGACCGTCAATGAATTACTCTACAGCACTAATTGTCTGTTTTTCTTCAATAGCTTCCAGGTCATGTGACCTAGTGATTCCAAACCACAACTGATAATTTCTACTAGATGAGTACAATCGGGCACGGCACTTTATATTACGTTTTAATGCTTGTTCAATTTTATTTGAATTTTTTACAGTAAAACTGACAGTGTTTCTTCAATAGCTTCCAAGTCATGTGACCTAGTGATTCCAAAACACAACTGAATATTTCTACTAGATGAGTACAATCGGGCACGGCACTTTATATTACGTTTTAATGCTTGTTCAAATTTATTTAAATTTTTTACCATAAATTTGACAGTTTTTCTTCAATAGCTTCCAGGTCATGTGACCTAGTGACCCCAAACCACAACTGAATATTACTACTATAAAGGTACAATTGAGCACGGCACTTTATATTACGTTTTAATGCTTGTTCAAATTTATTTAAATTTTTTACAGTAAAACTGACAGTTTTTCTTCAATAGCTTCCAGGTCATGTGACCCAGTGACCCCAAACCACAACTGAATATTTCTACTAGATGAGTACAATTGAGCACGGCACTTTTTATTACGTTTTAATGCTTGTTCAATTTTATTTGAATTTTTTACAGTAAAACTGACAGTTTTTCTTCAATAGCTTCCAGGTCATGTGACCCAGTGACCCCAAACCACAACTGAATATTACTACTACAAAGGTACAATCGGGCACGGCACTTTTTATTATGTTTAAATGCTTATTCAAATTTATTTGAAATTTTTACAGTTAAATTTACCATTTTTCGTCAATAGCTTCCAGGTCATGTGACCCTGTGACCCCAAACCACAACTGAATAATACTACTACAAAGGTACAATCAGGCACAGCACTTTTTATTACATTTTTGGTTTTTAAGGTCCAAACCAGGACAAAATAATGAACAAACTGGAACTAAATTGGGCAATAAAACAGACCTAACTTTGAACTAAACCTGGAATAAACAAAGATTGTAAGCATTTGTAAGCATTTAAACATAATAAAAAGTGCCGTGCCCGATTGTACCTTTATAGTAGTAATATTCAGTTGTGTTTGGGGGGTCACTGGGTCACATGACCTAGAAGCTATTGAAGAAAAACTGTCAGTTTTACTGTAAAAAATTCAAATAAAATTGAACAAGCATTAAAATGCAGTCTGACAATGGCAGTGCAAGTAAAGGCACAGAGAACACAGACGATGCTGCCTCTAACTATGATCATTTACAGACATTTTACACATTGTCACACAAAGACTCTGACGGAAAATAACCTTACCTTTCTGTGCAAGCTTATATCTGCAAAAACCTCCATTTTGTGTGATAGAATTTAAGATCTACAGTGAGGCTAGAAGGTAGTTAACATTTATCGTGATAGAAGTCATAGTTTGAAAAACAAGTTCAGCCTTTCATTTACATATCTCACCTAAAAATAAAATGAACTGAACTTTGAACTAGTTCAAAATTAAAATTGTGAACTATGAACGTGAACAGTTCACTTTGAACATGTGTGAACTGAACTTTGAACTAGATCAGGAAATGTGTGAACTTGCACAACACTGTGCCTCGGCCACAATAAGGTGCTTTCTGCTGCTGGGAAATGGCACCGACAACCCTGAGCTGCTGTTTCCTTGTTCGGCAGCCGGCGACCTCTGAACACGGCTTCGGAGCCTTGTGGTGGGCTTAAAGCCGAGTAAAGACCCAACCTGGCTCAGATTTTAACAGAGCCTGAACTAAAATGTGACGAATGAAATGTTAAAGCAAGTATCTTTCACTACTTTATGTTCTGGGGCTATGCGTAAAAGAAATGGACTTCGAGTTGTTAAAAATGCTTTTATTTTTTAACGGGGGCTTGTATTCATAGTATGCCATAGTTTGAAAGCTAATTACGCGCTGGGTGATAAAAAAAAAAAAAAAATCTCCCTCGTCTGATGGCCACACGCGGTACTTTAATGAAAACGGAGCACAGTTCGCTACAAATGAGAGGAAAGTGGATGAAAACTTACCGAAAGCAGTCGTTTGGCTGAAACATGTCGCCAAGAGGAAAAAGGTGAGTACAGTCCACATTGTAGAGAAGATACAGTAAACACTGTTCGCTCTTCGCTTTTATCTCTTTACTCGTATGCCCTAAGGAAACTTTCTCTTTCACAGGAAGTCGTCTACAGCCTTCTATTGTTTGTTAAACTTTCACTTATGTTTGAAAGTTAGTGGTGTAATGGTATCTACTGAAATCTGTGCTATAAAGTAACTAAAAGTAACTTTACGTCACAATACTTAAGTAGAAATAAACCTTCTTAACCTACTTTTGAACGTTTTGTCTATTTTTCCAGTGGCACAATAGTTGTACAATAGTTGCTTATTAATAATTATTTTAGTAAAAGTACTCATTTCAATAAAATTTTATTCAAGTAAAAGTACAAGTGTGTACTGAAAAACGTAAAAAGAAAATGTGTACATTGTCTTAAAAGCAACTAGTTACTTTCCATCTCTCGTCTCGTCTCTATTAAAAACTAACAGCAATGGATTTTTAACAAAAACACATAAAAAAAAAACTCATAAGGTCAGTGGCTACTTTTTGTTTTGTTTTTTACTGAGGCTAATGCAGAGTGGACGGTAACTAGATACTGTAGCGTCCCAGTGCATTCAGCCGCAATGGTTGCCGGGTAGTTGATGTTATTACATTGTTGGCCTACACCATGAGTGAGTTCATTATGTCCTTAGGACATCTGCCTGTTCTGTTCATGAATGTTGGACTCTGAATAAACGTTATCGCGAGTAAAACTTAAGTGTAATGAGTTTCTCTCATACAACTTGTCACACTGGTGTCAGAAGTGGGATTGCAGCGATGACTACGCTACGGGAAATCGAATTCCTAATCGCCCATTTTGAGACAGTGTTAGAAGAGAACGCCGAGCAACTTGAGAGGAGCGCCCCAGAAAATGGTGCTTCCGGTCGGCCAGATGGAGCTAGCGAGCCCCAATGCGTGAGAGAGCGACCACACAAAAAACAGCGGGCTGGTCCGCCGCTGTTGTCCCATATCCGGCGTCGGGAGGAGCACCGGCCCCATGCTGAAGAACCCCGGGAGGATCGCCAGCGTCAGACGGGAGAAGCCTCGACCCCCCGCGTAATTCCCGCCGGCAGAATAATCGGTTCCGAGGCTGAGCGAGAAAGAGCAGCGGAGCCGCCGCAGTGTCAGCGGCACTCCACGATTAAGCCTCACCGCTACAATGGGGAAGAACCGGCCGACACCTACCTACTCCAGGTTCAGCTGGCAGCGCAGATTAACGGTTGGTCAGCAGAGGAGACGGCGGGACACGTAGCTCTTTCCCTGGAAGGACGAGCCCTACAAATATTGACCGATCTACGGGCAGAAGAGCTCCGCAACTGGGCTAAGCTGAGGGCCGCCATCCAGCGTCGTTTTGACCGCCACCTCTTCGTAGAGGACGCCAGAGACCGTCTCGCGAAGCGCCACAGAGAACCGGGAGAAAGCCTAGGGACCTACGCCGCTGACTTGCACAGCTACACTCGACGTGGACACCCCGATTTCACCGAAGGGGTCCAAGAGGAGCTCACCGTCCAGGCCTTTGTCAGAGGGCTACAACCGGGCCGCCTTCGAGAGCACATGCGCCTATTTTCTCCTACCTCTCTCTCAGCAGCACTGGCCGAGGCAGAGCGGGTGGAGCACGTGCTCTGTCCAGAGGGTTATCGCCGCCATGACAGTAATCATGTTAACCAGGTTGTGAGCGAGGAGAGCGGCGTGGGTGAGTTTGCACGGCGCACAGTTACACCCCTACCACAACGACGACGTTCCAGGAGACTGGATGGTGACTGCTACAGGTGTGGGGCTCCTGGCCATATTGCCCGCTTTTGTCCAGCGCCAACCCCACTGAGCCAGCAACCAGATTTAAACTAATACTGGATGGCAACAAGGGGGAGCTACCATCCACAGTCACATCCACCCCCAACACGTTGATGATGCGTCTTGGGCGCTTGGGGCGCACTCATGGACTTTAGCTAGACTGTGTCATTGAAGGAACCCCATGTCGTGCCCTAGTGGATACTGGATCCACCATCTCTCTAGTCCGGCCAGGTACTCTGCCAAGTTCAAGTGGCAAAACTCCCAGAGGATGGACCTCTACCAAACGACGCATCACCACTGTTACTGGTGATTGGGCCAAGATGTTGGGAATGAGGACTCTGCAGGTTGCGGTGGCCAATCTCCAGGTACAGCACCAGTTCTGGTTAGCTAGCATTCAAGACCCCTGTATTGTTGGCCTTGACCTGTTGCATGAGTGGGGGGCTGTAGTGGATGTCCCCAGGGCTGTCCTATACTTGGGCACAGAAGCCATAGCTCTTCATAAGTCCAGTGATGCAGATACTTGCAGAGTTCTGAAGCAGCAGCCGCCACCGCAGAGAGAGCCGTCGCCGAGGGTGCAGCAGCAGCCGCCACCGCAGAGAGAGCCGTCGCCGAGGGTGCAGCAGCCGCCACCGCAGAGAGAGCCGTCGCCGAGGATGCAGCAGCAGCCGCCACCGCAGAGAGAGCCGTCGCCGAGGATGCAGCAGCAGCCGCCACCGCAGAGAGAGCCGTCGCCGAGGGTGCAGCAGCCACCACCGCAGAGAGAGCCGTCGCCGAGGGTGCAGCAGCCGCCACCGCAGAGAGAGCCGTCGCCGAGGGTGCAGCAGCCGCTACCGCAGAGAGAGCCGTCGCCGAGGGTGCAGCAGCCGCCACTGCAGAGAGAGCCGTCGCCGAGGGTGCAGCAGCCGCCACCGCAGAGAGAGCCGTCGCCGAGGGTGCAGCAGCCGCTACCGCAGAGAGAGCCGTCGCCGAGGGTGCAGCAGCCGCTACCGCAGAGAGAGCCGTCGCCGAGGATGCAGCAGCCACCACCGCAGAGAGAGCCGTCGCCGAGGGTGCAGCAGCCGCCACCGCAGAGAGAGCCGTCGCCGAGGGTGCAGCAGCCGCTACCGCAGAGAGAGCCGTCGCCGAGGGTGCAGCAGCCGCTACCGCAGAGAGAGCCGTCGCCGAGGGTGCAGCAGCAGCCGCCACCACAGAGAGAGCCGTCGCCGAGGATGCAGCAGCAGCCGCCACCGCAGAGAGAGCCCTCGCCGAGGGTGCAGCAGCCGCCACCGCAGAGAGAGCCGTCGCCGAGGGTGCAGCAGCAGCCGCCACCGCAGAGAGAGCCGTCGCCGAGGGTGCAGCAGCAGCCGCCACCGCAGAGAGAGCCGTCGCCGAGGGTGCAGCAGCAGCCGCCACCGCAGAGAGAGCCGTCGCCGAGGGTGCAGCAGCCGCCACCGCAGAGAGAGCCGTCGCCGAGGATGCAGCAGCAGCCGCCACCGCAGAGAGAGCCGTCGCCGAGGATGCAGCAGCAGCCGCCACCGCAGAGAGAGCCATCGCCGAGGGTGCAGCAGCCGCTACCGCAGAGAGAGCCGTCGCCGAGGGTGCAGCAGCCGCTACCGCAGAGAGAGCCGTCGCCGAGGGTGCAGCAGCCGCCACCGCAGAGAGAGCCGTCGCCGAGGGTGCAGCAGCCGCTACCGCAGAGAGAGCCGTTACCGAGGGTGCAGCAGCCGCTACCGCAGAGAGAGCCGTCGCCGAGGGTGCAGCAGCCGCCACCGCAGAGAGAGCCGTCGCCGAGGGTGCAGCAGCAGCCGCCACCGCAGAGAGAGCCGTCGCCGAGGGTGCAGCAGCCGCCACCGCAGAGAGAGCCGTCGCCGAGGATGCAGCAGCAGCCGCCACCGCAGAGAGAGCCATCGCCGAGGGTGCAGCAGCCGCTACCGCAGAGAGAGCCGTTACCGAGGGTGCAGCAGCCGCTACCGCAGAGAGAGCCGTCGCCGAGGGTGCAGCAGCCGCCACCGCAGAGAGAGCCGTCGCCGAGGATGCAGCAGCAGCCGCCACCGCAGAGAGAGCCGTCGCCGAGGGTGCAGCAGCCGCCACCGCAGAGAGAGCCGTCGCCGAGGATGCAGCAGCAGCCGCCACCGCAGAGAGAGCCATCGCCGAGGGTGCAGCAGCCGCTACCGCAGAGAGAGCCGTCGCCGAGGGTGCAGCAGCCGCAACCGCAGAGAGAGCCATCGCCGAGGGTGCAGCAGCCGCTACCGCAGAGAGAGCCGTCGCCGAGGGTGCAGCAGCCGCAACCGCAGAGAGAGCCATCGCCGAGGGTGCAGCAGCCGCCACCGCAGAGAGAGCCGTCGCTGAGGGTGCAGCAGCAGCCGCCACCGCAGAGAGAGCCATCTGTTGAGATCAGCCAAGCCATTGCTGATCTTCTGGAGAGGAGCTGTCAGGGACTAGATGGAGACCAGCAACACCAACAGAAGGCGTTACTGACATGTTTGCAGATGTATTTGCTGCCAAGGATGAGGACTGCACCCACACAAATCTGGTCCTCCATGACATCGACACGGGGGAGGCTCGCCCTATCCGTCTCCGCCCTCGTCGCCTGCCGCTTGCTAAGCGTTTAGCAGCGCAGAAGAAGATTGAGGAGATGCTAAAGGCTGGCATCATTGAGCCATCCAGCAGCCCCTGGGCTGCACCTGCAGTTCTCGTCAGGAAGAAAGACGGTACATGGCGGTTCTGTGTGGACTATCGGCAGCTTAATGACATTACCCGCAAAGATTCATACCCCCTGCCACGCATTGATGATGCCCTGGACTACATTTCTGGCTCATCATGGTTCAGCTCCCTCGACCTCCGCAGTGGGTATTGGCAGGTGGAGCTAGCACCAGAGGCCCGTCCGAAGACCGCCTTCACCATTGGCCAGGGGTTGTGGCAGTTTAAGGTCATGCCGTTTGGCCTTTGCAACGCTCCGGCTACATTTGAGCGTTTAATGGAGAGGGTCCTGGCAGACATCCCACGGAGCCGTTGTGTGGTCTACCTGGATGACCTCCTTGCCCATGCTGCGGACTTCCAAGGAGCTCTGCAGAACTTGAAGGATGTCCTCCAAGCCATTCGCCAAGCCGGTCTTCACCTTAACCCCAAGAAGTGCCACCTGTTCCGGAGGGAGACCACTTTCCTGGGTCATGTCGTCAGTGGGGAGGGGGTGTCCACCGACCCAGCCAAGGTGACTGCAGTCCGGGAGTGGCCAACTCCCAATGACATTGCTGAGCTGCGCAGCTTTCTAGGCCTGGCTTCCTATTACCGGAGGTTCATTAAGGACTTTGCCACCATCGCCAACCCCCTCCACCAGTTGACCCAGAAGGGCCGGGTGTTCTGTTGGACAGATGACTGTGCTGTTGCCTTCACCCACCTGCGCTGTGCCCTGGCTGAAGCGCCAGTCCTAGCCTACCCTGACCCAACAAAGACCTTTATTGTGGACACTGATGCCAGCAATGTGGGTCTGGGGGCTGTGCTTTCCCAGGAAGGGGAGCACGGTGAACAGGTGATTGCCTACTATAGCCGCTCCCTGAGCAAGCCGGAGAGGAACTATTGTGTTACTCGCCGGGAGCTGCTGGCTGCTGTCCTGGGCATTCGCCACTTCCGCCCATATTTGTATGGTCAGAGGTTTGTCCTGCGGACTGACCATGCCTCGCTCACCTGGTTGCTGAACTTTAAAGAACCTGAGGGTCAGCTGGCCAGGTGGATTGAGATCCTGCAGGATTATGACTTTGACATCCAGCATCGAGCAGGTCGACTTCATGGCAACGCGGATGCCCTGTCACGGCGGCCATGCGAGGGGAAGAGGTGTCGGTTCTGCCAGCGAGTGGAAGAGCGTCCTCAACCAGGTGCAAAGGTGGCAGCGCTGCAATGCGTGGTGTTACCTGACGGCCAGGAGACCATCGATCCCCAGCAGCTTCTGCAGGACCAGGAGCGTGATCCAGTCCTCTCCCGGATTCACACCTGGGTGGGGGTTGGTCAACGGCCGGAGTGGGCGGCTGTGTCAGCATTGGACCCAGAGACCAAGGCACTATATTCCCAGTGGCCCAGCATTAGTGTACAGAATGGCCTGCTTTATCGCCGCTGGAGCTCCCCTAATGGACAACGAGAGATCCTGCAGCTCCTAGTCCCACGCTGTCAGCGACCCAGAGTCCTGCACTGGGTCCATGGTTCGGTGGGAGCCGGACACTTTGGTGTCACAAAGACTGTTGCGATTGAGGCAGAAATTCTACTGGCCAGGGTGCAGACGCGATGTTGAGATGTTTGTTCACCGGTGCGACACCTGCACAGCACAAAAAGGCCCCACTCATCGGTCCCATGCCCCATTACAGCAGTACCAGGTGGGGTCACCCATGGAGAGGGTGGGTGTTGACATCTTGGGCCCATTTCCCACTACGGACCAAGGGAATCGTTATGTCCTCGTGGCCATGGACTATTTCACAAAGTGGCCCGAGGCATATGCTGTTCCCGACCAAAGTGCTGCAACAACTGCTCAGAAGCTGGTTGACGAGTTCTTCTGCCGGTTTGGAGTTCCAGAGGAACTCCATAGTGACCAGGGGCGGAACTTTGAAGCCAAGGTGTTCCAGGAGGTGTGCCAGCGCCTGGGAGTGAAGAAGACCAGGACTACCCCATTGCACCCCCAAAGCGATGGGTTGGTAGAACGGTTTAACCGGACCCTGGCCACACAGCTTGCCATTCTCACCAACCACCAGCAGAGAGACTGGGACTGCCACCTTCCCTTGGTCCTCTGGGCTTATCGGACGGCTGTGCAGGAGTCAACACGGTGTACCCCAGCTGCATTGATGTTTGGCCATGAGCTGCGTACCCCTGTGGACCTTGTTTTCGGGTCCCCGCCAGAGCCAGAGGTGGGAGGAGAACCAGGACTGGATTACTTTTATAACCTGGTGGAGCGGCTGCAGGCAGTCCACGAGCTCTCCCGGAGACACCTTACCAATGCTGGAATACAACAGAAAAGGGCTTATGACATTCGCTGCAAGGGGCAGGATTTTGCCCCAGGTGCCCAAGTGTGGGTCTATAGCCCTGTCAGGAAGAGGGGACAATCACCCAAGCTCTCCAGCCACTGGGTGGGGCCTTGCACAATCTTGGAAAGACTTTCAGATGTGGTGTACCGGGTGCAACTGTCCCAGAGAGGCAGGGTGGTAGTCCTGCACAGAGACCGTCTGGCCCCTACCAACCCATGGCTCTTTCCGCAGAGCACACTGCAGAGACTGACCAGTCTTTGCCAGCTAGTCAACCCGACACTACCAACAAGGACTTGCAGCGCAGATTCAGGAGGCAGCGGAGGCTTCCTCTGCATCTGAGAGACTTTGTGGTGGACAGTTGGATTGCTGAGGACAGCTAATCATGCTAGGTGGGGGTTGTGTAGCGTCCCAGTGCATTCAGCCGCAATGGTTGCCGGGTAGTTGATGTTATTACATTGTTGGCCTACACCATGAGTGAGTTCATTATGTCCTTAGGACATCTGCCTGTTCTGTTCATGAATGTTGGACTCTGAATAAACGTTATCGCGAGTAAAACTTAAGTGTAATGAGTTTCTCTCATACAACTTGTCACAATACTTTATGTAATTTACTTAGGTACGTTTTTGCAATGTACTTTCTGAGTTTTATAAGAATCAGTGTTGTGCATTGAACGCGTTCATTTTTCTGTGAACTTTGAACTGAACGCAACACATTTGTAAATCAAGAACTTGAACGTGAAGTTGTTCAGATTATGTGAGATGAACGACGTACGTCACTGTTGGGGTTCAATTAAACGTGGGGATTTGTTTTCACCTGAGTCGAGTGACGAGGTCTGCTGCACTTTTTAAACAGCGCTGTCCCTCACTGCCCACGGGCTCCACTCCAAAACTGCACCGCTTCACCAGAGAGCGCTTGTGTGCGCAATGCATCTTGGGTAACGAATCGAATATCTTTGGCTTCACACTACGTTACCCATGATGCACTGCACAAGCAAGCTTTACAACAAGCGCAGCCTTCATAGCAACCCCGGAGCGGGCAGCAGCAGCAGTCTGACAATGGCAGAGTGAAGGCACAGAGAACACAGACGATGCTGCCTCTAACTATGATCATTTACAGACATTTTACACATTGTCACACAAAGACTCTGACGGAAAAAAACCTTACCTTTCTGTGCAAGCTTATATCTGCAAAAACCTCCATTTTGTGTGATAGAATTTAAGATCTACAGTGAGGCTAGAAGGTAGATGTATAGTGATAGAAGTCATAGTTTGAAAAACAAGTTCAGCCTTTCATTTACATATCTCACCTAAAAATAAAATGAACTGAACTTTGAACTAGTTCAAAATTAAAATTGTGAACTATGAACGTGAACAGTTCACTTTGAACATGTGTGAACTGAACTTTGAACTAGATCAGGAAAAGTGTGAACTTGCACAACACTGAAAAGGGGTACACGACAGGGAGATCCACTCTCCCCACAAATGTTTGCACTCTGCATTGAGCCTTTGGCTGAGAAGATACGGAGAAATGTAATGATAAAAGGGATTACAATTATGGAAGAGGAACATAAATTGGCCTTGTGTGCTGATGACATTATGGTGTACCTCACAGATACAGAAAAATCTTTACCAGCGCTGTTGGAGGAAATAAGTCATTATGGATCTGTGTTTGGTTATAAACTTAACTATAATAAAACAGAAACAATGGAAGTGGGCAAGCCATTGGAGGCAGACGTTAAAAAATTGTTTGACTTAAAATGGACCCGAGACAAAGTCAAATATCTGGGTGTGACAATACCTAACAACTTAGAGAAACTATATCAATATAATTATGGAGTCTTGCAGAATACAGTCAAGCAAGATCTAAAGAAATGGAAAATTCTACCACTCACTCTTTTTGAGAAGGTTAAAATTATAAAAATGAATATTCTGCCACGTTATATTTGCCTCTTCCAGAATTTACCTCTTTATGTAAAAAATTACAACTTTAAAGTATGGGAATCACAGTAGAGATTTTTTTGTGTGGAATGGGTGTAAACCCCGAGTTAAAATGAAAATTCTCCAAGATGGGAAGGAAAATGGAGGACTAGCTCTTCCTAACCTGACTAATTACTGATTATGCAGCTCAGATTAAAGCAATCCTCGTTTGGATGAACAACCAGAAGAACCCTAAATGGAAACAAATTGAAACAAATCTTGTAAAACCATTAAGTACCCTTATCTTCTCTGATTATAAAATTATTCAACAGATAGAAAAAAGCTATACAGTGTATAATACATTCAAAATATGGAGGATAATTTGTAGATTAAATAAGATAAAAAAGGAGGACACCATCCTGCTCAGAGAGATATCACAAGATTTAAATTTCATCCCAAATAATATAGACCTTTGGGAAACCAAAGGGGTTAAAATATTTTATCAACTGTATAATGTAGAGGGAATGGTAACTTTTGAAAATATAGTAAGTAAATATAACTTACCAAAACAAAGCTTTTATCAATATTTACAGGTGAGAAGTTACTTATAAGAAAATACAAAAATTCAAACATTGAGGGATCTCCATCCCTTAATTCAGTATATTTTAAATAAATATAAAAAAATCTAATTTAATAAATCAATTGGAGAGATGTATAAAATAATGCAGGAGCGTCACATGCAGAGTTGTGTGAGGATAAAAGAGAGATGGGAAAAAGATCTTCATGTAACAACAGGAGAGGATGACCAGAGTATAAAAGAAAACTCGTACCATATAAGATCGCCTTACTGGGATGATTTGCGCAAAAATACAAGGTTACTGGTCTGAGGTTACTTCAACAATTAAGCAAATATTGGGCAACAATGACACAATAAATATAGAAAACTTATTATTGGGAATACATACAAGAAAAATGAAAAGGGGAGAGCAGTATCTCTCTTGGATCCTCAGAATTACTGCACTAAAACAAATAACAAGGAATTGGGGAACAAATAAACCTCCTAAAATTATGAACTGGATAGAAACTATAGAAGAGGTCAAAAGCATGGAAAGGATAACATAAAAAAATAAAAATAAAGAAGAGGATTTCAATAACAAATGGGCTTCTGTTAACCTAATATAGATAAGTCCAATTACAAGTAAGAATTGAGTTCCACAGGAGATAGGGCTCTCTCCTACAGAAGTGAAGCACTGACAGGATTGTTATGACCTTCGCTTATCTTGTTGTGTCTTTGTGGTTTTGATTTTGTGTTATAACTTTTTTTTTTTTTTTTTTTTTTTTTTTTGATGGTTTTGATTTGCTTCACTACGGGTGGAAAAAAAACAGTATAAATATTGTGTATAATTGTGGTTAATTATTAGTGTGTGTAAAATGATAACTGAAAATCAGACACAATAAAGTAAAAAAAATTAAAAAAGTATGCTTTGTAAAAATTACTCAAGTAAAGTACAGATATATAAAAATTGTACTTAAAGTAACTAAGTACTTTTACTTTGTTAAATTCCATCACTGGTAATACATTACTAACACATGGTTGTACATTAAACAATGGTATCAAAGGTCTTAGTGCTGATTTAGAGGCACATCAACTTCTAGTCATTGAAAAACAAGCCATAACAAAGAGGAAGTGTCCTGTCTCTCAACATAAATAATCTGTGTTAATCCGTCTTTCAGTCTTTTAATGAAGGCAGACATTTTTACATGTTCAGCTTGTTCAACTTGGACTATATTTCAATTGTTTTCCTTCTCGTTGCACGGCTAACAGGAGGTGTAATGATTTCCTGACAGTGCATGCACTTGTCTCACTGTATTTTTCAAACACACTGCGAGCCATAGTAAAGTAAAGCACCGACACTTAGCCCTGTGAAAACTCGTCTGGCTTGATCTTGCGTTAACCTGTCGCCAGCAGCAAACGTCGCACCAGGGCTGCACCGAGTTACAAACAATCCAGCAGACTGGTTTTTAAAAGATACACAGCGTGGTCGGTCTTACCTTTTGCTGTGATTTTCCGCCACGGTCAGAGAAGTAAAATCCCTGCTGAGCGGAGACGAACCGACACAAGTCCCAGTGGCTGTGACGGTTCAGCTCAAACTCACAGCAACACTTTCACTTTGATATGACACCTGCAGCTGGGGCATTCCCCTCCACATGAGCCTAAACCTGAAGAGTACACAAACCTGTTTCATGACACGCTTTTACTGAGATGCCAACTATGAGAAGTGGTGTTTTTCCAGGCGTTAAACTTAATATTTTTGTGCCAATTCTGGATTACTGTGTCCAAACTTACACATATTAATAAACTTCTAAAAAATACAATCCTAATTAACTATTTCATCTAAACCTATTTCTGATAAACAAACTGCACAAAACTGCAAAAAAAAAATAAAAAATATATATATATATATATAAAATAACATAATAAAATAAAAAAACAACAACAAAAAGCTCTTATTTGCAAGAAATGCTGTCTTATTGATGTATTGTTACATTACAGGCTGCAGTTATAACATTCCAACAGATTTATTTAATGCTAGGCCAAAACTGTAATAAATTATTACACTTTTGGGGAGTTATTACTTTATTAGCTTTATTACATTTAAAACTGGCAAAATGACCACATTATTAAACATTATTACATTATATGTTGCTTTGATATGTTTTATCATTTGTAGACTTTCACAAATGTCTGCATTAAAAGTAACGTTTTTCTCTCAATGTTTACACGAGTAAAAAGTCTGTTTTACAAAATGTAAGACAAAAAACAAACAGAAAGCAGAAATTTACCAAAACAATGCCAAAATAAAACAGACTAAAAATGTACTCCTTTCTATAGATTTATGGTATTTAAAGGAGCTATGAGTAGTATATTTTTAATACTTAATACAAATTACTCACGTGCATCTCCAGAAAAGAGGTAAACATGTTCATATCAAATGTTAGTTTTACTGATAACAATGCAGCTGATTTATTTACAATTAAGTAATGCCCAAGTTGTTTATATTGAGTAACTTGAGAAACCGGTTTTATCGACAGCCACTGCTTTAAATCTGACAGAAGTAGTACTTTATGAAGTGTCTGGACTTTCCCCACTGAAGTCTAATTATACTCATTTAGAGATTTACAAATTTAATTCAGTAAAAGTAACATTAAAAAGTAAAATATGTTAAATCATTTGAGCAAAAGTATCTACTGTACTTTCTACTTCTTCTCTCAGGCAGCTCTTCTTTTACTGTGCAGTGTTTTGAAGTCTTCAGATATAGGACTACGTTGAAAGACAGCGCCATCTCCTGGTCATTAAACGCAACACAAACCACTGGGGCAAAAATGAAGGAAAAACAAACAAAACAAACAAACCAGACTTTCTTTAGGTTAAATGTTTATTTGATTATGTTTTTCCTGCTGAGGTCTGAGCCTACTCCTCCCTCACACACATCACACACGCGACAGGCCCCGCGTCGCCACAGCTGACCACAGCCATGCAACACCTGCCACCGCCTAAAAATAAAACAACAACAACAAAAGTGATTTTAGACACAATTTTCCTTTTCTTTTGACACGATGTTTTTAATATTTGACCTATTTTACATATAAAGAAGGCAAAATAAAACAAAAAGTACACAAGAGTTTCATGAACTTTACAGGAGCGGCAACAAATTCAACTTAAATCTTAGCACTTTAGGAGATATATAAATGTTTAAATGTCCCTTATTTTGTTTTTTTCAGGCTTTTTGAAATAGTTTTGGACACCTTTGCATTAGTATTTCACATTTTATAACTTAAAATAATGTATTTGTGGAAAGCGTCTTCTTTTGTGCTGTTTTTTCACTTTGCTTGGATTTGGTGTCTGTCACCCCCTGCTGACAATGATGGGTAATGGACAGAGCATAAAATGGCTAATTAGCAACATGAGGCTAACAGATAGATAAATGAGCTGACTGCTTTGTAGTGACGGAGGTTTAAGGCTGAAATGATCAGAACGAGTCTGGTGACGGTGTCTGGGCCTTAGAAACGGTCAGGAGCACTTCCTGGTTTCATGTGTTTATGTAGAGCTGTGAGACCGAGCGTTTTCAGCTCTGGAGAAGGGCAATGCCTCAACATACAGGAATGAGTGAAACAAAATACTACTCTAGGTCTGTTTTTGAGGTGGAAACAACTTTATAACATGGTTAAAAGCTCAAAAAAACTCAATGCAGTAGAACAGGGAACCTTTAAGTATTTAGCAATTCCACTGCTAAGACATGGTCTTGTGCTTTTGGATAACTTTAAAAAGATGATTCATAATAACAAATATTATTTTATTATTTGTATCCAGAATGTCACAGCCTGTACAGCCTTTTGGTTCTGACAACTTCAAGGGAAACTACGTAATAGAGTCATGAGCTGAAAAATCAAACAGTGGGAACTTAGTCTTGCTTTTGTGTTAGATTATTTTTATCTTTTTTGCTGCGTTTCAGTATCAAGTATCAAGTTAGCTTTATTCCCACACAAGAAATGAAACTGTCTTTTGGCAAAACTGTATGAAAAACTTTGTATCCATACAAAGGTTTCTGTACAGCAGAAACTTTTGTAGAAACCTTTGTAAGGCTATGAAGAGAAAACCAGAGTCGTGAGTTTGTTGCTTTACTCCCAAAAGTGCAACCACAACACAGAAGAAACAAGCAAAGTTACATAGTTCCTCTTTAATGTAAACGTGCTGAGCTAAATGAGAAATACTCACAGTTAAAGTGAATCTGCTCAGAGTGTCTGGCGCCGCGCTCTCTGCTCATCAGGTCCTGGGACACCTCTGACAGCTTAGAAAGTCACAAACACTAAATTATTTCAGTTTCATTTCCCCTTAAGCTAAGAATGACAGTGGTTAGCTCTGACAGCAGAAACCGATGTGACCAAATGAACACGTTTTTTTGAAAAGTAAACATATTTTCAGTGGTCTCCTGTTCTGCTTTATTGAGTTTTTGGAGCTTTTAACCATGATATAATGTTTCCTCCTCAGACAAACATGAGTAATCCTGTATACTGAGGCGCTGTCCTTCTCAAGAGCTGAAAACGCTCGGTCTCACAGCTCTACATAGACACCAGTCTGAAACCAGTCTTGTCTTGTGTTTACCTGAGCGTTTTGTTAAACCAATATGTATGCCTTTAGTCAAATGCGCTGATGATTTTTGTTTAATGGTCACATAAAAAATCTTCTCCTGCTTTTTCAAAAACTCAAATTCAATATATAAAGTAATAAAATAAATACTCAGCTTACAGTTGAAATAAAAATACAAGATAAACTTCTATAACATTTACTTATTTTACTATATATTATTATGCTGTACAATAGTTATTTATATTTCTCTGTACTCCCCATTACTGTTAGTATCATCATATATACATTACATTATCATCATATCATACTTCATACATCACCGTGTAAATATGTCTATAGACTGTGGTTGTTTTGTTAATTTTATAGTTTATATTTATAATGTTACATATTTTTGCTTGTGCGTTTTCTTGTAAATAATTTATATTGCACCTTTTTGATACATGTTCACTTTATTTTCTTGCTTTATGCACTTTATTCTGTAATAAGAGCTGCCTGAACAAGTTAATTTCTCCACTCAATGTAATCTAATCTAATGTAATCTAATCTATTAATGTCCAAAATAAACTTAAATAATAATCTTAAATAAAAAAGAGTTGAAATCAGTTGAATTACTCTCATTTGAAACACCATTTGACCTAAAAAAAATCAGTCAATAAGACACTTGAGCTTGTCTTTCATAAGTTTCAGTAGTTTAATATGAAAAGATCGCAAATATTTTTCATCTTGAAAATAAATTGTGAAATAATTCCTAGTAACTCCCCTAGGGGTCCTCATACCCCTGGTTAGGAAACACTGCTCTACAGTCTTTGTTAGCGTCATGTTGCTAATAGCCGTGCTAATTAACCTGTTATGCTTAGCGTTCTCTGCAAAGCCAAAGTAACAGCTCCCCAAAAGAGGTTTTCCATACATACATTATTTTAAATTATAAAACCTGAAATACTAACGCGAAGGTGTCCAAAACTATTTAAAAAACATTTAAAAAAGCAGAATACAGGGCCTTTAAACATAATGATAAAGAATATATACATTCAGTAAACACAGAGTAGAAGAACAATTCATTTTTTTAAATATTAACTGTAAACCATGATTGCAACTAAAATAAAAAGATGCTTAAAAAAAACTGCTTTTAACAACTCGTCTCAATCCCATCATGCAAAGCTGCTGTACCTCAATGTTTCTGACCCATGTCGTCTTCAGGTCGACCCTCGCCTCTGCTGCACTCAGATCCTCAGCACTGGACCGGGACAGAGGTTTGGAGCCCATACCTTCACAGATTCTTTACAAAAAACAAAAACAAACAAACAAAAACAGAAAAAGAAAAAGAAAGAAAAAGACAAAGATGACACTTTTGTCACATGAGCAAAGTAAAAATTAAGTAATATTAGAATATTCATAGAAAAAGTAAAAACCTCTGCAAAAAAATTCACTCGAAAAGGAGACTACAAGGATTAAATATTTAAAGCCCACCTCAAAATCCAAGGCTGAGCAGCTCCTAATTAATCTTATCATCATCATTACTGACACTATGTCAGTGTGAGTGAGTCAGTGTGAGTGAGTCAGTGTGACTGTGTCAGTGTGATTGTGTCAGTGTGATTGTGTCAGTGTGAGTGTGAGCATGTCAGTGTGATTGCGTCAGTGTGATTGCGTCAGTGTGAGTGTCAGTGTGAGTGTCAGTGTGAGTGTCAGTGTGACTGTCAGTGTGAGTGCCAGTGTGACTGCGTCAGTGTGACTGTGTCAGTGTGACTGTGTCAGTGTGACTGCGTCAGTGTGATTGCGTCAGTGCGTCAGTGTGAGTGTCAGTGAGTGTGTCAGTGTGAGTGTGTCAGTGTGAGTGTGTCAGTGTGAGTGTGTCAGTGTGAGTGTGTCAGTGTGAGTGTGTCAGTGTGACTGCGTCAGTGTGAGTGTGAGCGCGTCAGTGTGACTGCGTCAGTGTGAGTGTGAGCGCGTCAGTGTGACTGCGTCAGTGTGAGTGGGAGCGCGTCAGTGTGACTGCGTCAGTGTGAGTGGGAGCATGTCAGTGTGACTGCGTCAGTGTGACTGCATCAGTGTGAGTGCGTCAGTGCGCGTGTGTCAGTGTGAGTGCGCGTGTGTCAGTGTGACTGCGAGTGCGTCAGTGTGAGTGCGTCAGTGTGAGTGGGAGTGTGTCAGTGTGACTGTGAGTGCGTCAGTGTGAGTGCGTCAGTGTGAGTGGGAGTGTGTCAGTGTGAGTGCGAGTGCGTCAGTGTGAGTGCGTCAGTGTGAGTGCAAGTGCGTCAGTGT
>CM036252.1:10898491-10920991 GCA_020698575.1 Bostrychus sinensis
TTCTTGGACCTGTTAATAATGAGCTATCTGCTGAGAAAACTGTGTCAGCCTCAAAAGTCAAACCAATAATGCGAATGGTTCAGCACAAACTTTCATCAAAGTCTGCCACTGAGAAAAACCCAACTGCAGTACACACAACACATTCAACACAAGTTCAGCTCCGCGTTCATCTTGGAGCCAAACGTGTCAACCTAGATCTTTAACACTGTCATGGACACATTTATGAATTAAACAGAAAATGTTACTAAGCCCAAATATAACTTTATTGGTTCTGGAAAAACCTTATGTGCAAATTTGCTGCATTTGACTCATCACATGATTCACCTGTAAACTGTGAAATGAGCCCAGGTGGATCAACACAGGTGGAAACAATCATTTTCCTGTTGAGGAGTGTCAAATAGAGGCACACAAAAAAGGCTTCACAGGAAGGAGTATATCAAAATAAAAGCTGGGACAGGAAATCAGCACAATTGTGACCCTGTCTAACCTGTGATAGTGGGTAGAAGATGTATGGATGTGGCTGCAGGCGCTAACAGTCCATAGAAAAGAGGAGGCTTACAAACACAGCCGAATGACTGTCAGTAGCTGCGTTTCCATTACACATATGCGCAAAATTTTATCGATATTCTAGAAATGTCGAAAAAACACAATTTCGCAATTACACTTTTCCATTGAATCATAAGCGAATAAAAACAAACCTACTCTCGCGATAAGTCATTCAAAAAACATGGCGACGGATGTAAACATTACTTTGATTTACAGCAGATATATCCATATTTCAGCCACGGCACTACCGCTCAACCCTAACCCTAAATGCGAGTTTTTTCGAAATTGACGTGTTTCCATTAGGCAAATTTATATTTGCAAATCCAATTTGCGCAATTTGATGGTGAATGGAAACGCAGCTACTGTCATCACCAGGACACAGAGCGATCACAGCCACAGGCTCCATGCTCGCTGCAAAGAGGGTCTTGAAAATAAACACATTTTTCTTTGTCAGGGTCTGGGTCAGGGCAATATACTACTGACATTACAAAAGCCTTGGCTTAGTCCTTGTTTTATCCAGGGTTAGACCTCGTTACTTTTGGTTTACATCTGTTTTAGTCCTAGTTTAGTCCAGGTTTAGGCCTTGTTTAGTCCAGGTTTAGTCCTTGTTTAGTTCTAGTTTAACTCTGGTATAGTACTGGTGTAGTCCTGGTTTAGACAGTGTTTTTTCTGGTGTTGAAATAGTCTGTAACTCTACATTAAAATGCTGGTTGCTAACTGTTATATATACAGTATGATGCTGTGTGCAGTGCATACAGGCTCAAGTGTTTTCCTGACTATTAAGTACGCAGCATTAAGCCGTATGATTAATGCAGTGAGTTTGAGGGCCCAACAAAAAATGATCAGGTGCAGTATTTGTGGATTTTCTGTTTAAATATTTCTTTTGATAAGTGACTATCTATCTGCGATTTTGACAGATTCTAGAACATGAATCCAACCTATTTCTCTTTTTTATTATATCAGAGAGCAAGAGCATATATATTTAAATTAGTAATGCACGTGATTTTTTTTCTCCTATGAGAGAATCACATTAAACTGAAGAAAAATGACACAAGTGAGTCTTGTTCCTGAGTCTGCCAGTGTACTTGACAAGCAATTAATGCGAGCTCTATTACTATGTGCTTTAACTGAGCTTACTGTTGGTGCTCAAGCTTATTTTACCAATTAAATATATAATTATTAAGCCTAAATAACACAAATCACTGTGTACAAACAATTATATTAACATTATTAATTTTTACAGCTCATTGATGGCTCCCCACTGAGCCATGGAACAAATGAAATTAGCCAAGGTTCACACTTTTTATCTGGGTTTGCTGCATTGATTTATTTAAATCTATCAGATGTTGCTATTAAGTGATTTACCAGCACAATGTCAACACAATTAGGGGAATGTCCCACATGCTCATCCACTCATTAATACAAATGACTTGAGAGGTGATTAGATGAGAGACAATGATGGCAGGCTGTGATAGGAGGCATAGGAACGGTAAAAGAAATCACAGTCTTCCTGGTTAAATTTACACATTTATCTTTATTTAAACAGTTTTGGAGTCAGTGTGATAAGTCAATGAGTTCTTGCAGGTTGAATAAAAGTAACATGCGGTTTATCACATCCCTTTGATTCATATAGTAAGCTAACAAAATATGCTATGCTTATCAAACATATCAAATATCACAAATAATCAAAAAGTAAACTAAAATGAGAAAGAGAGTTGCTGTGAAATTGACTGATACAAACATATTCAACAACAAATCTGGGATATTTTTGATAGACAACTGAAATCTAAAAAGAGGAAAAGCAAATGGGCCGCGGCATTACCCTGCTGGACAAAAGTCAATCTGTACTTCTCCATGAACCTTTGAATGAATCACCTTACCTTAAATAATCTGTTTGGGAGTCTGTGTGATGGTTAAATGAGTTGTTAAATGAAATACTGGCCATCAGTGTCTGTGGATAATTGTTTCTTGGTGAGGTTGTGTGACTTATTTAAGTAAATACTCATCAGTTTTACTACTGGCTGTGTATCTCCGGTGCAGGGCGGAGCACGGTCAGACTGGTGCCACAGAGCTGCAGAAGCTGTGGAAACGCTCTCTTTCACTAGAACAGCTGCGTATTTACTGCGGAGGGCAGAGGAACGGAGTCGCGTGCAGTGGAAATTGGGGGTTTCATCTGATAGAAGTAAAAAATCGATAACATTCAGCTGCAACGGGGATACAAATAAAGATGAAGGGCACCGACCCAATAAACAAAAACAAAAGAACCCCTGTAAAAAACAGTTGAGCTTGATCTTCATGTTTGAGTAAATCTGAAACAGACAAAAGCAGGGAGACTGTCAATACAATAACAGTTTGAAGCTCTTTATTTTGCCACTTTTTTATTTCATTTACTCACAGATTACCATTGAACCTCACACACTGTGGAATGTTACTTCACAGAAATACATTGTTTTTTCTCCTTTTCCAAAATTTGAAATATTTACGCACCAACCAAGTCACTGCAGCAAAGTCTATTCTGACAAAAACACACACACAAAAACTCCCCAAAATGACAGAAGCTATGTAATATCGTGTCAGAACCCATACTAAAAACATTTTGAAAAATGTGTAATTTCATTGTAAAATTTCATCAATTTTTGTCACAAAGAAATGCCAGCTGCCATTCCTGCTCAGATGGAGAAATGTCTTTATCTCCAGATATTAGAGATGTGACATTCATGAACAATCAGAATCTTTTGAATGGCTTTTCACTGTCAACGACAAGAGCGGAGTCACAGTGGCGCAGGGGCCGTTCCTTTTTTTACTCTGGTATCAAAATGAATAAACTTTTTTTGTTTGCCAACCGCAAAAAACAAACAAAAAAAAACAAACATATTGGACATATTATAAATCCTAAATAGAGGTTTCTATGCAGAGGTGTATGACGTCACCATAAGAGAATTTAGTCTACATTTTATTATCATTAATGAATAAAACAATAATAATGTCGCACCAATAGAATAAGTTTTATCCTGATTAAAATGATAATGTATCACTCATCCCAGTGTTTATTTTCTGAATGCACTGACTGGCTTCTTAAAATTACATAAATACAAAAATGAGCCAGTCTTTTGAACAACTCTTAGAAATGAATGGCTCCCAAAGATTTGGCTCCTGTTAAAGAGCCAGAAATCCCATTTATAAGTCAGTTAAACTGTAACTTTCTCTTAAATAGTAATAAAAAATTAGGACTAATACAGGAAAATGCAAGTTTGACACCTTTATTGCTAAAGGTACAACGTTTATGTTCAATCATACATTCTCTTACGCTTGTTCCTTTTGAGTCTTCTGGGCGGCAGAAGCAATGGTCCATTAGTCACAAGGCTTAGCGACACAGCCAATGATTCACCCTCACATTCATTCACTATGAGACATTCATTATTTCATCTAACAAAATCCATGTCCTTCAGGCTGTGAAGCTATTGCTAACAACTCTGCCACTGTGCATCCCTAAAAGACCACTAAAAATACACAGTGCAGTACAATCAAATCTTATTTTTCACCTTTCTGACTTACCAACTGGTCTTTTTGTTGTCGTCACAGGAACGCCACTGTTTGTCACATCTAGGTCCAAATTCATAAATACATAAATCATAAATCACATTTTTTTTAGAATTGTAATAAAATCAAATGTTATTTTTGTACAGTGATGACTGACAGTATTATTGTGAAATATGCTGGTGTTAATATCACCTATATCTATAATTACAATGCAGTGATCTCATGTTTGGGGCGCAGAATTATATCTTTCTTGCAGTTATGAGACTACTAGGTGGAAAGTTACCAATTTGCTCTGCACAATAATACAGATCACACAAAATATGAATTTGTGGTATGATGGTATTGTAGTGTGCAGTGTATTTCTAAAGGGTGCGTTCATGTTCTAGAAACTGATGATGTCAAAGTTTTAGATGAAGGCCAGAGGTCAGTATAAATGTATAGATTACACTATTTTTAAGAGAAATAACTGAACAACCGGAGCTATCACTTCCTCTGCTGTTTCCTCTCTGTGTGGTGTAGAGCATTTGCGGGGCCAACAGCGCCGTTTGCTGGACAAATACAGGTACTGCAGATTACAATCATTTTTCTCACACCTCAGCGGTTCTGTGTAAATGCAAATCGGAGGCGGCATGACAGTTGCGTTTTCTTGTCCTGTGTTCTTGTGTTAATGAGCCCTTAAGCTGCAAATTCTACTACAGAAATCTTACTTGCCTCCACCTCAATCTCAAAACACAGGCTTTTTAGAACATGATAGAGTTGTAAAAGGCTATAGGTTGTAAATGTGCTGGAGACTCTGGATGTCTGAGGCAGGAGAAGTTTATTTACCATCAGTAGGGGAACTGGAGACAGTGAACACTCAACACATTGTGCTAATATTGACCATTCAAGTCTGGCTATGCTTCCATTGTGGGGGCTTTTATAACCTAAGACAGGGTCTGCAACCTATGGTTTTAGAGCTGCATGAAGTTCTTTCTTTCTGCTCTTGCAGCTCCTTGGGCATCTGACATACAGTCAACCAGGCCCTCCTGAAAATTTCAGGAGAGGATCCATGTGATGGTCCATGTATGTAAAGGGCTAGAAAAAAATCTGTAACAATCTATCTTTATAGATTAATGGTTTGGCATACCTGGTTTTGTTGTAGTTGTGGAAAGAGCCGTTTTTGTTGTAACATTTATCACAAAGTTCTCTATGTTGAGAAAACAGGTTTGGAAGGTTATTCAACAGTTTAATAGCTATTCACAAAGTAATAATCATCTGCCTAAACTTACTTGATATTGCAAACCCCCATTTTCCTTCAGCTGGGTCATAATTAGCAGCCATATGACACTGATACTCCCCAGAGTCCTGAGGATGTGAGTCTGGTCAGGTGGAGCTGGACCTGTCCCAGTCTGAGAGCCTCTCTGTCACACTGGACTCTCCCTGAAAACTGTCTGTCCTGATACTGGGGCTCCTCCTCTCCTCCAACCATTTCAAACACCAACTTCACCGGGACGGTCCTGAGAAGGCAGTTCATGTGGAGGGAAGACAGGTCCATTTTAGTGGGACTGTCCCATTGTAGAGTGATGCTGTGGCCCTCTTCAGGCTCAAACAGGGACAGTCCTGAAGTGGAGAGAGGTAAACAGATGTAATTTTACAATAAAACCATATACAGTGTAAAGATAGGGCTGTTTCTCGCCATATGCAAACTGCACATGCTTAGCTAACCACAAACCACTAGGGCTCCAAAGCTGAATGTTCAGCCTCATCTGAGGTGAATTGTTGTTTTTGAGCAGATGTCTGCTATGTCTTTGTTCTTTAGGAAGTGGTTTACCAAGTAACATTACTTTACAATTAGTTATGATGAATTTAGAAGGGTTCTACTGCTTTAGATTGCACTAATTATTTAAGTAAACATTGGACCTACTGTCGATTATTATGGACTATTGCGACAGGGATCTGAGCTCTGAGCAGGTGAGCACTAACTCAACTGTCTTAAGTGCAGGGTAGATTTTTTATCAGTTATTTTGCCTAAAGTGTAATAGACCTAGGCACGTGTGATTCTCTCCATTGTAGTTTAGCAAAATAGGGGCCTCCAAACAGCATATGCCCCCCCCCCCAATGCTAGAAACAGCCCTGGTTGAAGAGTATGCTTGATAATATTTGATAATTTTTTAACATTGTACACCATAGTCCTTTGAATAGAGTGAAGTTTTATTGTTGGGGGTCTGCGAAGGATTTTCAGATTTTTAAGGGGTGACATGACACTCTTGACTTTGGGACTTGTTCTAACCTATACAGTGATACTGGCTACTGCCCTCCTTTTTCTTTTTTTCTTTTTTTTTTTTTTTACATTATCATACTCTAGAATGTGACTACAACCAATTCAAAAGTGTTTTTCCAGGGTTTATATCTCCTCACTCCACATCTGACAGTGAGCCATTTCTCCCGTTGTCACTGCACATGTGCGTTTGTTTTGGTTGACCCACAAAGCCCCGCAGTGTGGTCTGCTTCCTGGGTTTGGATCGCTCTTTGGTCCACTTTGTGTTCACATCTGTTATTGAACCGCATCAGGGTTCACTTCAAGTGAGCCGAGGCAGACCAGAGTTCGCTTTTTTGGTCCGGATCAGAGTTCAATTGCACATTCACAGCTCCCCAAACAAACCAGACTTTCCGAGCAAATGAACTAGAGTTTGATTAAAGTGGACCAAACACAGCTGGTGTGAATGCACCTTAAGGGTGTGTTCACACTCACTGCTCCGCAGGACTCGGTGTGCTTTAGGGCAAAAGTCTGCGCCTGTGCTGATGATGTCATTGGTCTGGTTCCAGTTCACATTGAGCTCTGTCAAATGAACTGAACTGACTGAGAGAGCAGTAACAAACCTCACCTGTAGGGGGCAGCGCATCAGTATTTACTGAGAGAAACTTGGGAAGAAGAAATCCTGCTCATCTATTGGACAAAAGTCTGCCTCTTCAGCTGAATATATCTCAATAATATCATACGGTGCACTTTAATTCATATTTAATGAAGTTTTACATTTAGAGCAGCGATATCGACTGAAACCAGCTGTGGAGTCTCTGTGAGTAATATGAAATCTAGTAGGGCTGAAATATTTTGGTGCCAATGACCACACATTTACACTTTTGCATTTTTAAAGACAGGTCCACACAAAATGTTTGTTCTGGAGCTATTGATGTCATTCATATGAACACTTGTACTTGCGCTTTTTGCCTTAGTAGGTCCTAAGAGGCAAGCTGGGTCTGTCACTTGGGGATTTGTACCTAAAAACGGAATTTGTTTGGCATGCGTGAGCCAGAAGTGCAGCAGGGACTGGAATATTTCTTTACATGTTAAAAGCATATTCCATTTATGGTTTCCATTTAAAGTGTTTTAAAATACTTAGGGCCAGATTTATCAAAGGTTTGTGTGCACGCTAACTGAATAAGATGCGCTAAAATTGGAGCAAACCCAGACGCAGTTGAGATTTTCGTGTCTTACAGGAGCAGAGCAAACGCAATGCAGATTTTGCTCCTAGTGACCTAATGAATCTGTAAACTGAGGCGTTCTTCCCAGAGTGCGCAAAATGGAAGGCAGAGAAAATGCAAATTCATTCATTTACCGCCAGCAATATTATTTATTAAGGCTCACCGTGACTTTGCGTGCGAAAATAGCGTATAAATTTAGCACGTTGGAGAAGGACGTGCTATTCGTTTGCACAGATCTGGCTGCTGTGATTCGTGTGAGACGAAGGAGAAGAAATGAACAAATACGTAGAGTTAGAGCATTTGCCACACGTGCAGATCTATTTGCCATGACGGATGAAAAACTTATTCACCAGCACTTTCAGCTCTTCTTGGTTAAATATTTGCTTCCGTTTGTGTTCCACTTCCGCACCTTCCATGACGCAAAACAATACACGCAATGATGTTGTTTAAATAGTTCCGCCCCCTCTGTTTGCACTGTCACCGGCCACGCAGTTTGTCTTAGTAATTCACGCGCAACACGCACATTAATAGCGGCCGCATATTTTCTCACTGCACTCGCAGTTTAGCACCCGACTTAGTAAATATGGCCCTTATTGTATTAATATATAAGATCAAAACTGTATTTAAAGTAGCTATTCAGTATCAATATTTTATTAAGTAAATCCTGATGCTTGGCAGTGTAAAGCTAAAGGTGAAGCTAATGCTACGACAAACAGTACACTTCCTGTTTGCTCCCCTGCATTTTGCCATGCATTAAACTTGCAGTGCCACAATACTAGATTTAACAACTCGCTGTATTAACACAAGTTTAATGTAACAATCTATCTTTATAGATTAATGGTTTGGCATACCTGGTTTTGTTGTAGTTGTGGAAAGAGCCGTTTTTGTTGTAACATTTATCACAAAGTTCTCTATGTTGAGAAAACAGGTTTGGAAGGTTATTCAACAGTTTAATAGCTATTCACAAAGTAATAATCATCTGCCTAAACTTACTTGATATTGCAAACCCCCATTTTCCTTCAGCTGGGTCATAATTAGCAGCCATATGACACTGATACTCCCCAGAGTCCTGAGATGTGAGTCTGGTCAGATGGAGCTGGACCTGTCCCAGTCTGAGAGCCTCTCTGTCACACTGGACTCTCCCTGAAAACTGTCTGTCCTGATACTGGGGCTCCTCCTCTCCTCCAACCATTTCAAACACCAACTTCACCGGGACGGTCCTGAGAAGGCAGTTCATGTGGAGGGAAGACAGGTCCATTTTAGTGGGACTGTCCCATTGTAGAGTGATGCTGTGGCCCTCTTCAGGCTCAAACAGGGACAGTCCTGAAGTGGAGAGAGGTAAACAGATGTAATTTTACAATAAAACCATTTACAGTGTACTGAAGATAGGGTTGTTTTGCTCATTATTGCTTTGAGCAGATGATCACTAACTCAGCTGTCTTAAGTGCAGTGCAGATTTTGTATCAGTTATCTTGCTTGAGTTGATCAACCTAAGATTTTTTATTTTAATGAGATGTTATCATGACTGAACCCTGGTTTGCTGACAAACTGTAATAGATTGCGGCTTGTGTGTGATTCTCTCCATCATACTTTAGCAAATGCTAGAAACAGCCCTGGATGAAGAGTATGATTGATAACATTTGTTGATCTTTTAACATTGTACTAACCATCAACATATGTTAGAGTCAGCAGCAGCAGGACCAAAACACTCTCCATCCTGACGCATCCCAAACTCATTATCTGTAAGATTTAAAAGTTATGTTCAGTAATTATAGGATATCTACAGTAGATGCCTGAGACACAAGACATCTACTGTAGATATCCTACTGTTTTTTCTATAGTGTAGTATAAAATGCAGTGGAGTCCTTAAATAAAACCTTAAGCAATACATTTAAGAGTTTCAAGTAATGTAACTCATATTCAATGTATTAAATGTTTCCAGTATAGTCCCATCATACAGGCAATTTTGTCTTGTCTGTCTATCATGTTTAACTTTTGTTACCAAACCATATGTTTGAGATATAAACATAGTCAATAAATTGTGCAGTAAAAACTATATATATATATATATATATATATATATATATATATATATATATATATATATATATATATATATATATATATATATATATATATATTTATATATATATATATATATATATATATATATATAAATAAAAGTAGGAATAATATTCTGTAAAGTTTATATATATTCCAGAAAGTTTATATATTTTGAAGAAAAGTTTATATATATATAAGTATACATATATAAGCATATATGTATTCCAGAAAATGTATATATGTTCAGACTTTCCTTAGAATTTTGGTAGTTTGGCTTAGGGGTCAGTTGTCTTGCGTAATAGTTCCCAGGTTCACATCTCACCACAGAAGATTATAAGAAAATATATGGGTTTTATGATATAATGCAAATACACTGTTACGTTGTACTTTGTATGATTGTATATTTCACACACAGTGTGCACATCAGTTTCAGTCTATAGCCAACCTATT
Organism: Bostrychus sinensis; assembly: GCA_020698575.1. Taxonomy (NCBI): domain Eukaryota; kingdom Metazoa; phylum Chordata; class Actinopteri; order Gobiiformes; family Eleotridae; genus Bostrychus; species Bostrychus sinensis. Next base: position 10,908,554 of record CM036252.1, read on the forward strand.
TATTGTTCATATCAAGACACAAGGTGTAATACTGTTGAACACTACCATTGAGTGGCAGTGGGTGAAGCAAACAAACAGTACACCATACTTTTACTGGGAGCAGGTTCGAATCCCGCTTAAGTCTCTTACACAATTACAACTTTTAGACCTAGGCTATAAACTAATATCCTAATATGTTTACCTTCAGCAGCTAATATAGAGTAACAGCCTAATTTAACGTAATTTAATGACCTACATAAATCTGGAAATTCTAGAAGGAAAGAAAAAAGGCTATAAATATATAATAGGCTATATTTGGTTTCCATGAGGTGAATGTTTTCGGGGGAGGAAGTTCTGCCAGTCTGCCCTTGTCTCAGGTGCTGTTCTAGGCTGCAGGTGGTCAAGCCTGAGAGCTCTGTTTGTGCAAACATTTTTTAGAGTGAGTTTTTTTTTTTAAATCAAAATAATTTTATTTGAAAATAATAATGATGGTAAAAAAAACTATCAAATGTGAGCACTAAAACGTGGCACCAGGATGCAAATTTTGGTTGGCCCATACAATAACTGGCTGTTCCTGGCATAACATAAAGTGGGCGGGTGCGGGAGGTCATGCGGAAACTGTTTCTGTAGCTCTAAACAAACACACTTCTCCTTTTGTCTTAAGTTGTCTTAATGACACAGGCTTTCACAGACTATGAGCTCGTGTCCTGTTACCCTCTCAGCTGTGTCTTTAGCTTCTGCACATCTGAGTAAAAGAATAATAACAAGGTTTAATAATAATGCAATCTTTCTAGATACCTGTAGTGCTTTACATTGCACAAGAACAAACCACGGTGGTTTTTGTGCATCCCGTGCGCCTCTGAGTAGGAAGTGGAAAAGCACTGCGCCAAGAAACCAAACGGATCAGATTCAAGTTTTACCAGCTCTTGGCAATAAACACGTATTGACTTAAAGAGCAGCATGTTCGCTCTAACACAGTGATTCGGACGACAAGAGCCACACTGGCAGAGCCAAGTGAAACTGAGCGCCGCACAGATGGGATTTTTCCCAATAAACTGCTCATCCCTCAAAAAAACAAACAAAAAACAAAAATAAAAAACAAACAAACAAACAAACAAAAACAGCCAATACAGAGAGTACCTCTCTGCCACCGTGCACCCCCTGCAGCATTATTATTATTATTATTATTATTATTATTATGGTGTCAAACATGTTTGAAATGGTGCTATATAAACTATAGGCAACCAAGTCAAAACTACACATATTGGCTGAAATGTAAAAACTACAAGTTAACAAATAAAGGAGCATTTAGGAGCTGGAAGAGCCCGAATACATTATGGATTAATTTTATAGCAAGACTGCGATTAATCACGATTAGCTGCAGTACTCAAGTAAAAGTATTACAAAAATATAGCTGTGGGGTTGATAAGGATTCAGAAAGGTGCTAATTTAACTGATGAGACTAAGAGTAAGAAGTAGACGTTTGCTATGCAATGCTGTTTTCAAGGCAAATGAAAAAAGTACTTTTTGGTTAAATCTATGTTAAGTGCAGATACATGAAAATTGTACTTAAGTAAAGTAAAGAAGTATTTTTACTTATAAAACACAACTGCCTGCATTACTGACAGGCCACTTGTGACGCAGCCAAAATACACAGCAGACAATAGAAGATTGTTTAAAATCAAAGATAGTGATTCACTGAATGACTGAATCAATATCTTCAATCATTTTCTATTGCATCTGAAAATCATTCACTGACTTAATGTTAATGTTGTTTGTTAATGTTTTTAAGTGCTGAGTTAGACATAGGTAAAAGCCATTACAATCACCTACATTCAACATTTCCCCAAAAGTCGAGCATTATGAGCCAAAAACAAGCTCCAAAAACAAATTCAAATATAATATTATAAAAACAGCATACTTACTGGTTTGCTGTGAGGAGGCACAACTTGTTTTAAAAACAACAGTGAAGTGAAACTAAAAGAGATATCAGTTGCTTGTGCTATGTCAAGCCTGTGACATGGGCTTGATCTTATTGAAGAAAACATCACTGTAAGCCCAAGTTACACAGGTTATATCAAAATGCTTTTATTTTATCTAATTAGGTCACTTAAAGTGGTGCTGGTGAAGGTTGAACTTGAACTCACACCAAAATAATTGCAATTTCAGGTTTTGGAGTTATGCTTTATATGTTAAAAAAAGGTAGAGGCAAACCTGTTGTAAACACTTCCTGTTTGGATAAATGGTCAAAAACATTGTTCTTGAATGGCAGCTCGTATACTTCTCTGTTCTTAAATTGCATAGACATGAATGGTAATTTTCAAACCAGTTCAGTTTATAATATCTAGTGGGCAATGGCCAAAGAAACCTATGAAAATGGCTTTAAATGCAATTAGATAAACATATCCAAAATATAGCTTTGTGATGTCAATTCATTTGAGATATGACTACAATAAGTTGCATAGAACCCATTTAATATAAACTGACATAAAACTGATGTGAAAGAAAGACCCATTTCACTTTTTTATTAATTTATCCAACACCATGTGCAGTGAAGCTAACTATAAATTCTGTCCTCTAGCGCCATTTAGTGTTAAACAGTAGGACGTAGTTTAAACAGGGCTTTATAGTGCGACCAATTTCTCAATGCTGCGACAAAAAAAAAAAAAAAATAAAAAAAAAAAAGTCGGATGTTGCACTGGCTGTTCAAGGGAAAAAATAAACGAAAAAGTCTTTGCGAGCGGATGAGGATTGCGATGGAGAATAGTGCATAAGACACTGAGTCATGAGATGCTCAGTTTGAAGCCCTTAAAACACTTTTAATAAAGTTTTTATTTAATTTAGATTTCCTTTTTATTTCATTTTTCATGGCATGTTTTAAGTTTAAATTTCAGCTCAATGAAACACTTTTTCAGTAAGTTACTTTTCTTGTATAATTGTGCTTCTAATAAAGAACTTTAGGTTGACCAGATTGTTAGTTAGTCATTTACAAATCAACATTGCCTATATGGACAGCAATAAAAAAAAAAAAAAAAAAAAAAAAGTAAAACTGTGGTGTTAAATGCAATGCAGTTGAAAATTTGGGTGCACCTAACTTTTGGCGCACCAGTGCAAAAAGTTAGTCTAGAGCCCTGTTAAACATTTTATTTTTAAACATTTACATTTTTATTTTTATAGCAAACATAATTATTTACACTTCTACATAGAGATTAAGCACTTTACATGTGAAAGTAAAGTTAACATTGTACATTTTTACTTTTAGGTACTGATAAAGCTATACTGCTATGATTAAAGACATTTATGTTGATACAGTAATGCATGTAAATATAATTTTAGGTTAACTGCTTCAATGCTAGATCTTAAAGACTTCCAAACACAATAAAAAAGGTTAAAATCCCATTTCTTAAGGTAATAGGTGAGAGGGGATAGGGTCTTCACACCGGGATCAGGTTTTCTTTGGTTCTGTGTAAAAGACACGGAAAATATTAGTGCACTTAATGTTAGGACAGTGGAAGCTTATTGGATATCACAGAAAAATACCTTGAAAATGTAAAAAGATGATGTCTGACCCATATGACAACGATACCCAGGGCCATGAGGGCCATAGAGCCAAAGATGAGACACAGTACGACTTTCTGGAGCAGGCCCAAGTTGGACTGCTCTGTGTCGCCAACTGAAAAAAAAGAAGATTGTACAAAGTTAAAAGTTTTATCCCATGATACACGATGATGAATGACTTGTGTAAACCTGGAGAACGCTTGTCTAAAACAGGTTTTACAGTCACAAGTGGATTTAAAATGACATGACAACAGCAATTCTGGATGATTACAATGTTTTTGATGGTCACAAAATATCGCCATCTGGTGGACAAATGTAGGAACAAGTATGTTTTTGTGTAGCCATTTTAGACTAAGGCTGAATCCGAATTCCTTAAATCGTACCTCCTGCCTCCTGCTCCTACCTCCTGTTCCTTAACCTTTGTGAACTACGTCATGTGGTCACCAGTAAGACTCCTACTGCAGTGAGGAGGATCTGACCGTCCTCACCCTGCAGCGGAAACAACAAGGGAAGTCACGTGAACCGAAACGGACGACAATAAGTGCACCTTATCCTCCACTGCAGCGCTAATTTAAATATCCAATCAATCCAATCCACTTTATTTGTACAGCACATTTTACAAACAAAACAGTTTCCAAAGTGCTGCACATAGAACACTAAATAACAATAAATTACTCCCTTCAGCTCCACCAGTCCCCATTAAATAATAAGAACCAGTAAAACCAAATAAAAGTAATACAATAAAATAACAATACATAAATGCCAAGAATTAAATAATAAAAACAAAACAATAAAACACAATAAAAGACAACAGAGGACCACACAATTCACGTCGAGTTAAAAGCCAGAGAATATAAATGAGTCTTAAGACGAGACTTAAAACATTCCACTCTGGGGGCCGCTCTGATGTGGGGGCCGCTCTGATGTGGGGGCCGCTCTGATGTGGGGGCTGCTCTGATGTGGGGGCCGCTCTGATGTGGGGGGGCAGAGTGTTCCATCGTTTGGGGCCGGCAACAGAGAAGGCCCCGGTCCTCCCTGGTTTTAAGTCTCGTCCTAGGGACCACGAGCTGGAGCTGGCTCTCGGACCTCAGAGAACGCGCCGCAGTGTAAATCTGTATAAGGTCAGTAATGTACTGTGGGGCCAAACCATTCAATGCTTTAAAAACAAACAATAAAATCTTGAAATCAATTCTAAAATGAATAATCTTTTTAACATTACAATGTACAGAAATCATCTCCATATATGAGAAGATACTGCTGTGTTTAATAAAGAGCTCTGCACTAACTCCACAGACTCTAGAATCATCTGTGACTCAGGTTTAACCCTGAAACTCTGCTGTAATCCACACACAACAGGCTGTGATAAATATTCTCTGAGACTCAGCGACAGCAGCTCTGCTCTCTGCTCTGGAGTCAGCAGCATTAACACAGCCACACTGCAACACTGCTGTGGATTTATCCTAACGCGGTTTTTAAGTTAGTTTTTCTAAAATGTAAACAAAAGTGCACAGAGCAGCTCCAGCTCACAGCGGCGCACAATAATCATTTATCAGGAGTCAGACTCAGACTCTGTGGAGGCTTTAAGTCTTTTATAAAGTGAGGTTTATTCAGATCATTTTATGGAATAAAGTCTGATTATGGGATAGCTCCTCGCTGGACAGGAAGGAACGTCTGGAGCTTCCCTATGCTAAAGGAGTTATTTAAGGAAGCAATGAAGCTCCTTTCCCTAACTCCTTCCTTACTGAGAAGACAATCCTCACAGTTCTTATCATGGTGGACAAAGACGTACATCCAGTTAGAGCTTAAAGAGCCAGGAAGTTCCTTGACAATTTTCTTTTTTCGGATTCAGCCTAATTTAAGAACTGAGGGAACAAGTCTATGAATAATATTTATGTTTGTGTGTGTAGCTGCTGACAAAAGCAACTCTCATACATTGCAGTTCATAACAAATCTTTTTAGTTAGAAAGATAATGAATAAATAAAAATGTTTAAAAGAATCATTCACACAATATTTTTTCAGTTAATAAATAACTAATAAATAATACATTTGACATTTGATTATACTCAGTTAAAAATACAAGTAAAACATGTCATCTGTGTCCCCATCCCCACTGCATAAACTGAGAGGCACATGGGAGACAGAACTGTCTGCTGTTATCAGTGATGATGAGTGGAAAAGTATCTGGAAATGTGCTAAATTTATTTCAGTGTGTAACAGAGATAGATCAATACAACTCAAAATTAATCACAGGCTGCATATCTCACCAAATCGCAGACATAACTTTAATCCTAATTTCTCTCCCGTGTGCCTGAAATGTAAAATAGAATCTGGGACTTTAACACATTGTTTTTGGTCATGTTCAAAATTGCAAAAATACTGGTCCGATATACTCTGTGAAATACAGAAGATATTGGGAGTAAACCTAGATTTGGATCCGTTGTCCCTCATTTTGGGTCTCCCGAGCAATCATGTTATGTCTAAGAATGAAAAAAGACTGTACAGTATACTCACTTTTGCTGCTAGAAAGAACATCCTACTGCAGTGGATCAGTGAAAAAGGTCCAACGGTTAAAGGCTGGCAGAAGGTCTTACTAGACTTGGTTCCACTAGAATACTTAACTTGTTTAATACATTCAAAAACTGACATGTTTTTCTCAATTTGGGATCCTTATTTGAGATATGTGGAACCTGAAATATCAACCATTCTGTTAAGGGGATTTACCTAATCTTCCTTTTTGTCTAAAGAGTCTGAGCCAGTGTGTGTTTTTGTTTGTTGTTTGTGTTGTAAAGTTTGAAAACCCAATTAAAAACAAACAAACAAACAAAAACAAACAAACATGTAAAACATGTAACATTTGGGCGGCAGAGACCAAGGAACAGGTGGCCCTGAAGAGCAAGTCACAGCCATCAAAATCAACAACACGCAAACAAAAACTGAAACACACACACTCAGATTCAAAAACACACACACAAACTGAAGCAAAGACAACAAGCAGCAGCACTCATTTGCTGTGGTGTTTTAGTTTTTGCTGTTGTTTCCAAATTTAGGTGCGTGTTTTTGAATTTGTGTGTGTTTTTCCAAATCTGTGTTTTGGAATTTGTAAGCGTGTTTCCAAATGTGTGTGTGTGTTTTTGAATTTGTGTGCGTTTTTCCAAATTTGTGTGCATGTTTCTGAATTTCTGTGCATGTTTACAAACGTATGTGGATGTTTTTAAATTTGTGTACATGCGTCCAAATTTCTGTGCATGTTTCATAGAATTTTTTTGCATGTTTTTGACTTTGTTGGTGTGACTTACCCTGAGCCGAGACCAAACCCTGTGACTAAAACTAAAATTAAGAAGAAAAGTTTTAAAATGAAAGTGTCCTGACCTACCTCTTGGGTTTTCTGGTTTGGTTCTTGTCGCTGGATCTCGCCTGTGTCCCGTCACATCCAACAAGAAATACTCTGCAACACAAGAAATGTTTTTAAATTAGCAATTAATACTGTTTTATTCATTTTTTTATATTGACATTTTTAGTAACAACAGTAAAAAAACATTACCAGTGTAGCCCAAGTGAAATTCAAGGCCTTTTTAAGACTTTTTAATGCCACTTTAAGTAAAATGTAATGCCAGGATCATCAACAACAAAACAATAAACTGAAATTTCCACTAAGGAATTTTCTGTACAACTCTCTGAAACTCAAGGATTTTATTTTAAAAGCCAAAAACAAATTAAATAAGTGCTGTATTAAAAAAAATCATAAAATAAAAAGGAATATGCAATAAATACATTGTAGGCAGTTATTGAGGTGACAGTTTTTTTTAGGGCTGCACAATATATCGCCAAATTATCGTTATCGCAATATCAGCAAACACAATATCAGTATCGCAAGAATATAAATATATCGCAATAACGCTGTGGTCTTCCATCTGACAGAGATTTACACTGAAGAATCATTTTCCACCAGAGCCTTAAAAGAACATGTGTTGTGACTAAATAAAAATTTTTAAAAAGTCCAGTTTTAGTGGTAATTTAATGAATTTAGTCACAGCTTAGCCTTGTTTTATTCCTGGTTTAGTCTGTGTTAAGTTTTGATTTTGTCGCTGTTTTGACTTGTAAATACAGGAACTTACATTTTTGTGAAATGTAGTGAATTTAACTTACTATGTTCAAAAAGTAGGCTCTATTTTCAAATATCGCAATAATATTGTTATCGCAATTTTCAACATAGTTATCGAATATCGCATGTTTTCTCCATATCGTGCAGCCCTGATTTTTTTAATATTAAAATGATATTTGACAAATTTAAAGGCCAGATGAACAAAATTGAATATCTGACCAAAAGATTTAATACTTGTAAGGCCAAATTTAATACCTTTTTAATATTTTTAAGCCCCCCCCCGCACCATAATGAGATGTCTGAACTCACCAGAGCTCTCATGAGTCCAGCGTCTCTTCTCTCGATCGTAGTTGGCGTACATGTAACACCAGTACCGCCCCGAGTCCTGAGGGGTGAGTCCCGTCAGGTGGATCTGGACCTGTCCCAGTCTGAGAGCCTCTCTGTCACAGTGGACCCTCCCAGAAAACGCCCCCCGCCCCGGCCCGGTCAGCTCCACTCCTTCAGCCATCTCAAACACCAACCTCTGAGGCGGCGACGTCAGAAAACAGTAGACGATCAGGGACGAAGGGTCGAGGCTGGTGGGACTGTCCCATTGGAGAGTGGCGTTGGCGCCCTCTGCTGCCTGCAACCGGGACAGTCCTGGAGAAGACATAGATCAGTTTAGACCAGCCATTCCCAAAGTCAAGACTGTTGTGGCCCCCTTAAATTTCCGAAAATCCTTCGCGGACCCCCAACGACAAAACTTCCCTTTATTCAAAAGACTCTGCCTTGGTTTTTCTCCATATGTTTTTTTTTTTTTTATAAAAACATTACAAAAACACCGATTATTGACTAAAATTAGTTTTAAAGTAATATTTTAAAAAGTATACAGCTGAAATTAATTTCAAATTACATGTTTTTTCTGTACTTAATGTTTTTATGTCTGTGAAGACTCTCACTCATCCAGGGTAATTGCATCGCAACAAAAAGTAAAAAAAAGCAGTCATCTGGATTGGATTTTTCAAGTTGAAGACGTTTCACCTCTTATCCAAGAGGCTTTCTCAATTCTGAGTAATTAATTCTGAGTCTTAATGTTTTTAGGTACTTAATATTTTCATCGACTTTATATTTTTGTATGTTTTATTTGTTTTTGTAAACCAAAACCATGTGTCTGAAATAATAGTAATAAAAATAAATAAATAAATAAATTCAAATTCAAATTGAAATATAGACAGCCTCTGGGGGCCCCCCTGTAGTACCTTTGTGGACCCCCAGGGGGCCCCGGACCCCACTTTGGGAACCACTGGTTTAGATAAAACGGGATTTTTTCATCTCACTACAACTCTGAGTCAGATATCTCCACTTCACTACTGCTATTACTACTACTACTACTATTACTACTAATACCACTACTATTACTACTAATACTACTACTCTGAGTCAGATCTCTCCACTTCAGTAGCACCACATTTTCCAGTCTTACACTTCTGAAGACTTTTTTATTTGTCAAGATATTATTCCTAGCCTGATTTATTGGACATTTTGCTTCTAAAAACATGGTGACAATAGATTTTTTAGGCTATTATAAAGTTTATAAAGTTTATAAAAATAGGACATCCATAACTCTCTTTATAAACAACATGGACAAAAATGTTGGTACCTTTCACAAAACAAATATAAACCCTCAGCATTCACTGTAATAACTCAAAACTGCCAAAAACGGGCCCGGACAAATTAGTTGGTAACCCAATAAAAACTCTAAGTTTTTAAGTAGGTATAATGGTATTAGGCCTGCAGTTTGGTCTTTTTTGTTCTTGGGCAAGACACTTCACCCACAATGCATGAATGTGTTAGTGTGATCAACAACAACAACAACAACAACAACAACAACAACAACAACAACAACATGCACTGCTTATTTTCGTCCTTATCCTTCATGTATCTCCCTGTCTAATATAACTGCACTGTCTGAAGCAACTGCACATCTAAGTTACAGTCAGAGACAGAGACTTCTGAGGTAAAATTCTAGTAACAGGAAGAGAAAGCAGAAGATTAATAACTTATTATTGGTACAACATGAGACATTTGTGGTTAACCACTGAAGCCTGTCTTTTTCGTAATGCAGAGCCATTACAAGAAGCAAGAATGTTAGCCCTAGTTCCTCTCAACATCTGTTTCTGACAAGACACGTGTTTTCTCAGAACATGGGCTGCACTTGGAGATATTTATATTTAGCAGTGTTGTACCAAACCATAACATAATGCTCAGTGATAGCATGGCCTGAGCTTTACATAACTAAACTTACCACAGACTGAGGAGGTGAGAGCAAAGACGATCAGGGCTAGAAATATCTCTGTCCTGTAAAACATACAGAAGACACAAGTCACTCAAACACAGTCAAGAGTTAAAGGATTTACTGTTACACTAAACAATGAATCTTTCCACGTCCTGCACTCGTGTAACGCAAAGCTAAACTCTTTTTTTCTTGAGAGCGCTTTTTTTTGCAAAGGATATAGCCTCTGCAGTTATCCCCATAAAGAGTTTGACAGATCACGGACAGGTTTTGTACCAAGTTTGACGGTCAGCTGACGGTTATCACGTGGCTTATGGTGCGGCGTTTGAGTCTAACGGTAAACAACACGTGTGAACAGCAACAGAACTAACGGAAAAGCAAACACAAACATTGTTCTGTGGTCTATTACTGAAAAAGTCCTCAAATATGCAATCAGTACTTTTGAGTTATTTTGCTCACAGATAAGAAAAGAGACCATAAATACTTAAAAAAACATAACCTGCTTGTAATAGATAATAATCCCATGTGTTTACGGTTTGACATTGTCTTCCAGTGTGAGAGAAAACCAGCCCACGAGTTCAGTTTGTGAAGCAGAGGTGTGGTGTGTGTGTTTTTTACCTGTACATGCTCTGATGTTAGGTGCTACCCTGAGCCGCAGCCATCGCTGTCCTGGAAGAACAGGAAGTGGACAAATGTGCGAGGTTTTCCTGTCCAGGAGTCCACTGGAGACATCGCACAACTAAGTTCTGCAAAGAAACAAATAAACATTAATACTTTGATTTGTACTGCCACTACTACCACTGCTACTGCTACTACTATTGCTACTACTACAACTGCTCAGTGGTGGAGGAAGTAAAAGTATCACCTTTAAAATTCTACTTAAGTAAAAGGATAAAAGTACTTCCTTTTAAATGTGCTTGCAAGTGTAACGGGTGGTACCTCGGGCGTCGCTGCAGCCCCTGCAGGCAAAAAAGGATAAATAGGAAGTGGGCTGTTTGCCCACGAGGTGCCAGTTTCCGTGGGAGGCAGGGAGTTTGCTGGGCCCACGCCGTGCGTGGTTGTAATCAAGGGATTGGTAAGTTTTTTTTATAGTTTTTACAGGGTGTTACTTTTAATTGAGTGAATGTATTTTTAATGTGTTACTTTGTGGTAGGACCACGCCAGGGTTTTAAAGATCTGTGTGAGGTGTTCACAACACACAGGTACATTTTTAATACAGGTTTTAGGAACATTAAAAATGTTTAAATATTGTGTTTTGTAACTTTGTATTTTGTGTTTTTTACAGTTGTGTTTATGTCCCTGCTGTCCTTTAGTTTGAGTCAGATGAGTGTTTTTAGTGAGTCCGCCTCGCCTTGCGGCCTGCTTGCCTACACCTGTAAAGGGACTAACTTGTTTTTTTCTATTTTTGTTTGTTTGTTTGTTTGTTTTGGTCACTTCACATAATAGTTACAGACATACTCAACAGTTCTAATGTATAATTCCCGATCGTTGCTGTGAACCAGTGTGCAGTGTTTTTTGAAGTGTTGTAAACTCATTTAAAGTACAGTGTGGGTTGTGCGCTGTACAGGGCGGTGTTAATTCGGGGTTATACAACTTAGATCTGGGACATATGGTAGCGTATGGGAAAATAACCACTTCTCTGTGTCTGAAATAAATATTGGCTCTGTTTGCTCTCTCACGCCCATATAACACAAGTAAAAAAGTAAAAGTATTTGGCACAGACTCAACAACTCATGAATGTGTTAAATGTGATGTTTGTGCTGATTCCAGATGAAATGAACAAACTGATGAAGTAGAAGAAACTGAATCTGTCGCTGAGGTTTTCTGTCTTTATTATTCTGATGTTTCTCAAGGAGAACTACTTTACTGCATCTGTTATATTTAAGTACTGTGTGTCTACAATGAGGGCACGACAAAAACACAGGATTTTAAACCAAAACTTACAATACTTTGTACTTCAAACCAGTAGTGTAATCTATGTGATACGCAGGCACACGCCGTATACACACTAAAATGCTACAGAATTTCCGTATAACCACTCAGTGATGCGTAACAATCATTACCTCCTCGGTACTTTCTTCTCTGTTCACAGAGACCAGCGCTAACTCTTTTTATCCTCAGCCTCTCTCCACAGCCGCTTCTCTGTGCGCTCTCCTCCTGTTCCCCTCACTGCCGATCCTTTGACAAGAGCCGGACTGCCCCTCACTGCCCCTCACTGCCCCTCACAGCAGACGCAGTCAGCGCTGAGACTAACTCGTTTCTCATTGGCTCCTCTGACGCTTGTCCCGCCTCACCCGCGCTCTCATTGGCTCCTCTGACGCTTGTCCCACCTTTCCCGCGCTCTCATTGGCTCCTCTGACGCTTGTCCCACCTTTCCCGCGCTCTCATTGGCTCCTCTGACGCTTGTCCCACCTTTCCCGCGCTCTCATTGGTTCCTCTGACGCTTGTCCCGCCTTCCCCGCGCTCTCATTGGTTCTTCTGATACTTGTCCCGCCTCCCCCGCGCTCTCATTGGTTGTCTCCCGTT
>CM036252.1:10925991-11003491 GCA_020698575.1 Bostrychus sinensis
TTGACAGGATTCAAAAATAATGCAAAAAGCAAAGTATAGTGCTAGTCGGCAAAAACAATATATCGTAAAGCAAGGAGTACAATGACGTTAAACTTAGAATGAACTACCACTATATCATAAAGCAGGGAACACATTGACATTAAACTTAGCATGAAGTGGCACTACACTAAAGACGACTAACAAAGGAGAATACTCAGTAACTAGTGTTAAGCAATACACATAAGTACATATCTGAATCATATGAACAATGATTAAAAGTGATATCTCAAAATTAATATGTGAGGAGTCATAATCTAAGAATTTTATTGATTCATACACAGGGCCTAAACTAGGGCAGATCATAAGTGGTACACTGGAAAACTTAATTTTAACTTTTAGCTTTAGCAGTTGATAATTTTATCTGATAACAAATGCTAATCTATTTGCAGTAACCAAGCTATAATTTGTTTGAACAACTATGCAAGTACAAGTATTTGTAATTGGTAGATAGTGTGATCTAATATAATACAACATAGTCACAAATTCAACTCTGGTCTCTCAGCACATAAGGACACCCCTGGCTTAGCTGAAATAGATTTATATTCAACTTTGCTGCTTTTGCAGGATGTTTACAAAACAAAAAGTAGGCTAGTAAGTTTCTAAAAGTTGTCTAAACAGAGTTATAGATTCAAGATTCAAGAGAGATTCAAGTCCATGCACATAGGAATTCTTGTGCAGGGCTCTCTTGGAGTCGAGTACAAGGGTTGGTGTCCTGTTTTAGCTTTGTTAGCTTAGCTTTTAGCTTAGCTTTTAGCTCAGCTGCTGTGTTCTTGTCCTGTTTTTAAGAAGATAAATGACATGGCAGCTCTGATAAACCATTATAGTGGTATGTGACCAACTCTGACATGAAAAAACGTACACATCAGCACATCATAAAGTGACCACATTTTAGAAAGAAAGAAAGAAACAGGATGATTGTTTTAGTGCTGCCTAAGTGCTGCCTTGCCTATCTTTTCTTCCTTTATTTAAAAGTACTGTGTTTTGGTTATGAGTGTTTTATAATATATTAAATGCTAAACCTTTCTTACACAGAGATGGCCAACTCCACGCTGGATAAACAGTTTGACAACTGTGTCTCCTCCATTATGAGCCGGGACATCTTCACATGCATGGTTCACAGTCTACCTCCTTTTCCTGCCTGTTTTCCTGTTCGTCCTCTACATCGGCTTCAACAAATGGAAGAATCCTCAGTCTTCTCCATCAGGAAACATCAGCCACTCTGACGTCTTCACCTTTAACATGGTCGCCATGGAGATGACCAGTATCGTTGGGTCGTGTGTGGCCTGCTATGGATTCTTCAGTTGGGAAGGTTACATCGTGTCCATAGGAGGAGATCTGATCCTCACAACCTCAGTGGGACAGGTGCTGTTCCATAGTCTCACCTGTGTGGAGCGTTACCTGGCTGTGGTCCACCCTGTCACCTACATGAGGCTGAGGAGAGGGAGCGGCGTCACCGTCAGGAACATCAGCATCGCTTTTGTTTGGATCATTAGCTTCACGCACACTTTCTTTTTTCGAGTTTTTAAAATTGATTTGTTTTATAAAATTTCAGGTTTTGTTTTGTACACAATGCCTGTGCCATTGGTTGTTTTTTGTAGCGTCTCTGTTCTCTGTGTTCTGATTCGTCCGAAGCCTGGGGAAGGGGGCGGGGACAGGAAGCAGATCGACCAATCAAAGCGGACCACTGTTTACACCATGATGGCCATACTGGGAGTTCTGCTGCTGAGGCTCTTTGTTCATGTAACCAACTATAGCATTTTCCTTTCACCCTGGTTACATGTTGATGGATGTGTGATGACGATGGTAACTATATGGTCGTCTCTGCCCAGCAGTCTGGTGTTACCACTGCTGTTTCTGCACCGAGCAAGGAGACTACCAGGCTGCAACTACAGCTGGATATTGTGTGTAAAATGATTTTAATTTAAATTCATATTTATCAACCTTTCATTACTAAAACAAATTTGGTACAATCTCGGAGTCTACAGCACTACATACTCACATTAAGAGAAGTAAATGTCATTTTTAAATTTATGATACAAAGTGTCTGACGGTTCCTACTCTCACTGCTACTCTGCAGAAACTTTATTTAGACACGAGCAGTTGTCAAACTCCATCGCACCTTTAGCGACAGAGAGGGATTCACAATCAGTTTATAATGGCAACAGGTAGGGCTGTAATGATTAGTCGACATAATTGACGATGTCTATTATTAAGATTTGTCGACACTAATTTTTATAGTTGATGCGTCGTATGGACACACATTTAGTTTGTAAAATTGCAAAAAAAAAAAAATTTTTTATTTTGTGGGACCGCAATACACTGCAGGAAGTTAAGGGGGCAGTATTTCCCGTTGTCTATCATTGTCTGTCTCTCTCAACTGCATTCTGACGAAGAAGAAGACACAAACGATGGCGGAAAGTCCGACGGAAGCGGAGAAAAGAATTAGACCAAAACATTCGACAGTGTGGGACTATTTCAAAGAAAAAAGTCAAAACAAAGTCAGTACTGTGTAGGCTCTGAAAAACGGAGCTGTCTTTTCACGGGAGTACAACAGCAATGCATGAGCACCTGAAACAAAAACACCCGGGAGTTGTGTCCACTTCTGATATTCACGGGTACGTTTTTGCAAGTTAAGCTAACGAGGCACATTTAGCATGTAACAGTAGTCTGCGAGCTGACAAATGTCACATGCAGTCCGTAAATTGCAGATATATCAAAACTTTTCTCTGTTGTTCACTCGCGACAAATATGTCAGTTTATTTTGTTGCGTTAATTTATAGCTAATATTTTTATTTTTTAATATAACTTGGGGTTATGTTAAAAATATATATATCATATATCTTGGTCATTATTTTAACAATAGAACATTGTTATGGTAGAAGGGTGATAAACAGGGATGTGCTTGAGCAGGTGTAATATGTACAGCAGTGTGGGGTTAGGTAAACACAAAGACAACAGAAATAATCGTTTTGGTAGTCGATTAGTCAGCGATTATTTTTCCAATTAGTTGACTAGTCAAATGATTATTTCTGTATCGTCAAAATTAGCATTATGCCTCATGAGTCAGAGAGTGCATAATGCTAATTTTGACGATAAATATGATATTATTTGTCAAACTGGTTAGGATTAGGAATAGGATTATTTATTTATTTACTCCTTTATTTGAAAGGAGACTGGAGTCTTTGCTGAAACATAGATGGCTGTGTCATCAGCATACACCTGGCACTCAGCCTCTGTGCAGATGTTTGGGAGTTCACTGATGTAGAGACAAAACAGCAGTGGACCCAAGATTGAACCTTGTGTTATCCCTATTTTATATTCACGAGGAGCTGATGTAGTGCCATTGATTTTTACACTCTGTACAGTAGACTTAAGGTTATTGGTAAACTAACACAAGCAGTAAAATAAATGTTCCCTCTTATACTGTGCTGATAACACAACAATAAACTAAGCATAGCCTTAATCTGCTACCAAATATACTCTACACTCATTTTTTATTTGTTTATGTTTATAGCTTTCAAACGGCACCAATCTGGGTATTGCTCGTCAACATGTGGTGCAGGGAAAAGAGCAAGGAGAGTGGGTAACCGTGGGACGGTCCCATAGACACTGCTTTTTTGTTATGAAAATTTCAGGAAAGATCTTGGTCGCCTGTAGAACAGCAATGCATGTTTTACTTTACAAACATGTGAGTAAAAGAAAGCAGTTCTAATGATTACTGTACTACTGCCGTTTAGAAACAGAAACCCCAGTAAGGTGTAAAAAAACATACCGTATTTTCCACACTATAGGGCGCTCCGGATTATAAGGCGCACTGTCATTGAATGGTCTATTTTCAAACTTTTTTCACATATAAAGCGCTCCGGACTAAAAGGCGAAACAAAACAGTCAGATAAGTCAGTCAGTCAAACTTTATTCAACGCGTTCACCATAACTCCCAAACTTGAAAAAAAAAAAACACAATCTGAGACGGCTAAATCAAACGATAGCGTATTCACAATAACTCATAACTGTTCAGTTAACGTCATAACAAAATACAACACAATACTCTCACTTTTTCAGTTCATTCCTCGTCCACAAATCCCTCAAATTCTTCATCTTCAGTGTCTGAGTTAAAAAGTTGGGGGATTACGGCAATATTATGGTGCAGCACAGTATGTATTACTCCGCGATGCTCCTGACTACGGTAGCCATAAATAAATTCATATATAAGGCGCTCTGGATTATAAGGCGCACTGTCGTTTTTTGAGAAGATTGAAGGCTTTTAAGTGCGCCCTATAGTGCGGAAAATACGGTACTATTTTCTTTATTGTGCCATTATTGAGAGGTACCATTTATTGACATTTCAAATATTTAAACACCTTTAAATATGCTTGTTTTATCTATAAAAACATAATAGGCCTGTCTCCCCACCTCTGAGGGAGTTTTGTGATGTAGAAATGTACCTAGTGCTAGATTAGCACCCAGAGGTGACTGTGAGATAATTCAATACACAATACTCATGTGTCAAGTGTATGAGGTGTAATAGTGTTCCAGCTGCTTTAAAAACAACTTTAAAAATGAAGTTTATGTACTGTATAAGCACTCAATATGTTTATATTCTAAATTTGTGCCCACTTTTATGTAGTTCTTTCTTCATTATTGTGTTTTATGTTGTAAACATTGTGATTTTTGTTTGTTCTTTATTGTTTTAAGACTGCTGATAGAAGTTTGCTTTAAGCTAAATATGGCATATTTAAACAAAGTAATGCCTTTGTACCACGTGATGATTAATATGCATTGTACTTTCCAAACAAGTACATATAAATAAAATAAAAATCAAACTTGGCCAACATGAAGTACTATTGTAGTAGTGAAGACCATAGCAATCAGGACCAAGACCTGTCTGAGACTTTTAGGGCCCGAGATCGTGTCGCGACAAAGATCAACGCAAATCAAGGCCAGACCAGTGCACAAACACAATATACAGCAAAAAAATAAAAGAGTCACCAGTCAGTGTCTAATAAATAACAATCATTTTAATTGATATGATGACTGACTGGACTTGGCATTATTTAAGTTAACATCAAGAGAGAGGCAGTGCTTAAACACCACCAGGAGCAGAGTTAACATCAAAGTTTTTTATTTGTTAGTGTTATTTCTTATGGATAAGTGATGGGCCAGTGTTTGTGTGTGGGTCCGGAGCGGTGCTGACTCTGTGCGGACCTCTGTTAATAACCATCCCTATATCAAGCTCTGAATGTGAGCGAGCATTTTCTCAGATAAACTTCATTTGCAGCCCAAACCGAGCCTCCCTGCACACTTCCACCATCTCCGAGTTACTCTTTCTCGATATTGTCCGACCTTCCCCTTGTCCAAATTTAATCCGGTCCCTTATGTGAGGTCATGGGTGGCCAAGGGACACAGGACAGTCCCGGACACAGGGAGTAAAGTGATGCCAGGAGGAGGAGGAGTCCAGGACATGACTGTGGTTATAACAACTAGATACGGTAAAGGATTTCCTGGCTGTAATGTATGATAATGTAAACAAATATGTTAAATATAACTTAAAATTGAGTATAAATGAACAGTTGTTTAGTATTTTGGCATGTGTGTGCGTCTATGCATTGTGTTGTGTGTATGTTCTGGTATCAGTGTTGGCTTATGGACTCTGGCGTCACAATTTTTGTTTTGGAATCATTTGATTTACAAATTAAGCCCTGGACTGGGACTGTGGTTGGGACAGAGAGAGCACCTGTTCTCTGGCTGGAGGAAAAATTCACCTTTTTTTTCCCCCATTTGCATTTTGTTTTTTTAGACCTAAAAACAGAACCATTACCTGCAGAAATACTCCAAAACAGATCTTAAAACCTGTAAAAACCTGTAAATTATGAAAATACACACTCTTAGAATGGATGTGTTAAATTTCTACACAGTTTTTGTGTTACTACTATTTTAACACATGTTGTGTTAAAATGTCAAATGTACACTCAAGGAAAAAAGAAACGCACCATTTTCATTTTCTCAATTTGTCAAAAAATATTACAGACTACAATGAGTTTAGTTCTATTCTGAGTCAAAATGAAATGACTGTTTTCCTGGTTCTGGTTGATTGAGTTTGATGAGCAATAACAAGTGTATTTTTGTATTAATCACCTCTGTCTGGGTCATGAGTAAAACTCAGAGATGAACTGGACCTGTCCTCAATTGTGCACAACCATTCCCTATAAAAAGACACCAAAATGGAAAAAAAAAGCACATTTGTTCCCAATGCCACGACTCCTGCAACCAGAGAGAGATTGGCAGCCATTGGCCTGCTTCAAGCTGAAGGAGCACACGGCTGTAGCCAGGAGTTTGGAGTCCATCACTCTACTGTTGTACGCCTCGCTGAGCGTTTCCACACCACTGGATCCTCCAATGACCGTCCCAGATCTGGTCGACCACATGTCACAGCTGCTGCATTATTATTGTTTGGTCATGTTATTGTTATTGAAACTGTCATAAGCATTGATTAATTGGGTCTGAATATCAGGGACGGGTTTATGGTTGATGTGCACATGGAATATTTCCATCAAAAATAAGTAACCAAACAAAAAATGTGGTAAAAAAGCAGTGGTGTGTTTCTTTTTTCCTTGAGTGTATGTGTTAAAATGTTTATTTAAAATTACACAAGTTGTAAGATGTGTTAACCTATTACCCAATCACAAAGCTGCATCATCTAATTTTAAACCCAGTAACCACTGTTAGTGAGCTCCTGTTTTGGGCGCGGAGAGAACTTTAAAGGTAAGCTAGCATTTGTTGATGCTATTTCACATTATTTTTTAATCGTGTAAATGTGTAATAAATTTTTTTGAGGGATGTGGGTGTAGATGTAAGCAACTCTGTACTTTTCTCATAAAAGTTTACCAATTTGTCGGTTCAGATACCACTCATATGTGCGTGTCTCACCGCTACAGTGAACCTGGCCCAGCTCCTGTGCAGCTAACGCCGCTCTCTGTTCACAGTTCTCGGTCTGAATCGGCAGCAGCCAGCGGGACTCGCTCCGGCCAGGGTCAGACTCACCCCCGGCCAGGGTCGGACTCACCCCCGCCCCGAGAGAGGGACCAGCATGAGACAGAGCAGAGGGGAGCACGGTGAGGTGAAAGTATTAGTGCTGTGTTCAAACTTGCTCGCTCGGTTTTACTGCCGTTCAGAAACTAGTTTATTAGCACCGCGCTAAAGCTAAACTTATATGCTATTATGTCACATCACTGCGGAGCTGCGTCAAGGTTTGGTCGGGTTTAAACCTGGTTTAGAATCAGACTTGTTTTAGACCGAGTTAAGACCTGGTTTAGTCCTGGTTCAGCTGTGGTTTAGACCGAGTTCAGGCCTGGTTTAGACCTGGTTTAGACCTGGAGGGGGGTTATGGTCAGGGGTTAGTGAGTGCCACCTCTTTGACCATGGATGAGTTTTTGGTGACTTTGGTGGGTCAGGGTCTCTGAAAGCCCTAATCCTGGCTAAATTAGACAAAATTGTGAAACATATTTTAAAATGCATGTGTGGTGAATGAAGTAATTTGGAAAAAAACATTTAACACTTGTGACCATGTCCTGGATGGCAGGGAGATTTCTGAGACGTCTCAGCTGAAGACCATTACAGAAATCACTGATGTCTGCAGATGTTCACTAAATTCTGATGCAGAATGTGATAGACTTCTAAAATTTAACACATATTTTATTGAATTTTTTGACAGAAATGAATACCAATGTCCAAAACTTTGACAATAAATGTGAATGAACATTTTTCTGTAGTTCTGGATTTTTTGTATTATTCAAGCATATAACATAAGCATTTTCAGATAATATATATATAAATATATAAAAGTGTGTTGAAAGTAACACAGAATTGTGCTTTTTTAACACATATTTGTGTTAAAACATTTAACACACGTAATGTGTTGAATACGCCAACACTGACTGAGTTGAAAACAACACATTTTGTGTTGTCCTTAACTACACACAGAGGTGTGTTAAAATACAACACATTATGTGTTGTTTTTAACACATCTGTTTTAAGAGTGCAGTTAGCTGGATTAGAGTGACCACCTGTCCCACTTTTGGTTGTACTGCACAGCCATTGAGGCATTTGTCCTGCCGTCCCACTTATTCAGATAATGTCCCACTTTTTTATTCCCAGTGGATTTTATAAAAAGTGAGATTTAAGTTTAGATCAAGGTCAGGTCAGTGTTCCTGGTGTAAATATTTGAGGGCGACCTGTCTCTCTGGGTTGGTCTCAGGAAAAGGCCTCTCTCCATGGGACGGCTAGCTGGTGGTGGCACCGCTGGAATTCATTTTTTATAAATTAATTTTGGCAAAAACATTACTTTGCAAACTGTGTGTGTTTTATGTTGAAACAAACAGCACATCAGATGTTGTATATGGCCTAACTGTGGCGGCTGTATTGTCATCTAAACTTTTATTTCTCGAGTTTGTCCCACCAAATTGCAAAACTTCTCCCACTTTTAGTACTTTTTGAGGTGGTCACCCTAAGCTGGATATCATACTTGTTTATAAAATCCCTCACATAAAACTCAAAGGAGATAGAGTAGCCAAAAAATTGTGCTAAAAAAAAAATATTGTTACTTCAAAATAATATTACCCAAGTAGATGTAACTAATGAGTACCCACCTCTCGCTGAGTTTAAAGGGTACATGGGTAAAAACAAAGAGCTGCTTCATGTCCACATCACTGTCAGGGAGGAAGCATAAGGAAATATAGCATTTCAAAATTCCCCATGGTTTCTGTTTTTACTGGTGGATTCAAAACACGCGTTACATATTCAAATTACTGAGGAAAGAGCTCGGTGAATTATGAAGCTGTAACACACGAACACAGAGCAGTGACCGTAGAGCCACAGAAAGACCCGAAGCGACGGAGAAGAGTCTGGGACTGGACCAGAGAACAATATTTAAGGTAAACTTGTATTCTATTTTAGAGGTTAAACTATACAGCCTAATGTTACCATAGGGCACAATGTAGAATCATTTAATATGGCGACTGATTATTGCTGCCAAGTTACGCTAAACATAAAACATGATCGTGATAATGTTTGTTATTTTGCTGTGATTTTTGTTTTTTTGCTATGATTGTAGAAATATGCATCTGTCATGTCATGTTTTTACAAATGATTATGTTTTCCATGTTTATACGTCACTGTAGCCTGTGTACGTTCACTGTCCCCACTCATTCTTCATATGAATGCAAGAGGAGCATGGACCTTATAATATAAAATAGTATTGTGTAAAAACTAGTGGTGAAAGGCAATTAAAAAAGGAAATCTAATTTATTACAGGCTTTCTAATTAATCACAATTAATTGTATCAAATGGCATTATTTATGTGTCAAAAATAAAATTAGGAGCTAATTTGTATATTCTTCTTGCATATTTTAACTTAGTTACCCTGTGCTAGAAATTATGTCATTGAGAAAAGTTCTGTGTTGCCATAGACATTTAAATGTAATTTTTTTTTAACATGTTAATAATTAATCATTCATAATTACTGCATATAAGTCTCAGCAGTAGTAAAAACTTTAGGACTAACTTTTGGGTATATTTTACTCAGTGCTCGAGTCGATTAAAAAACTTAATCAGATTAATCACACTCTTGGGTTTTGATTAATCACAATGTATAACTTATTAGATTTTCCATGGCAATGTGCTGCTTTTTAATAAAAAAAATAAAATAAAATAAAGGCCCAGAGGTTGAGGAGTGTGTTTTACTTGGATATACTGCATGAGACCTGACTCCTCTGCTCCTCTCAGCACCGCGGACAGAGGCGGGGCCACCGTCACCTGTCAGAGGCGGGGCCACCGTCACCTGTCAGGGGCGGGGCCACCGTCACCTGTCTGCAGTGAGGCTGAGTCAAGAACTGACGTTTAAAGAAAAAAAAAAAAAAAAGACTGTCTATACCAAACATGTCCAAAGTCCAGCCTGGGGGCCATTTGTGGCACAGGTTAAAATTTCATATGGCCCTCAGCTTCTATGACAAAATGTATGACACCCAGCAGCACTTTCATGCAGTGTTTCCATAGCTTTGTCTATACATTTGTATAACATGTCAGAGCAAGTTTTGTATGTTTTAAACTATTAGAAACATTAACATCAGGCTGAGCAAAAAATGCTCAAAGATGTTATTTTGTTGCAGTTGATTTTAGATTTTGTCATCAGAGAAGGAAAAATTATTTGGCCTTTGAAAAGAAAAAACTGTGCATTCAATTTATCCTATCTGTATGTTTAGCTCCTAAAAAAACTCCTTTGCACATCTTCAAAGCTGGCCCTCTTTGACTATAGTATACGTTTCATAAAAGAACCCCCCCCCCCCCCCCCCCTTGTTATTTATTTTGGTTATTTATGTGTAAATGTATAAGTTAATAATAAAATAAATAAGTACAAAAAAAAAAAGCAATAAAAAAAAATATATAAAAAATAAATAGATAAATAAATAAATAAAATAAATATAAATAAATATATTATTTTATATTATTTATTTTATTTTATATTATTATTATATTATAATATAAATAAATTAATTAATTATAGAAGAACCCTGTAAAAAGGTCCCAAAATCAGTCAAAATCTATGAACTCACCTATGAGGCTGGGCGTTTTCTCTGTGGTCCATCTGTTCCTGGGACATGTGAGCCTTGTGTGGTGAAGGCACAGTCCTCTGCATCACAAGGCTAAAAATAAGCAGCATACCAGCAGCATATTAAAATTTCCACTGACTATGCGATGTCTCATGGAAATGAGTGAGATTTATTTATAACCATTGCACTAAATTAAAATGCCATGCAAATTTTAGGATTACCCTGATCTTATGCCCAGGCCCGCTGACAGGGAAACGCACCAGATGTCCCTATTTAACTGGGACAGTCCCAGTTTTAGACTTCTTGTCCCATGTCCCAACACACTTATACGTCCAAGTTTTTAACATACTGCGTCCCCATTTTAACCAACAGAAAAGCACAGAAAACTTAAAATAATTCATCTAAAGACGAAAGCCCTAGCGTCAAGCACTTTGAATTACTTAACAGCAAATTGTATAGATTTTGGAAGCTTTTTTGTCATGCAACTCATTCATCATTACATTATAAAACAACATTATGAAAATCAAGTCTGTGCATCAAGTATATGTGGCTGTCACTGAATGTAAATCTGTTTAACTTTGCAGGTGAAGATGGAGCAGAGTCTGTTGCTGTTCGTTCTCATGAGTAAGTACATTTTGTACATTTTTCAGCTCCACACTTTAATAATTACCAGCTCTACAACGTAACGTCTTCTTTTGTAGGTCAGGTCTCTTTCTCAGTGTGTCACAACTACGCGTACCACTTTATTAATGAGAGCAAAACCTGGTGCAAAGCCCAAAAGTACTGCAGAGAGCACTACACAGACCTGGCAACGGTGTACAACATGGCAGATCTGAGGAGACTCTGTGCACCTGGCAAAAATTGTACAAATGCATGGATTGGGCTTCATCATAAAAGCAACAACAACAAAAACTGGCACTGGTCTCTGCCTGGAGTGGAGTACAATACAAGTGCACCTAACTGGAAACAGGAAGAACAAAATGGTGGACATGACTGTCACTGTGTGTATATAGACAAAGATATGACTTGGCAAACTTTACCCTGTTCTGAGACAAAGTATCACATCTGCTACAATGGTAAGAACAGTTTATTATCTTATAATGTTGGGGTGCGCAGTGGCAGAGTGATTAACGCTGCTGCTTCTCAACAAGAGGCTCTGTGTTCTCTGCTCTTCCTCCCACCATCCAAAAACTTGCATGAGTTAAGTGAACTGGTAACTCTAAACTGCCCCTGGTAAATGAATTATTACTGTAGTTCAGTGTCTGTCAGCCTTGTGACTAACTGGTCATTGTCCAGGTTGCATCCTGCTTATTGCTGGGAATAAGTAACGTTTTCAGTTATTTTAACTGTCTACTTTGTGAGACTGGTTGGGACACTTGTGCTCCATTAAAAAAAAAAAAAAAAAAAAAAAAAAGATGTCTTAATTGATAGTAGTGAAGTGGTGAGATGCTAGCCTGGCGAGCCAGACTCTTACTTGCTTTTCGCAAGCAGGACAGTTTGGTTCCCCTCTCGGAGCAAAGCGTTTCTCTCTGGGTGATTTGGAACTGGCCTATCACAGTTGTTTACCTGCAGTGCGTCTTATGAAAGCAGAAGAGCGAACCAAAGTAGCGCTGGCTGCTGAGCTAATTTAATAACTTCTCTGAGCTGATTAACGTCATTTAGTGCTTTCCTTCCTCACCTGTTGGTTCTGCTGAGGTCTGCATTAGTATCCAGTCCTTTTTTATCATCTTGTTTCCATTTTAACAACATTTGAGTCCTGTTGACATCCCGATGTAACAAACGCATACAAAAAAACCCCCTTTTTCTACAAGTCTTTGTACAGCTAGCTTTTGCTGCTGTCCCTGTTCAGTAACATGAATGAATTTATTTATTTAAGTGCTGTGCACCATTGGCGCCCAGCCCGCATGGGCTTATAAGACACTCCACAGAAACAACATGACTACAAACTGATCATCTGCTCCACAACAAAAAAATAAATAAATAAAAAAGAGAAATAATAAAAATAAAATACTTTACACTACATTAACATTTAAATTAGACAGGATACAGCACTCGCTGCCTTCTATCCCAGGCTTTGCAAACAAAACCAACTAAAGCAAAAATCTCCTTATTACAAATACAACTCATAATTTCATCATCAGATAACCAGGACACATCCAGGTTACTTCTATTTATGTGTTCAAATAAAACATGTCTTAAATCAGAGTACAAGGGACAATAAAGAACAAAATGATACTCATCTTCCACCAAATTGAGGTCACAAAAAACACAAGTTCTCTTCTCTTCAGGAAGTAATAAGTACAGAGCTACAGAGCTGCTCATAATATGGCGTATTGTGGTGTTTTATAAAAAAAAAAAATGGCAGGAATCCATATTTGTTTGGGTCAGCAGTGCACTGCTTATGTCCTGCCCTTCGTTTCTCTGATTGGTTACTCCGCCTGTCATTGTTCCGCCTTAGAAACTAAATTTTACCAAAGAGGTACCAGACTAACATCTTTTTATAGAATAGGACAAGAGTTTATCTGTCAGGCCAGGGTAGTGAAATGCAACAACAAACATTATTTTTGTCTGCTTATTCAACAGAAACCAACTCATCCTTCACATTGATAAAAACATTCCGCACCTGGTTTGAGGCTCAGAAGTACTGCAGAGAAAAGCACACTGACCTGATCAGCGGACTGCACCAGTTAAACAACCTGTCTTTAACAGCGGAATTACAAACCGAGGACAGCTCAGCACAAACCGAGAACCGCTCAGTAAAATGGTGGATTGGCCTTTTCAGAGACAGCTGGAGTTGGTCAGATGAAAGTAACTCCTCTTTCAGAAACTGGTTTTCAGAGCCTGGCAACAAAAGCTGTGCCAGACTGGGAGATCAGGGCCAATGGAAGAGCGATGACTATAAACAAACCAAACCCTTCATCTGCTACGACAGTGAGTACTGATCTGTTAAAACTTGCATAGATTTCACCAAACCAAAGACTTTAAAGGTACAGTAAGCAGCAGCGCTCGTACTGGTTTGAAAACAGTACTGCAGTCTAAATCAAAACAAACAACTTGGCCTTTATGTACAATATATTTTAAATAGTTAATAAAACAACTGTACCATTATTATCAATAAAACTATATTTGATTTTAACATGTTTACATCATATTTTATCACACATGGATATTTTTTATGAAATATAAAATATACTGCTCATAGCATCTTTAATTAAATCATCATAACTGGATTGTGTAACTGCCTCCCCTCAGCCACAACAACATTTCCTTCCCAGGTTTGCATTATTAAAAATCTTAAAACTGGACCAACTTGCCACCTCAAAATACTAATATTATATGACATAAAACTGAATTTTTGAGCTAGCCTTAAACCTCTTCCTCTGACTTTGGTGCTACCACTGCTACATGCAGTACTACTATTTCCACACTTACCGTTTTCCATTATTTTAAAAAAAATAGCTTCCCTTATTGCGGTGGTCACAAGCCAATGTACACTTTGTGCCAGTTCCAAGCCTGAACAAATGGAAAAGGGAAAAGTTGACAGGAAAGAAGAACATTAAAGAGTATATATCTAGGGGTGCTCAAACTTTTTACACTAAGTACCAACTCAGAAAATATTTGGCTTTCCAGGTGTGAATTTTAAAAATGAGCCTAAATCTGCACTAAACCAAGTCTAAAGGGATTAAATGCATTGCTGAAGAAGGGACTAAACCAGTTCTAAACTAATATTAAATCAGGTTTAAACCATGACAAAGCACCATAACTAAACCAGCCGTCTACGTTTCAAAACCTGGGCTGCTTAGACCGTTACTACTCCTAGATAATCAAACTTTTCCGCCTTTTTTTCTGCGCAGAGCACTTCATCCTGGTGAAAGAGAACAAGACCTGGGAGGAGGCTCTGCTTCACTGCAGACAACACCACCGGGACCTGGCCTGGTTCACCGACGAACACCTGAAGAAAGGAGTCCAGGAGAGAGCCAAGATGGCCGACAGTGAGGTTGTGTGGGTGGGGCTGTACTACACCTGCTTTCTGGAGGCTTGGGTCTCAGTCAACGGTCACTTTGTCTCTGAGGGGGACTGGGCAGACCCTGGACCCAACGACTGTGGTGTCGCTGGAGCGATGGAGAGAGAAGGAGAGAATCTGTGGGTCAAAAAACCTTCTGAGGAGAGGCATAACTTTATCTGTGCCGCTCATTGTTGAGTGATAACTACTGCTCTGTTACAGTGTGGTGATAAATGTATGCACAATGGGATTCTGGGAAATTGAGGAAGTGAGAAAAGAAAGGTGTGATGGAAACTATAGAGTGAATACATTTTTATATATCATTTCAACTCAATAATATAATGTTTTTAAGTTTTTGCTGTGTGTGTAAATATATCTTATTATACTCATGTTTGTTTTATTTGTAATAATCCATGGAGCGCCCCCTATATTTCAGAGTAAAGCATTAATCGTAAACACACACAAGTCCAAATGGCTCCTGTGTGATCCTTCGCTCTGCTTTGCTTTCACTTTCCCCGCTGTACAAAGTTTCTTCTGCCATTTGGACACTCCACTGTGATGAAAATCGAGACATTTTGTAGCAGCTTTGATAATAACATGTGTACAGGTGCCATTTTCTTAGTTCTCACTAAAGCTTCTGGATAAAGTGTTTGCAGTTGTCCACTCTAGATCATCTTTACTCTGGTTTAATTCCTTTCTCCACCACCGCCGCCTGTGTGTCCTTTAGGGGCAGTCAGTCAAAGTTTACAGGCATAGATAGAGGCGTTACGCAAGGTTCCTCTCTTGGACCTTTACTATTTTTTATTTTTATAAATGATCTACCATTTTGATGATTCTCTTCAACATGACTTTGATTCTGTTCAGCGGTGGCTGTCGCTTAATAAACTTCTCCTTAATAAAACTAAATCTTGCTCCATGTTGTTCCAGAGAAAAGTCATGGCCACAGATGAAAATAATTATCTTAATTTGCCTTTTTTGGACTCTTCTCCCCTTGAGTCAACTGAGACATTTAAATATCTTGGCGTTTGGTGGGAATCTGCTCTATCCTCACGTTAACTCATGTTCACGCTACAACAAACAAAATTAACTATCATCTAAAAACATTATATCAGTCAGTTAACTGTTTTGTTGTTAATTTTCAGGTCAGGAAAGGTCAGAATTACTCAGTTGTTGCTACCTATTCTACATTATGCATTATTCTACTTCCTCCTTTGTTGTTCCTAGAGTTGAAAGAGAATTAGGGAAATGTGCATTTTGTGTTAAGGCCCTTACGACTGGGACGTCCTTCCTGTTTCTATTCGCTCCTTAACTTCAGTATCTTCAGAATATGTGCTTTTGTTTCTAAAGTGTTGGGGAAGGTTTTACGGTTTAATGATTTGTTAATTTTGATTGGTGTTTTTGTTGTGTATATCCTTTAGCCTGTATAATCTCACACACGTTATACTGATTTATTTATGTATTTTTATTTTGAACGGCCATGAGTGACTTCCTAAAGTCTTGAATTTATGCTTTTTATTTTATACGCTCATAAACAACTTTGGGAGGTATAAAGATTTCTGACTTTTAGTTTATACAGTCATAAATCACTTTGTAAAGTTCTGACATTGTGCTTTTTATTTGATGATCATAAACAACTGTGTATGGTCTTGAAAATGGGGGTCTCTTAATAAAGATATGTTTAATAATAAATAAAGCCTTTGCTAGCTTGTTGTTTTGCTAACCGTGCTAACCGTTTGCTTTCACTCGAGACTTCTGTGACACCGGGTTGGCGGCGCTCAGACTTCCAAGGGTTGTAGGACGCTTCATTCACCCCACAATAATTCATTTAACCATTACACAAACTTCAAAACAGTTCATTTAAGGTAAAAAAGTTACTGAGATCCAGGATTACACCCGTCACCAGTAGGGGGAGTAGTGTGCTGATTCAGAAAGCTTACTGAAAACCAACACAGTTAACCACATAAAAATGATTTTTGTACTAAAACATCAATAAAGATTTTCTTCCCATATTTATCCTTTAAATCCAGACGCATATGGCACTGGTGAGTAAAAATAATTTCATCTGTATCACGTTTTACAGGTGGGATCTGATTTGAGCTCACATTTTTAATAAATAGCAATATTTATATATGGAAAAATACAATAGGATCTTATTTGTATGTTCTTGCATATTGTGAAATAGTAAATTCCAAAGTGAAACTGGGTAATATTCAGCATTTGTGCATCACGTGAATGCACCTGATCCCCACACAGGTCTGTCTCTCATTTTTTTAAATAAATAAAACATTCAAGTGCATCTGAATTCAGATTTTTAGTTTGGATATGTACATACATTTATTAAACTCTGTCTTGAAGTCTAGTGTTACATTTTCTTGATTACTTAAATAAAGACAAATCCATGCATATCATAAGCCAGACCTACAAATGAGAGGACACTATTGTTGAGCTGGTAACAAGCGACAAACCAATAATAACAAAGTAAAATCAACTATATGGACTGTATATAGTTGTCCTGGACACATGTCTTGCTATTTTAAACAAACAGCTTATTCACTTTTTGCAACACATTTATCATTTTTTCACATTCTTGTTTTTTGTGTGTTTTTATGGCCTTGCTGAACAGTGTTGCTATAATTGGACAGCACCAGGGCTTCTTTAGCTTCCCTTATTTCCAAACGCAGCAGAAACCTTTTTGTTGAGGTTTTGGAGCTGGGAGTTAAAGACATTGGTTTTCAGACAACTGCACTCACAACTCTCTGTCATGGCTTCTTTGCCATCGGATCCAACTGG
Source organism: Bostrychus sinensis (assembly GCA_020698575.1). Lineage (NCBI taxonomy): Eukaryota > Metazoa > Chordata > Actinopteri > Gobiiformes > Eleotridae > Bostrychus > Bostrychus sinensis. Next base: position 10,943,428 of record CM036252.1, read on the forward strand.
GCCTGGATGGGAAGGCCTCAGCCCCTGTTTTTTACCTGAAGGTTTAATAGAATCAAATCTAAAATAGGTTGTCTTCACAAAGCAGAGTCAGATGATGGAGACAGGAGACTATTACTCTATGGCAGTGATTCTCAACTGGTGGGTCGGAACCCTTTATCGCGAGCCTTTGCCGAAAAAAATAAAAAAAATAAAAACTATAATGTTACAGTTGCACCTAAGGTTGAAGTGAGCGCTGCTTAATTCTTCTCAAAGAACGATGTCTTTCAGTATTTACCCCTGAGAGGGTCATCAGAAATAAAGTTAATTTTGTAGACTGGAATCCTTTTAATATGCACTTTTTTGTTTCATATATTTTGGTTTTAAATTAAACTGAATCTAATAAAATGTAGAGGGGAATAGTTCTCTCTCTCTAGCATCGCCACTTTCTTGTTAAATGTGTTGTTTTTGTGTTGGTGTGCTGTGATGTTCTGACATTATTCTGTCTTAGATTCAATACATTTGATTATTTGAAATATTGTTTTTATTTGGGTCCCTGCTTGTCATTTTAGGATGATGGTGGGCAGGTCCGTCGACAGGTTTGTTGGGGCCTGGGGAAAGGGGGCTTCACATGAGCCCATTATAATAGAAAATATAAGAAGAGGGACTGTTTCTGGGCCCCTCTGACCATGAGGCCCGAGACCCTGTCGACTGCCCTGATGGTGGGTCCTGAAGCTAGACCAGCTGAGAACCACTGGTCTGTGGCTTAGACAGAATTTTTAATATAAATATTCATTAATCTTGAACAATTTTTTTGTTAGCGATTGGGCCACAACATCACTATATTCAAATTATATGACTGAATCCTTTATGTTTTCCTTTTTTAGTAGTATTTTAGTACAAACCTTTATAATTGAAAAAGACACATTTTGTTTAGCCCATCCTGCAGCCTGGTAGTTTTCCCGCTCGGTGCAGAAACAGCAGAGGTAACACCAGACTGCTGGGCAGACCCAACCATAGAGATGCTGCTATCACTACACAACCATCAGTCTTTCTCTTTAGTGACAGAAAAATGCTGTAAACAACTGAATTAACAATAAGCCTCAGCAGCAGAGCTCCCAGTATGGCCATCATGGTGTAAACAGTGGTCCGCTTTGATTGGTCGATCTGCTTCCTGTCCCCGCCCCCTTCTCCAGGCTTTGGACGAATCAGAACACAGAGAACATAGACGCTACAGAACATGACCAATGGCACAGGCATTGTGGACAAAACAAAACCTGCAACAGAATAAAACATTTCCTCATCAATAATTTCAGACAGAAAACTGAGGAAACCGTAAGCAAAGCTAATGATCCAAACAAAGGCGATGCTGATGTTTCTGATGGTGACTCCAGCCCCTTTCCTCAACCTCATGTAGGTGACAGGGTGGACCACAGCCAGGTAACGCTCCACACAGGTGAGACTATGGAACAGCACCTGTCCCACTGAGGTTGAGTTAATCATGTTTCCTCCAGTATCAAATGCTTTACTGTCCAAACTGAAGAACCCACAGCAGGCCACACATGCGCCAGCGATACTGATCATCTCCATTGAGACCATGTTGAAGGTGAAGACGTCAGAGTGACTGATGCTTCCTGATGTTGAAGACTGAGGATTCTTCCATTTGTTGAAGCCGATGTAGAGGACGAACAGGAAAACAGGCAGGAAAAGGAGGTAGACTGTGACCCATGATGTGAAGCTGAACTGGGTCCTAATAGAAGTCATACAAGTTTCCAACGCTTGATCCAAACTGGAGTTGGCCATCTAAATGGAAGGAGGAAGTTTAAAAAAAACACCTTTATATTAAAATAAATGCCCTTGGATGGATTTGCCCTGAAAATCTATGAAATCGATGCTTTTAAACAGTTGGAGTAATCCTGATGACTCTATCAAGCAATGGTTGTGACTAAAAGAGCATAGATGCGATGATGCTGAGTACAAGGTTTACTAACAAACACTTTACCTTCTCTTTTAGGAGATATATTTCATGCTGTTTTACCTTTTTCAACTCTTTTTCAGATATATTTGCATTAAAATAGTATATGTGAGAAACAGTTATTAATTAATAGAAAATTGAATGGATAAAAACAGACCTTTACTTCTAGATTTCCAGATTCTTTTGTTGCTTCTCGCTCTGTCGGCAGCAGGACTGTGGTGGTTTTGCATGGTTCACTTCAAACCAAAGACAATAATCACTTTAGGCAAATTTTGTTCTTTATTTTGCTTCACAGATGCAGACTTAGCTCGTTAGCATATTAGCTGTGGTTAATGCTAACAACCCAACTTTGCATGAACTGCACAAAGCCACAAGTTACACAAATGTGATGTGTGATAAATTCATATATAAAGCAAGAAGTACAATAGCTTGGAAGTTAAAAAGAGAGGCTAACTCTAAATTCAAAGTTACAAGATTAGGGTATGCTGGTGTCAACAGAAATATTCAACCTCCCAAAGATAATAAGGAGTTATTGTTAAAGATTTTTCAAGAAGACAAAAAGATCCTGCAGTGGCTTCCTCGCTCTCCAGATTTATATGCAATTGGAAAACTGGAAGACCAAAAAACAAGAACTTTTTTGGATGTATAACACAAGAGTAGTCCGTTAGATTTGCCCCCAAACAAACGTTGTATATTTTCTACCACTACAGAAACCACCAGAGCCAGCGACAAACATCTAAACAGCAGGCCAAGGTACAGCTGCTTTCAGCGGAGTACGTTAGCGCTCAGTACCTTTGGCTTTGGAGGAAATTTGAGAAACAAAACATTCAATTGGGCTCTATTTTTGTCCAACTTGCCCAGTAAACAATAACTTTTTGGCTGCATAACACAAAGGTTGATATGCCCCCAAACAAACATTGTATTAGCCTAGAAATCTAGACGCACCCTCGCGGCAGAAAATATTTTTTGCCTAGGGGGTTGGCCTAGTAACACACCATAGGGGCCAATCTCGGCTCCGTCCAGGGCTTCGTTGGACCAATCACAGCGCTCTATCTGTGTAGCAGGTGTGTAGCGAGTGGAGTAGGCGGGGCTTAGCACGATGACGACAGGGCTGGGCGACGGTGCAGAGCAGAACAACAACGATGGCTGTGGCTAACGAACAGCGGCCGTTTGACTCGGCCTTGACATTAATTTTGGAAGAGTTAGATTTGGGTTTTTCTCTGAAAGTGGAGCAGAAAGAAGCTCTTAAATCATTCGTCTTAAAGAAGGATGTATTTGCTGTTTTGCCGACCGGCTATGGCAAAAGTCTAATATACCAGCTGGTTCTGCTGGTAGCTAAAAAAGCTCACCTTGTCTGTTGCTGTGATTGGTCGGAGTGCTGGTCTGTTACGCGCTGAAGCAGTTTGAATGACATCCCTAGGCTTGAGCTCTGTCTATGGACAGAAACAATCTTAAATCTTGAAGCGAGACGGGAGACATTGCATTTCTGGTCCCTTGCGAACATAACCTAGCAACCAGCTAGGAGGGGGCGTAACCTGGACCGTCCCTTTAATTTGCATTTTGGTGACAGAAATCAATCAATAAATAAATGTGGGAATAAATAAAAGAGGAACTGCCACAAATTAATAAATGTAGAAATAAATACGGAAAGGGAGCAGGCCTTTATTTATTTATTTTAACCAAAACTAACAAATATATATTTATTTCAGCATTTCTTGTCCTGTTTAAATAATTATGTGTCAATGATATGAATATATTTAATGATTGATTTGGCAGTTTTGATCCTCCATAAAACAAAGCTTTGCTGTTGATCAGGGGCAACTATGCATTTTTTCTTGCTCTGTACAGAAACAGTAAAGGTAAGACCAGACTGCTGGGCATCTTGAACCAAAAAACAAAGACAAACAACAAACAAATATTCACAGTGTTTACCTCTACCAAACAGCCAATATAGTAAACAAACACCACAGAAAACCTTAACAAAAGCGCTCCTAATAGGGCAATTATGGTGTCAAAAGCGGTGCGTTTTAATTGGTTGACTCGCTTCCTGTCTCCGCCCCCATCCCCTGGCGCTGGACGAATCAAGACACAGAGCACAGACACGCTACAGAAGGACACGACAGCCAAGAAGACAACATTAAGGAATAAACCCATGATCATTTGAGGTAAAAAGGTGGCAATAACTAGGTTTACATAGGCTTCTCCACAGCTGAAAACCCAGATGAAGGCAATGATGATGTTTCTGATGGTGACGCCGCTCTGGTTCTTCAAACGCAGGTAGGTGATGGGGTGAACCACGGCCAGGTAGCGCTCCACACAAATGAGACAGTGAAAGACAGCCTGCCCGTGCGACGCTATCAAATACATGACTTCCCCCGGCACGCTCGCAGCCCAGACGCCATCATAACGAGTCCTATAAATCATGAATAGCCCCACTATGTTCATAGCCTCCATGACGGCCATGTTGAATATGAAGACGTCAGAGTGACCAATGTTTCCTGTGGTAGATGCAGAGCGGTGTTTCTTCCATTTTTTGCAGCCGATAAAGAGGACGAGGCTAAAAAGAGGGACCAGAAGGACGTAGAAGACCAACAGGGCCATGAAGAGAGGCCGACCTGAGTGACTGCAGATCTTCCCCACTGAAGTCAGGGAGGAATTGAAGGTGGAGTTGATAGTTGATTCCATTTTTAAAGCTAAAACAGATACAAATGAGACTTTATTTGTAGGTTCTTGAAAGTCCAAGGTTCAGTTAGCACAAAGAATAAAACAATGCTGTCACTATCTCTTCAATCAAGATTATTTATGTATTTTCTTTGACACCTTTGGGTCAAAGAAAGCTGGCAAAAAAAGATGCTGCCTCCTTGCCATCCCTTTGTTGACAGTATTCAAAGTGTATGTTTATTAGTAAATTCTCAAAAAGTATAGGAGGGGATAGGATCATTTCCCAAAACAGAAAAGTTGTCTTAAAGACCGTTCCAGTTCCAGGTCTAGGCAAAACTCTCTCAGTTTAGTTTAGATTTTGGTTAAGGAGACAAACCCAAAAATTCCTCCATGAGCTGCTCTTGGTGATGGTGGCGTGGAAAACTGTCCCACATTGTTCCCACAACTAAAGCTGGGAACACAGTAAACGACTTTTCCAGTCATTACAGATTTGGAAAAAACTAGGAGCTCACACAAACCGGTTTCAGCAGATTTTGTTCTTACAGCTGGGGAGGACACATTTAACGACTGCACCAGTGGCGAGAGTCGGCTTTAAAATGTAAACATGTTTAACTGACTGCAACTGAGGTCTGGGCAAGTCTTTAAACCTCACACACCAACACATTTCTGGGCTTACGACTCCCTGCAACTAGTGCTGTCTGGTACAGAACACACATGAACACGTGAACTGTTAATCGTTGTAAAATTGGGCACAAAAATCATGTTTATCTCCAGCTTTAAGCTCAGGACAAATTGGGAACAGGATTGTTATCAGGGTCTTCAGAAATAATAAAATATTTGTCACATTCAGAAAAATGGCCACTTGGCCAGCCTAGCAATGGGTTTAGATAATATTAGCAAAAATTTTACTAATACACAGAGAAAACGCACATCAGAAACGTTTTTGAGGAACTGCACAAGTAATATGACAAATATTTAACTCAATAAATAATGGATATCCACCCACCTGTTTGCAGTGATGGGGTCCTTGGCCTTCATGATCCTTTGGCTGCTGCTGGTGACAGGTGAAGGGACTGCAGCAATATTGCTTTGCATATGTCATTTTAATAAAAAAAAAAATGACTTGGATGCTAAGGTGCAGTAACCAAATATGAATTGCCCACAGGTGCAGGCTTTGCCTCATGTGTAATTCTTTGAAAACAACTGCAGAGAAGGTGGAGCCAGGCTGTTGGCCTACATGGCTTACTGCTTAGTGTTAATTATTGAGTTAGCCAAGTCGGCTAGCACAAAAAAATGGTGCAAAAGAGAAAATGGATAGTACGTAATATTATAGCAGACAGAGTAGACGTACTGTATGTTGAAAGAGATCACCAAATGCGCTTTCAGTCGCTGTGACTTGGGGTTGCACAAAAACTGAGTTGAAATGTTTTTGTTTTTTTTCTTTGACAACAGCCTTGTTTTATGCTGCTGGTTTAGCCTTGCCTTCACAACATGACCATTTCCCCAAGTGGTGCAGGAACAGCAGAGGCAGCACCAGACTGCTGGGCAAACTGAACCAAGCTGCAGAGTTCATTAAGGCACAGCCGTCCATTTCATTCAGGGTCAGGCTCAGGACGTCACAAACCAATGTTCCTATGGCTCCAAAAAGCAGCACTCCCAGAATTATAACAACAGTGCGGAAAGCCCTCTTCTTTGATTGGTCCAGCTTCTCTTTGTGGTCGCCCACTTTGGCTGGCCCTGGACGAATCAGAACGCAGAGAACCGCGACGCTGCAAAAAGAAATGATTATAAAGGCAGCAGCCAGCGAGAAGAACAACATCGTTACCTGGGCGACATCTGAAAGAAAAACAAGTCCAGCCCAAAACAGACTGAGCAGCCAAAGACAACCGATGCAAATGTTTCGAATCATGACTCCGCCCCTTTTCTTCAAACCGAGGTACGTGATTGGGTGAACCACTGCCAGGTAGCGCTCCACACAGGTAAGGGAGTTGAAGTGGACTTTGGCGGAGGTCGGGGAGAGAAGCGAGAAACTTAATTTCATTAAAACGTTTTTCTCATAGTACGCAGCGGCACAGTACACCACACTGCCACAAACAGGAAGAACCTCCATAGCAGCCATGTGGTAAGTGAAGTGGTCCAAGTGACTGGACGGACGACGCTGTTTCCATCGACGAAAGCCCAAAACGAGAATAAAAATGGACAGCGGCAGTAGAAGCAGAGTGGCAACAGTGAAAGAGAAGAAAATGTTAATGCCGACTGGATCCGTTAAGCAGAAAAACGCGTAAGAGGTGTTACTCATGTGCAGCGTAGTGTTAAAAAATGATGAGTTAGTCTCCATCTTCACACCTGCGAAATAAAACATAGTTGGGTACTTGTACACATTTTAATCCTTCTTCCCTCTCAATCTGCATAACAGACGCTAAGATTTTTATTAAGAGTAGCTGATAGGTATAATACTGATGTGTGTTTCCTGTATCTACATTATATTCCTACTTTAATATTTCTACTTTTAAAATAGCAGGTTTTCTACTTCTTCCACTCCTTTAGCAATATTGAAGATGATAGCCTGCATAGGGACATTTTCACTTTTTTAATCATGGAGCAGTGGGATTCTTCTTCAGGTCTTGAGCCAGGATCCTGGTCAGGAGCATCTAGCTCAGAGGATTCGCCTTTTGTGTATGGTTTAGGTTGAGAACATGCAAACTCCAAACAGAAAGGCCCCACATGGTCCAGGATTTGAACCATGGACCTTGCTGTGGGGCAACAGTGCAGCTACTGTGGTGCTATCAGTGTATCATTGATATGACTTCTGTGCTGGAGTCTTGGAGATGGATTGGGGCAGATCCCACACACATCCCATGACCATTAAAATCCTAATGACATGCTGTGTTTATATATAACCATATGTGAGTTCTGTAAGCAGTCAATCAAACTTTCCTAAAGCCACAGTTATCCTTAAAATAAAAACCACAAGTTCATTATTTCCATGATTGTTTCAGAGTCAGAAATTGCAGTAATAAAAGGCACAAACAACTAAAATAAAGTTAATAACATTTTTAAAAAAGAGTAACGAAATTGCACCCCACTGTTTGCATTTGATAGCTCACATACTAAATAAGAAGGGGCAAGTCCATGAAGGGCTTTAAAAACAAATATTAAAAGTTTAAAATCAACTCTGAAGCGTCCTGGGAGCCAGAGGAGGGAGTACAGGATGGGAGTGATGTGACTGTGTCATCGAGTGTTGGTCAGAAGATGAGCAGCAGTGTTTTGCACCAGTTACATCCGAGTGAGAGCGCACTGGTTCACACCAATACAAAACGCATTGCACTAATCAATGCAGGAACTAATTAAATAAGTTTTCCTAGGTCATTCTGACAAAAGCCAGAAGACAAAGCAGGAAAAAGCTGGCTTTTACAATGCTGGCAACCTGTCAAGTTTCAGACAGTTGTCAAACTTAACTCCCAAAATTTTTCACAACTGGTTTACTGTAGGGGCCAGAGCGCCAAGACCAACTTCAACAAACAAGGCTGACGTAAAATTAATAGCATGTAGTAAAAGAACAGCTCTGAAAAGTGTATAGAAGCGACTTGCGCTAATTAAAAGTGACATTTACTTGATAAAATATCAGCATATGTCTCTTAAGAGTGGAATTAATTCTATTTGAAATCTATACTCACCACTGTTTTGCTGGTTCCCAGTGGTCTTCTGGCAGGTCTTGTGATCCTTGACACTGTTCTGGTGTTGTGTGGTGTGACAGAGCAGCTGGGTCTATAGGAGGACTCTATCATGACTACAGTCTAATGGGTTTTGCATGTTCCAAAGCAATGCAGACTCTATTATAATCTTTAGGGTTTTACACGCAAATGCATTTCCCCCACAGTCTGCAGATCCTGCATCCAAAACCTACAGTAACATGCACAGGCACAGAATGTTCTGGAAAGGTCTTTTTTTTTTCAGTAGTAGTAGTTCAATTTAAAGTTAAATACAAAGTCTACACTGTAAAAGATTTCTGTAAATTTACACCAAATTTTCAACAATAATAACCTGTTATTTTGAGATGCAGCATTTACCTGGTAATTAATTCTTTTAAAAGTAAAATTACAAACCATTGCATATATTTTAACCATATTAAAATGTATTTATAAAAAACAGTTACATACCGTTAATTCACTATCCTAAAAACTAAACTAACAGTCTCATCCAATATTTTTGGAATTCTGGGAAAGCTTCAGCCTCGCTGGGGACCACATGCACATGTGAAGAGAAGACTGATTTGTTTTTCATCAACACTCATCCAGTATTTTTGGTGGGTAAGTCATTTTTTTTTAAATTCACATATAAAAGTTATGTGTTTTATGAAAAGAAACATTGTCTTTATTATGTGGCATTAAATAAATTCAGCAGACAGTTCATGGTGTTCCTCTCTGGATGCACATTCAAACATGCCTTCTGACTTTCATGGGCATGTAACTGTTTAAATCCAGGGAATATACTATACATTAACAGACTTGACTGCATTTAAATAGGCATTTAGTTGCAAAAGTTCCTTTTTGTGCGTTTGAGCTAAGCAAGCTACTGAACTGTGAATAAATCAAGCAAACATTCATACAGTAGCGGTCATGCTCCATTCCATGCTCGACTCTCTTTACCCACGGGCTCTGGCTTCAGCGCGGAGCCCGGTGTTATGCCACGAAATGTCTGCCTGCCACAAGTGGTCTCTCCTTTGAGAACGTAGGCAAATTTCCCCATTGACTTACCAACGTTATCGTTAATGTTAAGAAATAGGCTAAGCAAGTAACGTGCATTTTAGCTGTGTTGAAATCTCTAGTTGCCATTATATTTTTTATCATTTTGGGGCAGTAACACTGTTGCCTTAATAGATTGCAATTTTAGTAACGCAGTACCCTAATAACGCTGTTTTAATCTCTAACTCTGTAATTACATTAGAGGTACTATCTCAAGTAATGACGCATTACTATTGGGTTACATTTTTGTGATAATCGGGCCAGTGAGCGCTGTATTGATCTCCAAACGCTGCTCTAATTTACTTCCCGTCTCGTCTCATCTGTTCCTCCCGCTTTCCCTCACAAAACCGCAGCACGGAACATCAGCCCCGTCTCTGATTGGATGTTGTACCGTCTGTCTCCACCTCTTCCCCCTCTAGCCCACTCCAGTTCACGTGAGGACAAAGGCTGTAACCGAACGTCATCCCTAACCCCTCAATCACTATATAGTCCTGTAATATATAGCGGGCTATATAGGGCACTCATTTGTGAACGATTCGGACACTCGCACACTATTTGTGCGCCCGCAGGTGAATATGTGACTTGCCGGTGATCATGTGACTCTGGCGTCTGTGTAAAAAAATGTTCGTCTAAACTCCGCTGATAATGTTCTTCTGTGATAAAGCCTAACCGGACTCACCTGATGTTTTAGTATTTATAGATAAATATTAGTCATACATGTGATATTTAACATGAATTGTCGCTATAATAAATAAAACGGACTGGATTATTGCAGCTCTGTGCCTTACGTGGGGAGGCTGAATCCTGGGTAAGCTAACGTTAGCAATTTTACACCGCAATGGTTTATTTAAGAGCTTTTTTATTTCTGATTATGACCTGATAGGAGTTTAAAAAAAAAAAAAAAGGTTCCATTCAGACGTGTTGTGTACAGTTTAAAGACCTGTCGCGGTCCCGCTGTTCTCCCAAACTTGCAAAGCATTATGTCTATACTGATCGTGACCATGAAATATATCAAGAAAGTGACCATTAAATATAGTACAATATAGATTTAAAGTGATGGTAATGTTGTAATGTTATGTTGTTTTTTAGGAATCCATGAGTACAGCTGACATCGAGAACGCATTTGACTTACCTGCAACTCCTCGCCTCATCCTGCTTGGTATGTTTTTCATTCATCCACTCACACGTCTGTCTATCATTCATCCACTCACACGTCTGTCTATCATTCATCCACTCACACCTCTGTCTATCATTCATCCACTCACACCTCTGTCTATCATTCATCCACTCACACGTCTGTCTATCATTCATCCACTCACACCTCTGTCTATCATTCATCCACTCACACGTCTGTCTATCATTCATCCACTCACACGTCTGTCTATCATTCATCCACTCACACCTCTGTCTATCATTCATCCACTCACACCTCTGTCTATCATTCATCCACTCACACCTCTGTCTATCATTCATCCACTCACACCTCTGTCTATCATTCATCCACTCACACGTCTGTCTATCATTCATCCACTCACACGTCTGTCTATCATTCATCTACACACACACGCACACACGCACACACACACACACACCTCTGTCTGTCCTTTAACTACACACACATCTGTCTATCATTCATCCACTAACACATCTGTCTGCATCCATGCACTCACACACATGTCTATTATTCATTTACTCACCCACTCAAGTTACACAAATAAAACAATTCACAGCAAGGCTACACTCTCTATTGCATTTGCTTTTCCTTTCTTTTATTTTCTCTTCTATTAAACTTGCATTATGACGCTGTTACATTTTTTTTTTTAGTTTCAGGTGACACAGGGGGAAGGACACATAATCTGTGAAGGAATACAGCCAACGTTTTGACTGGACTTGCTGCTGTGTTTGCAACGTACTACAACTTTAATCTTCAATACCAACAAGAGGCAGCCTGCACACTTGAGTTTATCCAAAGGTAAGCAATGTAATAACATGCATGAATTTATACAGATTACAGTAAGTATATTTAGTGTATACACCAACATCAGTCTGTTACTCATTCTCCCACACACACACACACACACACATCGATCATTCATCCACTCACATGTCTATCATTCATTTACACACACATCTGTCTATCATTCATCTACCTATTTTGCAGGCGCTTCATTGGGATCAATCCTGAGAGAGGGACCAAAACAGCACAGAGAACCACTGTTTCCAAAAAAACTGGAAAAGCCACAGAAAAAAAAGTCATGACAGTCAACCCACGTGTTTCCACACTCCTAAGGAAACTACTGGATTTTGAGTGGGATTTTGTTTAGTTCTTTCTTTCAGCCTGATTATTTGTTTTGTTTTATTTTGATTTGTTTTATATTTGTATTACTCCCTTCTGCTATGTTGAAAGAGTGAGGTTACACCTCGGGCAGTTGGTGATTTAAAATTTAGATTTAACTTACTTCTTGAGACTGTTCACATGCCCCTCCATGTTAGAAAGCTGGTAAATACGGAAGCCGTAAGTGGCCATCGATTAAAAACAAAAAGAAGCCAGCATTGTTGTTCATTATGGAGTCTGATTAATGTTTTCAGAAGCTTTTATATAATGTTTAAACATTTTAATAAAGTTCTTTACAAAAATTATTATTATTATTATTATTATTATTATTATTGTTATTGTTATTGTTATTATTATTATTATTATTATTATATCAAGTAGCTACCTTTTATAAACTAGTACGGTAAATATATGTAAAAAGTTATGTCAGGTGTTAAAAAACATTACTATGCAGTTTCCTGGGCATGTGATTTAACAAATAAATACTATTTTACTCAATAAAAACACATAGACCTAATGTGATTTCATGAACAGCATTAAGCTGTTAAAAGTAGAAACAGTAAAAACTTGCTGAAGATACAGTAACATAATGGCAACTGTACTGCCAGTTGATTACTGTTTTTTTACAAGGAGATTCTTTACAGTGTATATAAACTAGATCTGGTACATACAGAGTGAGAGATTTCAATCATTTATTTGTGCATTATAATTGTGTTGGTCACAGCTGTTGAAAATCAAAATTCACTATGTCATAAAAATATAATACTGTATATATAATCAAACAAATGTGCTCTAAATCTGTCATTCCCAAAGTCAAGAGTGTCGTGATCCTGTAAAGAATCAGAAAATCCCACGCAGACCCCCAACAGTAAAACTGGTGGCAAATGGTTAGAACTCTTGCCTCTCAGCAGAAGGTCCCGGGTTTGATTCCCAGACCGCGTGGGGCCTATCTGTGTGGAGTCTGCATATTCTCCCTGCGTCTGGGTGGGTTTCCTCCATCAACCTAAAACATGCAACAGGCTAATTCTCCAGCTGGGTTCTGCTGACCAGGATCCTGGCTCAGATCTCTCCACCAGGGGCTCTGGACCCCAGTTTGGGAATCACTGCTCTAAATATTTATGGTAATTTTCAGTAGACTCGGTTTGATTGAGGACTAAAGCTGCATCATAATTTCATTTTTCATTTGGTGTGGTTCACTTTCACACTGCACTTTGTCAAATGAACCAAACTTTTTGATAAAGGCACTGCTTTCTTCGCCTGCGTGGCACAACAACAGGAAAACAATGAACAAGAAACCTCTCATCTGTTGAGACGAGCAACTTCCTTTTCTGTCTCATGCAAACAAAAACGGAGCGGCATCATATTTTAGTGTCAGATTTATACATTGTAACAATGACGAGGCTGAGTGACAGAACTGATATAACCTAACAGGCCTACTGGTACAATAAATTAATGTGTGTAAATGTATTTATATGTAGGCTTCAGTTATCAAAGTGCTCACTTCATGATTTTAGAGGAACTACTTGTCATTTTGTCATAATTTTGGAGTCAAAAAACAGATTAGAAAACATAATTTTTTTACGTATACGATTGTAATGAATATAGGAAAAGATAAATTAGTAGCAGCATTAACAGGCTATAGCCCTTCAGCGTGGGCCGCTTGGTTGTTTGGGATCGCTGTTTGGTCTGCTTTGCATTCACAAATCTCATCGAACCACATCTGCAACCAAGCCAATCCCTGTGTTTTCAGAGTTTGCATTTTTGGTCTGCATCAGAGTTTGATGGTGCATTCACACTTTCCCAGATGAAGCAGACTGCACAAAAGCAGATTACAGTGTTTATTTGTTTAGTTTTAGTATTTCACAGATATTATCATAGAATTAAATCAACTTAAATACAAATCTTAAAACTAGAAACAGACCCGAATCAGATCCGGTGGACTTTTGGGCTTTTCAAAAAATAAATCTTGCTACACTAAACACTATACATATTCAGCACTTTATTTAACCATTTACAGACATACAATCACTTAAATGGCTAAGCTAACATCAGTGTACTTAATAGATAAGATATTATTGTTTTATTTTGACCATTTTGTGCCGATGCAGAAATAGCACAGGCAAAATAGCACAGGCAACACAAGACTGCTGGGTATGTTCAGCCACTGAGCTCTAAAAAAAACAACAAATATTAGTGATAACAAAGCTATGATTGACACAGAAAGCAAATTAAAAAGTATATTCCTAAAGTGGTAAAAGCACACCAACAATGCAAATGTTTCTAATGACAACTCCATTCTGTTTCCTTTTCAAACGCAGGTACATGATGGGATGAACCACGGCCAAGTAGCGCTCCACACAAACGAGATTATGAAACAGTATTTGTCCAAATGTCATCATATAAAATAGGTTTTCTCCTACTTTTGACAGAGCCCAGAATACCGATCACCTCTATGATCACTATGTTGAAGGTGAAGACGTCAGAGTGGTTTGTGTTTGCAGATCGAGAGCGCTGTGTCCTCCATTGTTCAAAACTGATGCAGAGGACGAACATAAACATAGGAAGTAACAAGATGTACAGAAAAGTCCACACCCTATAGATGTTTGTACAGACAGAAAACAGAAAACAGATATCGTGCTTAAAATACAATATAAAATATAAAATGTAACTTTCCTGACTATGCTGGATTCTAAATCAACATTTTTATCCACTGGCAACTGGTTCTTGACAGTGCGCAAAAAATTCTCTCCAGTGATTGGTTCTGTTGACGGAAGTGAGAGAGGGAGGGGGAGAGATATCACTGCCCCGACGCCGACGTGCTCCTAAAGTGTTATTACGCCTTACATTATAGTACCCATTTTTATTCGCTTAGAAAATCGCCACTTTTCATTTTAGTGTAACTGTACTTGGGTCATGTAACTACTCACGTAACTGTATTTAAACAGGGAAACGTGGAAGAGCTTGGTTGCTTCTAACTTGAGCCGCGTTTGGATCCATAGGGATATGTTTGGCAAAGCTAAATGCTAACAAATTAGCATCGCTCCCCAGGCTTGCGGGGCACACAGGGCACGCACAAAGACCAGAGAGGTACGCTTCAACTCCTCTAAGATCAGGGAAGAACATAGTTTAGTCTGGAAAAATGGTGGACTGTTCCTTTCAGTGGGTCCGAGGCGTCTTGCGTTGCGTCCCAGTGGAGCGGCTGTACATTTTGCAGCAGAAGCCTGTTTCTGGAGTGTGTAGACGTCCTGTTTTTGTTTTCACGTCCAGTTGTCGCTCAGCAGCTTGTCATAAACCTTTAGTGGTTAATTTGCTTGCACACTTTGCACCTACATGAGGAAAAAAAGGTGATTATGTTGAACAGAAGCTAATGAACCGTAAATGGACCTAGTGCAGGAAGATTGTTTAATTTGAATTTATCATTTGGGGTGAAATATGTAAAAGGTGTACAGTCCTGCTCAGGTTACACATATGAGGGTTAATGTTTCAGACACAAGAGAATAACCAGAGTATCTTTTTTTCCCCATTTTAAATTGTGTGTAAAAATTAACTTTCTTAAAATGTATGTCTCAAAATTCAAGAGTCAGTGCAATTAACTGCAGCTTTTAGCACATTTCACCAATAGATCAGTAGAATAACCGATTAAAACATTTACAACATCGCCTTTGACACCTTAGCATGTCTCCTATTCTGGCCTTTTCTTTCTCAACACATACATATATATTGTATAAAGAAACAAAATATTTAAATAAAACCACATATAAGACAATATCATCCATGGGCGTATGATTAAACATGCATCCAACAAATGCCAAATTGTTTTGCTCTTAAACGTAGGAGTCCTGAAAACAAGGCCAGCAAGAGATTAGTCAATTTATTAAAAACTGCTCTTTTATATTTTTATGTATTTAATTGCACCAAGACTTGTGACCTTCTATGGCAGGATTACTAACCAACTATAAAGACTGTTTTCTTGTAATAAAGTGGTTCAAACGTGTATATTTTTATGTGAGTATATTGCATAGGTTATGTGTAAAAATAATACTGAGGTTAATGTTTAAATCATGTAGTACTTCAAATGGATTTACTATTATTCTTTTTTTTAAACACATTGATTTGCCGGAAAGCAATTAATCTTGACCCTAGTGTCTGGTTTGCATATGAAGCCCGGAGGTGGGAGCACTGAACATTATGGTTTTCTCTTATTAAAATCTAATATTTTCCATTAAAACACACACACCCTCTTCATATAAATGCATGGACCTGCCTTCTTACTCTCAGTCTGCCCCGAAACAAACCACGAGAGAGAAGCTTATGAGAGATGACTCTGGACACGGTTAGCACTTATTATTATTATTATTTTGATTTTTTTTCTTAAGTCATTTGTAAAGTGTAGCATTTTACAATTTTGTATTGACATTATCTTTGTGGATTTCTACAGTGTTTCAAGAATTTAAAAAAAATTTACATGAACTGTTCTGGTTATAACAAAATGCACCGCTAAAGTTATTTACTATTTAATACTATATAACTTTACTATGTAATGATGTATTTATTTTAACTCAACTCCACTTAGCCAGCTCATATATTCTGCTTTAGCTTTTTATAACTATATTAATAAAGTCTGCTTAGCTTATGCCATAATGAGCTTAAGTTTCCTCTACTGATTTATGATTCTCATGTTATGTTAAGCTTTAGTTTATGCTTATTTATGCCATTATATATGAAATTCCTTGTTACAATTACAATATACTTGCATAATGTACTGTATTTGATTTGCTACTATGATTTTAGACTTTGCCGAAATTAAATAAATTAAGGGCAGCTAATGTAATAAGGGCTGACAGCTAATGTTAAATATTAAAATCCTGCCTTTTAGTAAGAAGTACCAAAAAGAGGAAAAAATACAGCAAAGTTGTTGCTGTAGAAAAATAAGCAGACTTTTTAAAGCCTTTTTTTTTTCAATATCACCTAAAAATCTGATTATTGAAACTCAACTTTGGAAATTACTACATTACGGCCCAGTTGCAACAAGGTTTAACATTTAAACCAGTTTAAATCATGGTTTTATTTAGATTTTTGGTGTAACTTTTGCTTCACTGTAAAGAACGAGTGAAATATCAACAGCTGTTTGTGATTTCACGTCCACAAAGGGCTCAAAACTTGAATGTAGTTATGGTAATTGTTTTCATCATTTAAATATTTTATAACATAACAGAGCCTGATCTAACTTTTCTGAGGGCAAATTTCTAAGCAAAATTCAGCTCAGGGGCCCTACTCTCAGCAGTGTTTTTCTGTCTGTCTTAGTACGTCATAAACAAACTGAGATATCTATGCTAGCTTTTATTTAATTGAATGATTAACCTTTGAATTAATTATTGATTATTTATCCAAACCGTCACCCGTGAACTACAGCATTTCCATATTAGGCTATTAGTATTTTACAGACCTACTGTAATATATTTTACACTGTAACTGTAATGTGATGATATAGACTTAAATACAGCCTATTTAAACACTCTGTGACCTCCTTTAGGACCCTCACCCACCATTTGAGAACCACTGTGCTAAACTAACTTGCACTTGCACTTATCAGATTTGTGCTGTACCAGAACCATATAAATATAGTTTGATGATTGGCTTCACACAGTACGTCAACACTCACAGAGCTCAGAGTTACATTTAGTAACTATTACACATATTTTTAAACTGAGATTAGCCCTCATCTAAGTTTAAGTTAAACCTTGTTGGTGCAACCAAAAGGTTTTCCATTGGATTCATCTTACAACAGTTTAATTCATTTTATAGGCAATAGTCTTCTATGTCCATATTTACATTCACCAAACAGGAATAACATTGTGATCAATGTTTTGACCCTGTCCCAATACTCGTCTTTGCAGACTTGTGGCCTTCAAATGCGCAAGTGTGTAGTGTGTCCCAATTCTCTGTAACGTTTGAATCCTCACTTCATCTCTCACTTTCATCACTGCACATTAGCAGCGAGTGCTAACTGGTAAAAATGAAAAGTAACACATTAACAGCTAATTAGCAACTTTCTACCTTTACAACCTTTCTATCAGCAACTGATAGAAATGTAAATGAATGTGCCTTTTGTCCTGGTAACAGCACTGTTAAAACATTTGCTCTTTCTGTGGCAAAATGATCATCTGATCTGTTTAATAACTTTTAGATAAATCCAGCAGCAGTTTAGCAAACACACTGCTAAAAGACAGCATTGTTTACTCTGTTAAATGTTTTTACCTGGTGACATTTCATAACGCGAGTGTTCAAGAAGTGTGGACTGTCCCACTTCTCCTTTTTAACCCCGCTGCACCCTTGTGCACTCACTTCATGCACTTAAAGAAAAAGTTCACTTCAACAAAGTTTGTAGTGTGCAGTGTGGGTATTGGGACAAGGCCTATCATGATTATCGGCCTATATGCAGCCCCATACGCAACAAACTGCAAAGCTCTGTGTATTCTAGGACCTTTCTATCAGAACCAGATTCATTTTGTTGAGCATCAACAGGTGTCATGATGAAGAGATACTCTGTGTTATTCTCTTCACCTGATAATGTTATGTGATTGCTGTATAATACAATCATTTTTCCACAATTATATTATCCATCTTCTCCCATTACAGGCCGTGCCTATGACCTCCCTGAACATCACTGCAGTTGACTTCATTAGTATTTGCCTTGAGAACAACACCAGTCTGCATGTCCTGCTGCTCTACGCCGCTCTCAGCCTCCTCCTCTTACCTCTGTACGTCCTCGTGCTCTACGTCGGTTTCCAGCAATGGCACCAACAGGGCGCCCTCTCTGCAATAGGAACCTCCGACGTCTTCACCTACAACTTGGCTTTGGTCGAGATTATCGGCTCGTTCTGTGCTATCCTTTTCGCTGCCGGCAGTTGGACAAAATCTTTGCCTGTGATTTGTTCAAGCTTATGCCTAATAGTGCTGTGTTATGTTGGACAGACCGTCTTTCATTGTGAAATATGTGTGGACAGATATTTAGCCATAGTTCATCCAATAACGTACAGGAATCTCAGAAAAGCTAGTGCAGTCTGTTTTCGAAATGCTCGCATTGTTCTTTCTTGGTTTTTCAGTGTTTCTTGGATTGCATTTGCACTAAAATTGTATCCTCAGTTTCCTGCCAGTCAACTCCTGGTGTTTACAAGTATATTTAATGCAATTGTTTTGTACTGTTGCTTGTCTGTCCTTTACGTTCTGATTCGTCCAGGTCCGAATGGGAAAAAGCGAGTCGACCAATCAAAACTTAAAGCTTTCTACCTAATTTTAATCATAACCTGTCTACTTTTCTTTAGGCTTTTGGGATTTCTGGTTAATTCATGTCTTCATCTTCTGGTTACGTTAAAATCAAACAAATTGTGTTTGGTTTTTCTGGTTTCAATCCTACTCACGATTCCCATTAACACACTCATACCGCTGTTGTACCTGCGGCGAATGAAGAAACTAATATGCTGCTAATTCAGGATGCATGTATAAACCAATCCACAAAGACATTAGGTTACAAAGAAAAGTCTTTTTTATTAACCTCATTCTCAGAGAGATTATAAGTTTGTCTTCTGTCAAACTACTGCACTTGTATTACTGAATTATTGATTTATTTATGTGGCTAATAAAAAAAAAAATATTTGGACTAGGGCTGCATCTAACGAGTACTTTGATAATCAGTTGATATGTTGATTATTTTTTACAACTAATCAGTTAACAATCTGATAGTGAAGCATGAGTGAATGTGTTATGACCTGGTGCTGTAAGAATTACAAATGGTTAGAAAATTTTTTATAGAGTTTTTATAGATCCCATTAAAAATGGGTAATAATGCTACAAAAAATACTTTTTCTGAACCAGACAAAGATTCAAGTATGGTATCAGAAGACTTTTAGATACAGCATATCTACTCACAATGATGTTTTTTTATTCCAAAACACAAAATTTACATTGTGTTTAATTGTTTTTGTGCTCTGTTTTGGTAATAAAACCACTTTGTCGCACACAACATATTTCAGAGTCTATGAATTCCTCTGATAGCGATTAATTGATTACTAAATTAGTTGATGATTATTTCAGTAGTCGATTATATTCAGTTGGTTCAGCTGGTGGTGACTCTGGGATAATGCATTGATAATCGCGCACATTACTCACGCCAGATTCACACTGGACTCCAATTTACACCGAGTGCGTTGCGTGTGTGTCATTTCTCCAACCTGAGCCAGCTGGGGAGACCACAAGTTCACGGGAGAGGAGTGAGTTCACGCTGGAAGTTATGAGTTCACGAGATAACAACAACGTATAAAGAGAGCTGCATGTAAAAAGCCACACTTGCCTCTGACCACTATCTCCTGTTCATTTGGAAATTATCTGGAGATTTAACCATGGTCGAAGCACAAAAGTCACAGAAATATATACTTCAACCATGGGTAAGGACACTACGTATATAAGTACTTTCTTTTTACTCGTGTTTAATGGTGTCTGCTCTTGTTTGTGACCCGTGTCCTCAGTTAAAGCCTGGGACACACTGTCAGCAGAGGCGACTGCTGTCTCCTCATGTCTCACCTCGTCGCCACTGAAAGTCTCTGCAGACACCGGAGCGATTCAGACCCACGACCGAGCAGTGCGCATGTGCAAAACATAATAATTATTTACAACAGCAGGCGGCGCTAGTCACTAAACTCTGCGGTTATTTAAACTCTAGTAAATAAAACTCCACAACACACACGTGTTCAACTCAAGTATTTATCAGTCAATAATAATTATACGCACTAGATTAAACTCATCACAGTAATGAATAAAAGAGACTGGATTATTGCAGCTGTTTGCCTCAGAGGAGGATTATATTTTTATCTACACGAGGCTAAAGATAAGGTAAGCTAACTGCAGTACATTAGCGTCACAGATGTGGAAACATAATGAAGTAGATGTAGAACAGAAAGTTCCTTATATTTTTATGTTAAACTCGAGCTGTTTGACAAATACAGGACACACAGCCAATCACGACAGCCTGACGCCGATTTGACATGTTCAATCTGCCAGAACTATGCCCAAATGTGTCCCACTACGTCCGATGGTGTGGAACTCACCAAACAGACTCACGTCACCGACCGCGTCAAACCATCCTGCCGATGATCGCCCCGCTGTGTCCCGGCCTTAAGACGTAATGTTTACAGGAATGTGAGCGAAGAGGCTGCACATGCAGGTTTGAAATTTACCGGATCCTCTTCACTGGTCCCGAGTCTGACTTCCTGTCTGGCTCCATCTGCTCTGTTTAACTTTAAACATGACGGCTCCGGCATGTGGCAAAAATAGACTCGATACGTATTTCTGTAGGCGCGCCAGGCACAGAGACGTACTGCAACACAGCTGGGTTGAACTCACGCATTGACTTGATTGGTGTCTGTTTGTTGAGGAGGTCGCGCAGGAATGAATTGGGCGTCAACATCAACACCAGAACATAGACAGCAACTGCTTAACTTCCACACTAAGAAAATGTTATTTAATGCCAAGTCCTCACACAAACGCTTGCACATAACTTCAAGGTACTACTCAACAATTATAAACCAAATCAGACAATGCACAGCAGCACCTTACCCCACTGTTTTATCCAAATATGTATCACAACAACCTGACAATGGCAAGAGGTAAACAATAACATAAGGAGTAGAAAACAGTCCGTTAGCCTAAGTTACATGTCATGTTCTGTAAGGGAGGTGGAGAAATGTGCAGGTTACCTTATTATAAATGAAGCAAGGTGTTAATAAAACACGTTATACACTGTCACTGTAGTCCAGTGGTTTCTGTATAATGTCCGATTGATTGATTTTCTGGTGGACTTGGTTTTTAAAGTTGAAGACGTTTCACCTCTCAGGAGGAGTTTTAGACCTGAAACTAAATTCTATTTCCTAGGAGTATATAAACCAGATTTCTTAAAAGTTAAATGTAAGAATTGAGAAAGCCTCTTGGATGAGAGGTGAAACGTCTTTAACTTTAACTCAACTTTAACTTGCCTGTTCGTCCTGGGAGAGGATCTCTCCTTCAGTATGGGCTCCATAAGGTTTATTCTTTTTTCCCACAGCTGGGTTTTTTTTAAGAGTTTTTCCTTACCGAGAAGGAGGGTCTAAGGACAGGAGTGTCCTGGGTCTGTTTAGTTTAGTGTAGTTATTGTTTGTGTTGATTGTGTGTTAAGTCTAATTGTGTGTTTATGTTTGTTTGTGAACTTTTTGTGAAGCCCTTTGAGGCCACTTTTGTTGTGACACTGAGCTGTACAAATAAAACTGAATTAAAAACCAAGTGCAGATGACTGCTTTTTAACCTTTATTGAAATGGTGAGAATAGTACAAATAAAGTTGGTGATAACAGTGGAAACAATATTGATGATATAATAACAACAGTAATAGAAAAATTAGAGTATACTGTAATAGAGTAAAATAATCCACACTACACATATTCAACACATCGATCAACCATTTACAGACATACAATCGCTTAAATAGCTACTCTGTAGACATCAACCAATTAGATTTGAGTTCTGTGGTTTCTGGCAGGGTGACTGTCACCATCTTTTGTGTGATTTTTTCCAACAGTGAGAAAAAACATCTGTGTACATGTAGCCCTTTGTTAATAGATAAGATACTACTGTTTTATTTTGACCATTTTGCGTGTCGATGCAGAAATAGCACAGGCAACACAAGACTGCTGGGTATGTTCAGCCACTGAGTGGACACAGATAACAGGCAAGCTCTGAAATCAATCAGCATTCCTGTGAAATATATTATGTAGGAGACAAACATGATGACAAATTTCAACAACAATGCCACCATTATGGCCGCCATGGTGAAAAAAGCCCTACGTTTTGATTGGTCAATGTGCCTCCTGTCCCCGCCCCCTTCCCCCGGTCCTGGGCGAATCAGAACGCAGAGAACTTTAGCGCTTAAAAAAACGACAAACATTAGTGATAACAAAGCTATGACTAACACAGAAAGCAAATTAAAAAGTGTATTCCTAAAGTGGGAAAAGCACGCCATGCCAAAGCTGAACAGCCAAACACCAACAATGCAAATGTTTCTAATGACAACTCCATTCTGTTTCCTTTTCAAACGCAGGTACATGATGGGATGAACCACAGCCAAGTAGCGCTCCACACAAACGAGATTATGAAACAGTATTTGTCCAAATGTTATCATAAAGGTCAGGTTTTCTCCTGTAAACAGACAAAAATTCTGACTGTAGCTGCAGAAAGTAACGAGGCAGGAGCCCAGAATACCGATCACCTCTATGATCACTATGTTGAAAGTGAAGACATCAGAGTGGTTTGTGGTTGTAGATCGAGAGCGCAGTGTCCTCCACTGCTCAAAACCGATGTAGAGCACGAACGTGAATATAGGAAGAAACAAGATGTACAGAATAGTCCCCGCAGTGTCGATGTATACACAGACCGTCATGCTGTAGTCAAAGGAGGAGTTGGCTGTGTTGTCCATTGTGCCAAATGCTGAAAAAGGAAACAAACAAAAACAAAAAATATCATGCATAAAATACAATATAAAATGAAGACCTCTCCCTGAGGTTCTCAGAGTCCCAGATGGTTCATATGGGACCAACAGGTCAGAGATGTTCTTTGATGCTATGCCATGGAGAGACTTACATAAGCAGAGCTGTTTTAAAGTCTATTCTCTGTGCGAAAGCCAGTGCAGAGACCTAAGGACATGACAAAATATGGTCATATTACCCATTAGCAGAGTTTTGGACGTCCTGCAGCTGTCTTACTGCTCGTTTTGTGAGTCCAGTGAGCAGACCGTTACAGTAGTCTAACCTGCTGGAGATAAACGCATGAATAAGTCTCTCTAGGTCTGGTTTAGACAGTTTACCTTCGATTCTGGATTATGTTTTTGAGATGGTAAAATGCTGATGATGTTATAGATTTGATGTGACTGTTCTGAGTCCACGATTAGCCCTAGATTTCTAGTCTGATTGATAGGTTTTAGAGAAAGAGACTGGAGGTGACTATTGACACTTTCTCTCTGTTTCTGTGGGCCAAAGATGATTATTGTCTTGTCTGTGCATTTACATAATTGATCTGTTGGATGCAGTGACAGAGTGAATCCACAGGTCCATATTCACCTGCTGTCAGTGAGATGTAAATCTGAGTCATCTGCATAGTTATGGTAGGATATGTTATTGCTGCTTATTAATTGGCCTAAAGGGAGCTTGTAAAAGTTGAACAAAAGAGGTCCCAGGATGGACCCCTGGGGCACTCCACAGGTCAGGGCCATTTGGTCTGAGACACAGTTACTGATTTCAACAAAGTACTTCCTGTCTTCAAGATAGGACTTACACCATTTTAGGGCAGTACCAGAAATACCTACCCAGTCCTCTAATCTTTGTAACAGGATCACATGGTCAACTGTGTCAAAAGCAGGCTCAGATCCAGCAGAACTAAGACAGAGACTTTGCCTGTGTTGGTGTTCAGGCGGATGTCATTAGTCACCTTGATAAGAGCAGTCTCAGTGCTGTGATGGGGCCTAAAACCTGACTGAAAATCATCAAAGCAGTTGTTCCGCAGAAGAAAGTCAGTAAGTTGTTGGTATACAACTTTCTCAAGGACTTTTCCTAAAAACGGCAGGTTTGATATGGGCCGATAGTTGTTCAGTACTGTGGCATCAGGACTGCTCTTCTTTGGGAGAGGTTTGATGACAGCAGTTTTCAAGGCCCTTGGAAATGTCCCAGACTGCAGTGAGATGTTAACTAAATGAGAAAGTTGGGGTAACAAACTGCTCAGCACAGATTTTAGAAATCTAGTGGGTAACACATGGAGGCAGCAGTGGATGAACTCAGACTGGAGATGATCTTCTGGACTGTTTTGTCAGTGACAAGGGTGAAGTGTGTCAGCTTTAATTGTCTGAATGGCTGTGGAGTTCTTGTCTGTCTATTAAAAGTTTAAAAGCTTGACGGGGCTAATCTGCTATGGGGTAACTCCTGACCATAGCGCACTTGTAAAAACGCAAAGCTACAAATGTATGTCGCTACTGTAAACCCCTAATATACTTCCAGAACTAGAGGTAGGCAGTCAATGTTGAGCTCCTGACTTGCATTAATCCCTTGCCAGCAATTTTTCATGTATTAACAACTTAGGATTAGGTTAGGATTCATCATTGAAACAAATGACTGACTAAAATAGGACCACAAACTTTGCATTACAATTTCCTTTCTATTCTATGGTAACCTGACATATTATATGATATTAAACTCTTTGTGAAGTAGCCAAGTGTTTCCACTCACCTGTTTGTTGGTTTGTTCGTTCTAAAGTTGGAAGTTGGTTTGAATACGGCTTTAAAACTCTGCCCTGACCAGAGAGACAAATGGCAGCAGGTCTGTGGAGGTTTGCATAGTGTACACTAAATGATTGATTTACTGGTGTTTAATGCTAGAGCAGCAGATCAAATTTTCATGTTCATGGCGCTCACTAAAACAACGATAAAAATGCATTTGAATAGAGTAATGGAACATTTGAGCCATAATGCCTTTGGGCTGGAAAAAATGGTGCATGAACATCATTAATTTGAGTAAAGAATAGGACTCAGGCTAGTCAGTGTGCAAGCTGGATAAACAAAAAGCAAAAAACAACAAAACTATATAATACGTGACATTTGTCCACCGACTTGCTGATCTGGGTATCTATGAGCATACAGTTGTAATCAGAAATATTCAACCACCTAAAGATTGTAAGGATTTATCCATTAAAGATTTTTTAAGAAGATCCTGGGAAGTCCTGGAGCGGCCTTCTCAGTCTGCAGATTTAAATCCCATTGAAAAACTTTGCTGGGATTTAAAGAAGGCAGTTCAGAGGTCATCAAACATCACTGAGCTATAGTGGCTTTTGTAGGTGAAAAATGGGCAAAGACTCCAGTCGAGAGGTGTAAGAAGCTTCTTAGCATAGACCCAAAACTTCTCTTAGAAATTAGAAAAGTGAAAGGATGCTCCACAAAGTCCTGAAGCTAAGGGCTGAGTAATACTGCCCCTGTGTTAAGAGTCACAGATAGGTATGAATAAATAGTTTTTTGTGGTTTAATTAATAGTTTTGTTTATGTAATTTATGTATTTTGAGGTGAGGGGGGGTGATAATTTCTGACTGCAACTGTACTGTAAGTGCCATCACTTTCTCTTTATATAGAGCTAAAACAAGAATAGTTCATATGCCTGGTAGTTTCTCTTGACAGGCCAGTTTCCACTACCCTCCTCTTGTTGGCGGGCGGTTTGCTAAAGTATATTGAGACAGTTTGCTGGATCCTTTTGCAGCATGGTCAGTGGGCTGGCTAAAAAAGAGGTTGCGAGGATACAGGATCTAACTATGATGCAGTGGAGGACTCATGGCTAATGGCTAATTGTTTATGGCCATTAATTGAATAAACCTTTAGTGGGGTGTCTTTTGTTGCACCCAGTGGCTGCCAGTGGAGCCCATATTG
Source organism: Bostrychus sinensis (assembly GCA_020698575.1). Classification (NCBI taxonomy): domain Eukaryota; kingdom Metazoa; phylum Chordata; class Actinopteri; order Gobiiformes; family Eleotridae; genus Bostrychus; species Bostrychus sinensis. The sequence continues at coordinate 10,969,600 of CM036252.1, forward strand.
TCTTGGCCCATGTTCATGTACCTTTTGTGGGAACACAGACAGCCCCTCATGGTGAAACCTTGTCTTTGGAGGCACTGGTGCATGGAGACTTCCTGTTCCTACAGCTGTATTCTGGTCCAGATGTGGCTTGGGCATATGTCTGCAGTGGTTAACTTACGGCAACGCTGGTAGAGGGCTTCACAAATACTTAAAATAAAACTGAAATAACAATTCTGACTGATTGTGCCGTCAAAGAGTGTTCACCGATGTTTGTTTCTAATGAGTCACAGCGTCAGTATCGATGTTTCACCACATGTGTGAGAGAAAGGTGATTATGTTAAACAGAAGCTAATGAACCGTTAAAACATAGACCTACTGCAGAGTTAATTTGAATCTATCATTTAGAGTTAACGATGTAAAGGGTGGACAGTCCTGCTCAGGTTACACATATGAGGATTAAGGTTTCAGACACAAGAGAATAAGCTTAACAGAAACATTACTCCCACTGCGTCAAGTAAGTTTATTTATTGTAAAGCCCTCGATGTATCTGTTTCTTAAAGGGTCTTTTTTGCTTCCTTGAAGGATGGACACACCTGGCAACTCCTCTAATTCTTCCAACATTGAACCAAAAGGCTTTTGTACCTCTTTAAATGAAAAAATAATTTTCACTGCTTGGGTCCTTGTCTGCACTCTCTGTGTTCCCATTTACCTGTTGGTCCTTTTTGTCGGCTACAAAAAATGGAGGAGACGAGGCTCTGGAAACTTGAGCCACTCTGATGTCTTTACCTTCAACATGATTGTAATGGAGATGTGTGCTGCCGTGGGCTTAGCTATAATCCTGCATGGAGTCTACGGTGGTTTATACAGTGCCTTGATGGAGGCAGGCAAGAGCTTGATTTATTTAAACGGTGCTGGACAGATGTTCTTCCATACTCTCACCTGTGTGGATCGTTACCTGGCCGTGGTCCACCCTGTCACTTACCTGGGCCTGAAGAAAGGGAGTGGAGTCACCCTCAGAAACATCACTGTTGGTTTTGTTTGGCTGTTGGTAATTGGGCACAGCTCTGTCATTTATTCACTTGATTTGTACAAGGCAATTGCCGAAAAGTTATTGCCACCTTTGATACTAGCTGTGGTCATCTTTTGCACCGTCTCTGTTCTCTGCGTTCTGATTCGTCCAAAGCCTGGAGAAATGGGTGGGGTCAGGAAGAGAAGCAACCAATCAAAACGGGTAGCTTTTTACACCATGCTGGTCATTCTGGGGGCACTGTTGATAAGGCTTATATCTGATATGTTTTACTCTATCATCTACACTTTACAGTTAGAAAGTAAAGACTCCTGTTTATTGCCTATGTCTTCACTTTGGTTCGGTCTGCCCTGCAGTCTGGTATTACCACTGCTGTTTCTGCACAGAGCAGGCACAGTAAAGGCCTGTATTAAGCGATGCAATATGTAACAGAGTATCACAATAACATAGGGCTCCTTCATACATGTCTCTGGAGTATGGCAGTGACTGTGGTGTCCATACAGGCAGCTAGTTTCAGAAGGGTCTGCACAGGATAAATAAATTACATTGTCTAGGTGGTTGTACATAGCAATAATAGTTGGGTAGTGTCTCTGTTTTTTCTATGAAAATGCACTGATATTGCGAGTAGTGTTGTGGCTATGCCACAAACAGAACCTAGTTTAAAGTGTTGTTTGTTAGCGTTTAATTCGAACAAGCGACCGCAGTAACCGCAGTTTGTCGTTTTAGTGAGTAGTTTTTACTGTAAACTATGAAGCATTTAATGTTTACACACGTATGTGCACTCAGAGACACTGGGAGTGGAGAATGGAGGGATAATGGTGAGAAAAGAAAAGGCTTCTGCATGAGCTGCGCTGCCTCATTGAAGCTAACCGCTTCCCGGGCAGAAACGAGGCTTACGCGTTACTCAGAGGAGGAGCTGTAGACTCGAATGACGATCCACTCACCTTTTGATGAGATAAACACGTGAGGTTTTTCTCTGCCCTCTCCACTCGCCTGCAGGTTTGTGTGTGACACAAGCGCTCTATAGAGTCGCGCCGAGCACTGCTAGACTCCTTAGCTCATCTGTCAAACCACTTAAGATGAACATGTGGGTTTTTCTGAAACTACCAAGTTACGTGCGCTGCAAGGACATTGTCACTCGTGCCTGACTCAGGTTTTTGTCAGAACAGAGGCTTAACTATATTTCAATTTATTTTTATAATCAAAATTTGTTTGGACATGTCATTTTTTCAGGTGTTATTATGCTATACCGCTTATACCGCAGTGTTGCGTGACATATAATTACCGCAGGGAAACTTATCTCACCACGACAGCCCTATGTCAGATGCCCTTCCTGACGCAACACTTTCCATTTCTTCAGCCTTTGAACAAGCACAAAGAGTAGAGTACACTGACTTGTGGCCTCCTATTGCTGGATTAACCATGTCACAAGCCAACCATTAACCAACTACTTCAGCACCTTACGAACATGTGCATTATAATAAATATGATGTATAGATTATGTGTAGAAGTAACACTGATGTCAATGTATTTAAATCAGGATGTAACTCATATTTGTGGAAACTTTTGTGCATTTTTTTTAACACATGTATGCTTAAATGGAAAACACTTGGCACTAGTCTCTGATTTACATGTGAAGCCTGATGGTGGGAACACTGGACATTAGTGGCTTTCTCCTATGGAAGAAGTTATATTTTCCATAAAAAACACACACACCTTCTTCATATAAATGCATGGACCTGCCCTCATAGTCACAGTTGAGTCATCTGCCCTGAAACAGACCACAAGAGAGACGCTTATGAGAGATGAATCTGGACACGGTTGGTATTTTATTATATCAAATTTGTCTTAAGGCTTTTATAGGGGTGCGACAAGACACGAGACTGGGTTAAGGAGAATGAGACAAGATTTTTACACTATTGAAATATGTATTTTACACCATTAAAACTGTATTTATTTACCTGAAAATCATAAAGTTCAAAACTATTTAGGTGCATTTTTAAAACCAACTTGCAATGAACGGTCTTTACTTCTGTTATTTGAATTATATGCAGTACATGTATACTGCCAAATGGTTTGCCACAAACCTTTGCCACTGACTCACTTCTCCTCTGTAAAACGTTTCAAACAGAACCTGATCCTGAGACCACAAGATCCAATTTTACCTTCACGAGGTGGCATTTTGATCTTGCGAGATCATGAGATTGCAAGATCTTGTCACACCCTTAGTCAATTATTGGTCGTAGCTTTTTGAAAACGTTCATTTTGTCATTATCATTGTTTTTTTTGTGAAAATTCAGAAGCTCACATTGTTATCTATTATGGTAATTGAATGTATTTAAATGTGTTTACAATTCAAATGTTATTAAGATATTATGTGTGATTAAAATAATAATATGATCCATGTTTTCCCATTACAGACAATGCTCACTAACTCTCTCAGCAACAGCACTTGTCAAACGCCTGTCAACATCATTTACATTTGCATAGAGGACTACACCAACCTGCGCGCCCTGCTGCTCTTCACCGCTCTCAGCCTCCTCCTCTTACCTCTGTACGTCCTCGTGCTCTACGTCGGTTTCCAGCAATGGCACCAACAGGGCGCCCTCTCTGCAATAGGAACCTCCGACGTCTTCACCTACAACTTGGCTTTGGTCGAGATTATCGGCTCGCTCGGTGCCTTCCTTTACACCGCCGGCGGCTGGGCGGTATTTATGCCTGCGATTACTTCGAGCTTTTGCCTGATAGCGATGTGTTTAATTGGACAGTCCCTCTTTCATTGTGAAATATGTGTGGACAGATATTTAGCCGTAGTTCATCCATTAACGTACAGGAATCTCAGAGAAGCTAGTGCAGTGTGTATCCGAAAAGTTAGCATTGTTCTTTCCTGGATTTTCGTTGTTTCTTGGATTGTACCAACACTAGTATTTTTCCCAGTCTTTCCTGCCAATCACCTCCTAGTATGTACAGGTATATTTAATGCAATTGTTTTGTACTGTTGTTTGTCTTCTCTGTACGTTCTGATTCGTCCAGGTCCGAATGGGAAAAAGCAAGTTGACCAATCCAAACTCAAAGCGTTTCACATTATTGTAACCATAACCTGCGTACTTTTCTTCAGGTTTATAGGATTTGTGGTTTATTTATGTCTTTATATTCTGGCTCCATTGAAACCAAACCAACTGTGTGTAACACTTGCAGTTACCGTCACACTCACTGTTCCTTTTAACGCCGTCATTCCTCTGTTGTTTCTGCGTCGAATGAAGAAACCAGCATGCTGCTAATTCAAGATACATCCATAGACCCCAGTTGTACATTTTCAAAGAGTTTTTGTCTTTTGTCTAATTTCTCTAGGCACTGTATTCCTTCATTTATATTCTAGCTGTAAAAAATGTAGCAAACAGACCTAGTTCAAAGTGTTTTTGTTGCTAGTTGGATTAATGTTAGCTTGTGTACTTTTCTAATCAGGCTAAATGCTAAAGGCTAAGACTATTTGAATGCAACAATAGTTTAAGCAAAGTAGACTGAATAATTTGGTTTTCTTCTGCGAATATAAGCTCGGAAAGTCCAGTTAGACTTAAGCGAGCTATGAGTGGAGTCTGATATTTAAACACATTCAGCAACTAACCAGCTATAAAGACTAAAATCATCTCTTTCCTAGCGTCCAGTGATTTGCCTTTTGATTGCTAATTTCAGATGTTTTTTGTCATGACGCAAACCTCTTGATTTATGCAGGCTTGGAACTGGCACAAAGAGTAGAGCACACTGACTTGTGAACTCTGGCTGGATTACTTTTTTCTCATAATAAAATATTTCATCACCTTACAAACAAGTGCATTATAATGAGACTCTAAAGTATACATTTTGTGTTGAAATAATACTGATGTCAATGTATTTAAATCAGTGCACATTTTTCACATTTGTTTTTTTTAAACACATGTATGCTTTAATGGAAAACACTTGACACTAGTCTCTGATTTACATGTGAAGCCTGATGGTGGGAACACTGGACATTAGTGGCTTTCTCCTATGGAAACATATATTTTCCATTAAAAACACACACACCTTCATATAAATGCATGGACCTGCCTTCACACTCTCAGTTGAGTCATCTGCCCTGAAACAAACCACAAGAGAGACGCTTATGAGAGATGACTCTGGACACAGTTGGTATTTGATTATTCTGAATTTTTCTTAAATTCAAAAGCTCACGTAATTAAATATTATATTTACTGTATGCAATGCTGAATTTATTTTAGGTGTGTTTACAATGCAAGTATTGTAAATATTTACATATATTTATTACAGGCAATGCTCGCCAACTTTCTCAACAACAAACACCAGAAAACAACATCATTTGCAGAGAGAAATACAAAAACCTGCTCTGCTGGGCTAAGCTGCTCTCAACTTCCTCCTCTCACCTGTGTACTTCCAGGTCCTGTGTCGGTTTTACATCAACAGGCATCAACAGGACACCTTCTCTTCCTTCTAAAATCTAAAAGACTCTTAAAAAAGCTTGTTTGAAAAAAAAAAAAAAAAAAAAAAAACATTAAAATGAAAAAGCATGCCATAAAAAAAAAAAGAAAAACACTTTAAAAAATAAGACTTCCACTATTTTAAGTAAAGGCACATGCAGCCTCAAAGTAAAAGAGGGCGCTGCCACAAATTGTAAAAGCATTCAGCTAATGTGGCTAATGCTAAGACTGACGTTGTACCAGCACCAAACTAAGTCCGGTCTCTAATTTCTAAGATTATTTCCAAGTTAAATAGAATAGCGCTGTGGGAACATGGGGCTGTGGGAATTTAGGTGTCCCAGCACTGTGCAGCAATCTCTAAAACTGTGTATATCCAAAAGCAAGCTGGACTGGAGTCAGCTGCAGTTTTATAAATCAGAATCAGAATCATAAGATTTTTATTGCCATTGTCAGTGAACAACACAATTCACAGACTAGGAACTTGTTTCGGTGCTAATGTGCAATATATAACACTAATAATAATAATAAAAGATATCACTATGATAAAAAAGAAACTTTAAAAATATAAAATACAAAGTATAAGGGCATGCAAAGGAATAAGTTTACTAAGTTAAATAGCCAGATAAATTAGGTGATAACAACAGAACAATAATGCAATCTGTCAGTGCAGATAGATAAGATAATATTAACATGATTAACATGTTAATAAAGTGACAGGTGTAAAGTGACCATGTGATGAGCGAGTGCAATGTTTATAAAGTGTTTATAAGTCCAACGGCAGAGGGAAAGAAACTGTTCTTATGGCGTGAGGTTCTGGTCCGGATGGACCGTAGCCTCCTGCCCGAGGGAAGTGGCTCAAAAAGTCCATGTCCAGGATGAGAAGGGTCAGCTGCTCTCCGACCTGCACGCCCCGAGTCCTGGAGACGTACAGGTCCTGGAGAGATGGAAGGCTGCAGCCAATCACCTTCTCAGCGGAGCGTACAATGCGCTGCAGTCTGTGTTTGTCCCTGGCTGTGGCTCCAGCGTCCCACACGGTGATGGAGGAGGTGAGGATGGACTCAATGGTGGTCGTGTAGAACTGCACCATCATCTGGGCTGGCAGCTTGGCTTTCTTCAACTGCCGCAGAAAGTACATCCTCTGCTGGGCCTTTTTGATCAGGGAGCTGATGGACGGCTCCCACTTCAGGTCCTGTGTGATGGTGGTGCCGAGGAAGCGGAAGGAGTCCACAGTGGTGATGGGGGAATCCGTCAGGGCGAGGGGAGGAGAGGGGGATGTGACTTTCCTGAAGTCCACGATCATCTCCACTGTCTTCTGAGCATTGAGCTCCAGATTGTTGCTGCTGAACCAAGACACCAGCCGGTCTACCTCCCTCCTGTAGGCAGACTCATCACCGTCAGAGATGAGTCTGATGAGGGCAGTGTCGTCTGCAAACTTAATCAGTTTAACAGAGTCATGGCTGGAGGTGCAGCAGTTGGTGTACAGGGAGAAGAACAGGGGAGAAAGTACACAGCCCTGAGGAGATCCTGTACTGATCGTCTGAGTGGTGGAGACATTCTTCCCCAGCCGCACGCACTGCCTCCGGTCCGTCAGGAAGTCAGTGATCCACCTGCAGGTGGGGTCAGGCACGTTGAGCTGGGAGAGCTTGTCCTGGAGCAGAGCAGGGAGGATGGTGTTAAACGCAGAACTGAAGTCCACAAACAGGATCCTAGCGTAGGTTCCCAGGGAGTCCAGGTGCTGCAGGATGAAGTGGAGGGCCAGGTTGATGGCGTCATCTACAGATCTGTTGGCTCTGTAGGCGAACTGCAGAGGGTCCAGGAGGGGGGATGTAAAGGACTTAAGGTGAGGGAGGACCAGGTGCTCAAATGACTTCATGACTACAGACGTCAGCGCCACAGGCCTGTAGTCATTAAGTCCAGTGATACGTGGCTTCTTGGGGACAGGGACGATGGTGGACAGCTTGAAGCAGGCTGGAACATGGCAGGACTCCAGGGAGATGTTGTAAATGTCTGTGAAGACCGTAGACAGTTCCCCTGCACCGTGTCTCAGGGTGGCGGGAGAGACACCGTCCGGACCTGGAGCTTTCCGTGGGTTTTGCTTACGGAAAAGCTTGAGCACATCCTCTTCTGTCACTGAGAAGGCAGTGGAGGGGGAGGGGTGGTCAGTTGGAGGATCCCCTGTGGTGAGGGGGGTAGAGGAGGGGTGTGGTACTTCAAACCTGGCATAAAAGGTGTTAAGCTTTTCAGCCAGTTGTAAGTTGTCAGCAGCGTGTTGGGCTCTCGGCTTGTAGTTGGTGATTTGCCTAAGCCCCTCCAGACAGAGGCGGTGTCATTGTTAGAGAATTGCTCCTTCAGACGTTTATTATACTGAGATCTCGCTTGCTCCACCTCTCTTGAGAACTGGTACTTAGCGCCCTTGTAGCTCTCTCTGCCTCTGGCTCTGTAGGCTGCTTCTTTCTCCCTCCTCAGCTGTCTCAGTCTGGGTGTGAACCAGGGTTTGTCGTTGTTAAAAATAACCCTGGTTTTCGTTGGAATGATGCTGTCCTCACTGTAGTCATCTAAGCCGTCTGTGGCAGCTCTAAACACGTCCCAGTCTGTTGTATCCAAACACGTGCGAAGCTCCACCACAGCCTCGCTGGTCCACTTCTTAGAAGTCCTCACTGCAGGTTTAGAGAGCTTCAGCTTCTGTCTGTCTGCAGGAATGAGGTGAATCATGACGTGATCCGAGAAGCCCAGAGCAGCACGGGGCACGGCTCTGTAAGCTCCACTGGCTGTAGTGTAACAGTGATCCAACGTGTTCTGCTCTCTTGTCGGGCATTTAACAAACTGTTTGTACTCGGGCAATTCCTGGCTCAGATTTCCTTTGTTAAAATCCAAATCCAGCTAATGAGGCATTACAATCTTTAGGTGAATGATGCTCCACAGTTTGCAGTCATAATTCAACTTAAAGGAAACGTTATGAGACAAGATATGAGATCTTATATAACAGTATTATTATAAATAGCTGCAAAACTCCCCACATTAACTTAATAATATGCCAGGAACGAAACCAGGATTACCACATTAACCACATTAACTTAATAATATGCCAGGAACATAGGCGGTGCCACCTAACAATGAAATGCTTCACCTATAAACAAGTCAAACTGCGTCAACTGTTTCCTTGATCAAATTCCATTCATCTTCCTTGTGTTGAATATTGAAAGATATACAAAGTGTCAGAGTCTGAATACGTGCTCAGTCAGTATGGGGCATTTCTCTGTGCTGCTGCTGCTGCTGCTGCTGCTACCTGTCTGTAGCTCTCAGACTTATAATTACGCTGGGACTGTGACCACTTATTACCCAAAATACAACGAGGATGGGTCTGTTACGGTACATACTTTTCCTTTATACAGTTATCTACTATTTTGAAAAGAGAAATGTGAGAAGTCTACAGTTTATCTTAACAAATAATTTCTGCTAAAATCTAGTATTAAATGAAAAGTAAAAGAATAAATATGCAAGCTTTGAAATTATCTGACTTATTCTTTTAATGTTTCTCTGCAGGTTGAGCTCCGCTTTAAGCTGAACGGTCAGGCCTGTAGAGGATACCCCTGGAGATGCCTCAGTGGAGACTGTGGGACATATGTGTCAAATGTTACCGCATCTGTTGATTATAACACTGAATTAATGTTTTGTCAGTTAGAATCTATTTGGGTTCAGCAGGTTCGTACCAATGCACCATTTCAGATTCAGCTGTTGGGGTGAGTCATAACAATACTGTACATCAACAGTAGCCATGTACAACTGAGTAAGACATCATTTTTTCCTTAAGGCCTACAATTACCTCTGAATTTTGGTTGAAGTCTATCATAAACCTCGTCAGTGGCATTAAAGCTTTGACAGTGGTGGAGCTGAGGACACGCTCGGACACAGGAGGTCCCAACAGATCTCCACAGACCACTGTGGTGGCTAATATCAGGTAAGAGCACACTGAAAACTCACCTAATGTTATTTTAATGTAGGAGCAGTTAGTTTGTGTATATGCAAGGAGAGTGTGTGGGTTCAGTCACTATTTTCTGTTGTGTTTTCAGAGTCCCTTCAAACTGTCAGAGAGATGTCCGTCTGTTGACCTTTGACCCTGATGGAGACCTGGTTAAATGCAGATTTGCAGATAGCAGAATAAACTCAGAGGAGTGCACCCAGTGCACCCCACCCTCTGTGCTCAGTCTGTCTCCAGTAAGAAACATCTCAGTTTTAACTGTGAGAGTTCATCTGAACTAACCATGATCTGTTCTCTCAGAACTGTACCTTGTCGTTCAGCCGGACTGAGACCAGCAGTATAGGCCTGTACGCAGTGCAGCTGATGATGGCGGACTTCCCCACATCAAATATCCAGCTCACATTAACAAATGGGGCAAATGAAGAGAGAAGCACCACCCAAAACATCAGCCAAATACCTGTACAGTTTCTATTTTCAGGTAAGACTTTTTGGTTTTGGCTCCCAAAACTTTGACCTACTCCGGGTGAAAAACCTCCTCCATGCTAATCCCAGTCACCAGGCCAAAATATTTTTCTTTCTGTACACAGAATTATTTAAAGCAATACTGTTAAGTAGTTGGACCATGAAATAATTAACAAGTCAAACTGCCCTTCCTCGACATCCATGAGCGCTTCTTTTCTTATACGCTCATTTATACTCTAGGTTCAATACACATTCAAATACGGATGGTGCTCTTTGTCCGTCTTCTGCGTTCATTCTGTCGTACGTTGGTCCATTTTTCCAGAGCTTGTGGATCTGGACAAATGGAGTGGTACATGTGTTGACCACTGGGGGCGCCAGAGAACACAGCTCAACAAGTCACAGCCGAAGAAACAACAAAACTTTTTAAGGAGTGACTAGAGCTAAAGTGAGTCATGGTCAAAGACTGAACAGACCACCACTATTTTCTCTTCATTTTCTTGGCTCTTTTTAAATAAATGTGGCCCCCTACTGGTTATTTAACATAACACACACATTGACATAGAAAATGGTTGGAAGTATAAACGCTGTGACGATAACAACGCTTGGATGAACGCATTTCGCTGCTTTAAGTAGGTCACTCTACGAGCTGCTGGAAAAACACAAGCAAAATGTTAATGTTCACCTTTTCTGTTGCTATGGTTTGTCAAAAGTGAGCTTCCTGAGACCAATCAACCAAAGAGGAAGCGAGAACTAAAGTTACATTGTGCTGCTTTAAGAAATACTGATTTAAGTTGGATTTCTGGAAGCAGAAAAATGGGTCTGACTGAACATGTTATGTGTCCAGTAGTGACTGAGTAATGTAATAAAGCTAAATTGTTGCCTCTTGTAGTGGAAGCTGCTGCTCCGTCCTGCACTGAGGGGCTCTATCTGCCCAGGTTTGTCGACCCAACCCCAGAACATGGAGCTCAGCTGTACGCTGCTGTTGGTACAGGACTGGAATTCCTTGTAAAGGCTGAGGCAAAGGTGTCCACGTGAGTGAATCAGTACAAATACACTGTGTGATCTTTTTCTGTGCTGTAGCTTCACCACATGCTGAGATATGCTCGCTAGATTAGCAATTACTGCACACAGACACAACAGGAAATATGGAGCTTATGTCAGAAATATGCAAGCCTATAGCATCCTAAAACCACTAGAAGGTGCTATTGTACAATAAATAACTAATCAGCTTTGCAACTGACTTCACATCTAAACACACCCGAATTAAACATATTTCACAAATGAATTGTACACACAAATGAATGTGAAAGTGAATAAATCTAAATGTTCAATTTATACAACATAATTTGGCTTGCACAGTATCTATATATCTATATCATTATATATATACCTTTGTAAACTAAGTCTTATTTCTCCCATTTGCTGTACAAGGATTTTTGATGTGCAGTTCAGTGGGCCGTATGACATGAGTGAAAGGTATTCTAACATTGGAGCGTATTACTGAAGTTGGACACCATCAGTGGATCAAATTGGAAATAGCTATCCTCTCTGCTTTATGGCCATGGCACGTGATGGGTTAGTGGCTTAAAAATTCTGTAGTAAAAACTGATCTAGATGTAAATTTATATTCAAAATTTATGACTAAATATGCTTGCACTGCATTGTTTTCTTCAGCTCAACCGAGTACCACTCTGAGCTCCGTTGTGTCATTGTGAATGCTGTAAAGGGTAAGTTCTAGTTGGTTACAGATATTTTATTGGACAGGTTTGGCAAAATTTAATCACCGTGGCTCTTGTAAAAATAAGTGCATTTTATTCTGGCTCGCTCTGAGTGTGACAACCATCCCAGGACAGTGTCTGTTAAATCCTTTCCCACACTCTCAGCTGAAATAGTGGTATAAAGTTACCCAGCAGCAGTGTAAAAAACTGGTGGAGAGCAAGATACAGGAAAGCTGTTTACACATCAGGGTTATTCCACCAAATAATGACTATGAATCTCGATTTTGTTTAAAAGTGTATCAGTGAATTATTTAAGTTCTGCAAAAACATAATATAAATGCATAATTTCTCTTATTTTTGATGAATTATAATTTCTAAGTGCTCTAAAGAACAAAAGCTTAATATTTGGAAATTTGTAAAAAAAATATATATATTCAGCAGTACAAGAAAAAAGCCTCACAAACTGATCTGATGTTTTATTCCAAAGCTGTTTATGCAATTTGCTTTTTGTTTGCAGTTCTTTCAACGACAGCGCCTCCACCACCAACTACAACTACAGCAGCTTCCACTACTACACAAACTACAACAGCTACTACACCAAATACAACAGCTACTACACCAAATACAACAGCTACTACACCAAATACAACAGCTACTACACAAACTACAACAGCTACTACACAAACTACAACAGCTACTACACCAAATACAACAGCTACTACACCAAATACAACAGCTACTACACCAAATACAACAGCTACTACACCAAATACAACAGCTACTACACAAACTACAACAGCTACTACACCAAATACAACAGCTACTACACAAACTACAACAGCTACTACACCAAATACAACAGCTACTACACAAACTACAACAGCTACTACACCAAATACAACAGCTACTACACAAACTACAACAGCTACTACACCAAATACAACAGCTACTACACAAACTACAACAGCTACTACACAAACTACAACAGCTACTACACCAAATACAACAGCTACTACACCAAATACAACAGCTACTACACCAAATACAACAGCTACTACACAAACTACAACAGCTACTACACCAAATACAACAGCTACTACACCAAATACAACAGCTACTACACCAAATACAACAGCTACTACACCAAATACAACAGCTACTACACCAAATACAACAGCTACTACACCAAATACAACAGCTACTACATCCACTACAACAGCTACTACACCAAATACAACAGCTACCACTACTACACCAACTACAACAGCTACTACACCAAATACAACAGCTACTACATCCACTACAACAGCTACTACACCAAATACAACAGCTACCACTACTACACCAACTACAACAGTTTCCACTTCTACAACGCCTTCAGAAAACCAAGACGTGATGACATTCGTTGGTATGTTACGGTTACTAAGTCATGTTTTTTTGCATACAAAGTTGGGATAAGTCTTTGTGAGCAGGGCTTTGGGGAACTTTAAAAGGAAGCAGCTGTACAGAGTCAGAGAGCTAAAATTTAAACCTAGGCCTAAATTTAAACATACAGTCAGGGCACAGAATTTTAGAAATACCAAGGTCCATTGTTAGTTTGAAGTCAAGTCCTGTCCTGAGTTAATCCTGGGTTCGTCCCGGTGTAGACCTCGTTGTTTCATTATTTAGTTCTGGTTTGACTTTGGTTTAGTCCTGATTTGGTGCTGCTTTAGACCTGGTTTAGTCCTGGTGTAGTCCTGGTTTAATCCTGGTGTAGTCCTGGTTTAATCCTGGTGTAGTCCTGGTTTAGTCCTGGTGTAGTCCTAGTTTAGTCCTGGTGTAGTCCTGGTTTAATCCTGGTGTAGTCCTGGTTTAATCCTGGTGTAGTCCTGGTTTAGTCCTGGTGTAGTCCTGGTTTAATCCTGGTGTAGTCCTAGTTTAATCCTGGTGTAGTCCTGGTTTAATCCTGGTGTAGTCCTGGTTTAGTCCTGGTGTAGTCCTGGTTTAATCCTGGTGTAGTCCTAGTTTCATCCTGGTGTAGTCCTGGTTTAGTCCTGGTGTAGTCCTGGTTTAGTCCTGGTGTAGTCCTGGTTTAATCCTGGTGTAGTCCTAGTTTCATCCTGGTGTAGTCCTGGTTTAGTCCTGGTGTAGTCCTGGTTTAATCCTGGTGTAGTCCTAGTTTAATCCTGGTGTAGGTCTAGTTTAGTCCTGGTGTAGTCCTGGTTTAATCCTGGTGTAGTCCTGGTTTAGTCCTGGTGTAGTCCTGGTTTAATCCTGGTGTAGTCCTAGTTTAGTCCTGGTGTAGTCCTGGTTTAGTCCTGGTGTAGTCCTGGTTTAATCCTGGTGTAGTCCTGGTTTAATCCTGGTGTAGTCCTGGTTTAGTCCTGGTGTAGTCCTGGTTTAATCCTGGTGTAGTCCTGGTTTAATCCTGGTGTAGTCCTAGTTTCATCCTGGTGTAGTCCTGGTTTAATCCTGGTGTAGTCCTAGTTTAATCCTGGTGTAGGTCTAGTTTAGTCCTGGTGTAGTCCTGGTTTAGTCCTGGTGTAGTCCTGGTTTAATCCTGGTGTAGTCCTGGTTTAATCCTGGTGTAGTCCTAGTTTCATCCTGGTGTAGTCCTGGTTTAGTCCTGGTGTAGTCCTAGTTTAATCCTGGTGTAGGTCTAGTTTAGTCCTAGTTTAATCCTGCTTTAGTCTGGGTTTAGTACAGGTTTATCCTTACATATACAGTACACACACATCAGAAAAATACTGCATACTCTATGCACTGTTGTTTTTTTATTACATTTTAAATGAAATTGAATTAAAATTAAATGTAAATTTAAACTTTTGATATCGTTAATACAATATAAAATTAAACATTGATCTTTTTAATTCAATTCATTTATTTTTAATATACTATATTATTTATTAAAATCATGAAATGTGGTAGTATCAAAATAACTTTTGGGTTAAATGCAAAGATGTTGACAAAACAAATGCTTACAAAAACTCACTGTTGCTACAAATTGTTTAAAAAAATTGCTTACATATACTTTCACCCATCAGTTTATACAGCTTTATCAGTTGGCATGAAGTTTGATCTATATTCAATTATTATTATTATTATTTTCAAATCACATCATTATTTGCAGCCACATGTGCTTTTTACATTTACTTGAAATAACACCAGAATTGTGTGCTTTAATCAATTTGTGCAACCATATCTACAACATATACCCTTTTTTTTTAAAATTAGTTTTAATGAAAGTTAGTAGCTCCTCCTCTGGTCCACTCTCTGAAGAGGACTTGGCAACTTTCCTCCTGCAGGTCGGTCCTTGTCAAATTAAATCTCATTTATCTGTAGATTCCCTTGTTTTACCAATGAGTGCTCTTTCTTTAGTTCAAACAGGAACTGATCAATCGAGGACTGCCATCAGACATCAGTTTAAGTCTTGGGAAAACTGCACCCACTGCTGGTTCACCATGTCAGTGAACCTGAGAATACTCTTCTGTGTGTGTGTGGGGGTCTGTGTGAGATTCAAGTGATCAGAGTCAAACAGGCTGTTGACATTTTTGTTTTTGACCCAGAGAGAGCCTCCTCTCTCCCATTGGACCTTGGTACAGCAGGTTTCTGCTGAAGTCTGTCAGTCAGAATCATTTCTTTTCAGACAGAGGCAGGACTGATGTTTCCTTTATCATTTATTTCCTTGTCATGTTTTAACTGACACCAGCAGTTTTCTTCAGAAGTGTCACCTGACTGCTGTGACATGTCGTTATCAGCTGTGGTCAGCCTGAAGGACCTGACCACGCCCCCTGCTGGTCTCTCAGACTGATCCTGATGCCCTGTGGTCTCTGGAGAAAAGTGTCCCAGGTCTGAGAGAGCATCAACCTCAGCTGGATCTCAGCTGGACAACAGAATTCCATTGAAAATGTATAAAATAAAGCTCTGCTGCCCCTGGGGGTCAATCTGGCCAAAAACCTAATTTCCCTTTATTTTGAAGGTAAAGGCTTAGCTTTATTAGGTTTTCATGAAAAAAGGATTATAATGTGTCAGGATTACAGTATGTCAAAAATCTGTGGTTATAATGGAAGTCAATGGGCCCAAACGCGTATTTATGGTAACAAGTGTAGGTTTTTACAAAAACCTGTCTTTGCTCCAAAAATAAAAATGCATCAAAACCAATGTTGTTATTAATTATTGACTTAGTCAAGGCTCTAATAACTTCACCCCAAGTGATCCACTCTGCAACTCACTTTTGGATAATAGGGTATATTTTGTGTTTTTGCCATCTAAAAAAGTTGGGTTTTTGATGACAAAAAGGCCATAAAAACATATAAATTATTAATAAATGAAAATAAACTTAATATCTTTAGTTAGGGCTGAAGTAGTAGAAAGGATTTCATGCGACAAAAGTAAAAAAATATATTAATATTTGACATTTTTATAGCTATTTTATGAGAGGTCCCAAACGGGTCCCTAAGGTAACGAGTGTAATTTTTTTCAATAATCTGTCCTTGCTCCAAAAATAAAAATGCATCAAAACCAATGTTGTTATTAATTATTGACTTAGTCAAGGCTCTAATAACTTCACCCCAAGTGACCCACTCTGCAACTCATTTTTGGATAAACGTTAATAAAGTTCATATCTATGATTAGAGCTGAAGTAGTAGAAAGGATTTCATGTGAAAAAAGTAAAAAAAAAAAATTAATATTTGACATTTTTATAGCTATTTTATGAGAGGTCCCAAAGGGTCCCTAAGGTAACAAGTGTATGTACATTTTTAAGGTGCCCAGAGGGTTAATAATGGCTACTGGAAAGTTGTTTATTCTACTCTTTTCCCTTTCTGTTGTTGCTTTTAAATGCATACATTTCAAGGTATAGTTGAATTCCTGCCCATTTATTACGCTCAATGAAGGAAAATGAAACCAATGCCAATGATCACAACAAAAAGTTTAAAAAGCAGTCATCTGGACTTGATGTTTAAAGTTGAAGTCCTTTTATCAAAGAAACATTCTCAGTGCCAGGGATATCAAACATAAACATAAATAAGTCAAAGAAATAGTGAACACCAAACTACATTGTAAGAATTGTAATTGTAAAATCATCGTTGTTTCTGTTGCAGTAATCACTCTACTAGAAGAATTAAGTTTTGTAGATTTATTAGCAAACGTCAGAGTAAAGGTTCAGTCTTGTACAAGGATCTTTCGTCCAGGAAATCTGAGCGCAAGAGTGAATGTGCACGGCTTATACAGTTATTTTATACACATGCTATTGAGGAGGGTCCCTGGTTTAGACTTCTTCTTGTCGGTGCCCTGAGCTAGACAAGCCCCTCAGCACGTTCCACAGCCAGTCAGCTTCGATAATAACTTCTTCTTAGGTGTGGCAGCCCCCACCTTTGCTCACTCTCCAGTCTCCATGGCAACGGTCAGGTCAGTCCGGTGTGTTTCGGTCAGTCCACAAACTGATGTTGATCTAAGCTTTTTACCACAGCACACAGACATTGTAGGCTCGCTGGAAAAAATACAACAAAGTTACAATAAAGATTTTACAATGTATTTTTACAATTGTTACATACAAATTTGAAACAGGGGTCTATTTAGAGCAGGGGTCAGCAGCTAAAATTGCTCGGGGTCTACAGGATTATGTAGACCCCAGAATGATGTTTGAACTGTGTCAGACTCAGATCATATTAGAGACAGATGGATTTATAAAGACTGCCACTGTCCTCCAGGCTCAGTATTTGGATAACACAGTTTTAAATATAATAATTATGGATGTGAACGATGCAGGGGAGTGCAGCAATAATACTGGATAAATGCGCATATTAGCGGCTAATTAATATGCGCAAAAACTCAGTCTTGTTCGCGCTTTGTTCACCTGAGTAAAGTGAGGCCAGAAATCGTGACATTACAGACTTCTGCTGTGTAAAGTCCAGATTAATTGAGAGAACAGTGTTTGTGGGCTGTGGCCTGATGAAGCTGACAGATGCTAACAGCCAAAGCTAGAGAAGTAGCGCCAGCACTGCATTAGAAATACAGTTTAACCCTAACAATAGCATTCATTTGTGTAAATACTGATTTAGGTTGAACATGATTTGAGTTTTAAACACTGAGTGAAAAATCAACACTGAAAAATAAAGTATTTAATGTTCAAAAGGAGCAGAATGAAGCTAAGCTTATTTATTTCTACCCCTTTTGTACAATTTTTATGTTCTCCATGATCATAATCAGCAATATGTACAAACAAAATCTACTAAAACGTCCTACACAGAGTCAGAGTTTTCAAACAAACCACACTTTAACAATATCAATAAAAGTCTTAACCACTATCTTCACTCAGATATTTCTCTAATAATGATTTTTTGTACATCATTCTAACATCAACAGAACAAATTCTTGGTCAGAACAAATTCAGCATTGATCAAAATCTCTCAAAATCTGTCAAAATCTGTCAAAATCTGTCAAAATCTCTCAAATCCTTGCCCATTTTTCCTGCTGAGGAGCAAATGTTAACCTTCTGCCTCATATATCCCACTCACTAACAGACGCCATGATGAAGAGATAATCTGTGTCACTCGCTTTACCTACCAGTGGTCATAATGTTTTGCCTGATTGGTGTATGCTGTGCAGGGAACGTATACACAGCGATACAAAAATATGATTTTACTCTTTGCTTTGAAACGGTAGTAAATAAAATCAGAAAAGTGCATCAGATTGTAAGCGATTTTAAGGCATATTGAAGGCGTATATGAGCATATCTTTTAACGGAAGTTGTTTACATTCCTTCTGCTGGAGCTGTAACTAAAAAAAAATCCTCAACAAAGCCAGGAAGTCCATCAACCGTTGTAACTTCTTGTGCAACTTGCTGTCTTCAGCGCCCTTTATCAGCAGATCACGTTTAAACCGCAGGGCTATAGCTTGAGATGAGCTTGTGTTCTGCAGAAGGAATACAAAAAATATAATACAAGTAATTGCTATAAAATAATAGTTTTAAATAATACGGTAAACGTGCCGTTATTATCCGAAGCACGGCATGCGCGTACTAAGGTTACAGTGACAAAGAACAAGGATCCCACGATGATGAAGCCAACAATGACGCATTCGAAAATGAATTTTGCTTTGTCCTCTTTACGTTTACGTGGAGCTGGAGCCTCTCTCAGCTTCTCTACATCTGCAAGAAAAAAATATATTAGGTAAAACAAATGTTAAGGTACATTTTACTTTATAGAACTTTGCCACTCACTGTTGTCTGCTCCAGGCTTTGTTGTTGCGAGTGACGTGCCACTCTTCACCCTCACAGTTATCTCAAAAGAAACTGCAGAAATGAGAGGATTAGGCTCAGAATAACTAAAGCTAATGGTAAATTATGCTGGAGCTTGCAACACACATCTACAATAAACTCAAATACCACCACAGAAAATATTTGGCTTTCCGAGTACGACCAAAAATTTATCAAAATGAGTCTAATTTTTGACTAACCTAGGTCTAAACTGAGTGACAAAATAGGAAGTAATTCAGAAAACTAAACCAGAACTACAACTGGGCCTAAACTAGAACAAAAAATGACTAAAACATAAATAAATTCAGGACTAAACTGCGTCAAAACCAGGACTAAGCAGTATTTTTTTAAGCCCAACCAGAGCAGAACTAAAACATGAATAAACCTGGCTCTAAATGAAATTAAATTCCGACTTGAACTGCAAAAGATTCCCGAGTCCCATTAGAAGAAGATGTGTGTTCCATGTGAGTTATTTTTTTGACCCACCTGCAGATCTAAAACGCCACTGTTCCTTCTCTGTCATGTGTTCAGCATCAGTGCGACACACATACAGACCAGAGTCCTGAGGTGTGAGTCTGGTCAGGTGGAGCTGGACCTGTCCCAGTCTGAGAGCCTCTCTGTCACACTGGACTCTCCCTGAAAACTGTCTGTCCTGATACTGGGGCTCCTCGACTCCTCCGACCATTTTGAACATCTTCAGTTTCCTGGTTTTGGAAACGCAGTCGATGTTGAGGTAGGACAGGTCCATGTTGTTGGGACTGACCAGCTGCACGGTGATGCTGTCGTCTTCTTCAGCCTCATAGTGCTGCTTAAAAAGAGATACACCTGGAGAGGAGAGAGAAAACAACAATAAATCAAATAAAAAATGCAAAAATACCTCATTACGGTGGAGAAGTTTGAGAGTCCAAATGATTCTAGGAGCTATGTTGCTTGGAGCATTGTGTCCCATGGAAAATAGTAGAGCCCAACCAATATATCGGCCGGCCGATAATATCAGCCGATATAGCCCATAAGAAAATTATTGGGTATCGGCCGTAATCTGGCCAACATCTGCCTATATAAACAGTTCTACTTTTACTGTGTGCTATTCTGCTATTTGTCCAGCAGAGGGCGCTGGTGTTTCCAAACAGTTGGGCTTTTACTCTTCATAGGAAACAGCCCAAATTACCTTCTCATGGCCTGAAAAGCTCAAAGCAATAAAAATATGTTGCTCATTTCTCTGCCATAAAACCTCATAGAACAAAAATTCAAAATGCATTTTGTAGTTCTCCCCATGCTCTACCTGCAGAGCAAGTTTAAATGAAATTTAAGTTAAACAAATTTAGTTAAAACTAAATAAAATAAATAAATATAATACATAAAATACATAATACTCCCTACACCAATGCCCAGGGGTGTACACGGCAGATTCATGTAAACAAGAGCAGAAAGAAAAATGCTTTAAAAAACTTTTTCCTAATGTATAAAATTATATCGGCGGATGTATTGGATATCGGTATTTTTTGGTTACCTAATATCGGTATCGGCTTCGGCCTCAAAAAATCCATATCGGTCGGGCTCTAGAAAATAGGTCCTAGGTGACGGGCCAGATTAAAAACAGTCCCAGAATCTAAATGTAACGTCGTCCGGTACAAAGTCGAGAGCGACTCACCACAGACAGAGGTCAGGCCAAAGAGCAGCAGGAAACTAACTGTCTTCATTCTGCGGGAGACACGTGAAATAATATCTGAGAAACGTTGTTATATCGGCCAGTGGTGCAGACGAAAAACTTAAACACATCTAATGCCAAAGTTCAGAAGAATGACGCGATGTCCTCGGGAACGGTCGATGGAGAACATTTAAAGACTTTGTGAAAGATTTACATTTAGCAGATGATAATAAAGATGAATAACATTGCTAACACTGTAATTGTAAACTATGGTGAACTGTAAACCTGACATTTATTTATTTATTTTTTATTATTTATTTTTTTAATATAACTATTTTGTGATTGTTTTTTGTTTTGTTTTTTCTATGTACTGTTTTACGTACACAAAGCTGAGATACACGTTTGATGGGTGATTGTTTGTCATTCAATAAATTCAATAAAAACATTGTTTAAAAAAAAGGTAAAAACATGATCTTGGTTAAAACGTTAATCAGATAGTATTATTTTTACTTAACTGCTGCAGTACGCTCCTATATTTAATTGTGTTTTGATTGCATTTTATATGTTGATTATATTTTTTCACCATTATATTTCTTGTCTCCCTGTGTTTTTTAGTTTTCTGAGTCATGTACAATAACAAATTGAAGTGTTTCTACCCTAAAATACCCAACTTTTATGGTATTTTCTTTGGTCGGTTGCAGCTGCTTTTATTTAAAATTTTTGCGGAGCCATTATCAGAAAATGAAGATGACAGGAGGCATAATTTTTTTTTATCTTTATTTTGTTTGAGCAGCATTAACCCCAACTGTCTCCTGCATACTGACTCACATTATTATTGTGCTGTATTATTACTGCAGTGTATTATGTTTTTACCACTCAAACGAA
This sequence comes from Bostrychus sinensis, assembly GCA_020698575.1. Lineage (NCBI taxonomy): Eukaryota > Metazoa > Chordata > Actinopteri > Gobiiformes > Eleotridae > Bostrychus > Bostrychus sinensis. The sequence continues at coordinate 10,991,007 of CM036252.1, forward strand.
AAGATGGCGCGTCAAAAAAAGCACTTACACTTTCGACTTAAGGGGACAGAGGCTCTACTTCTGTAATTGTTTCCCTGTGAATAAACAGTTCAAAAACACTAAAAGGATTCACTTTCATTCATTTTGTTTGTTGTTTTTCTCTACAGATGCTTCACAAAGTGTAATGTTAACGTTTTTTTAGCTGAGATATGAGATCTAATGTAATCATTTAATTTTATACTGTATGTGATGAAAGTAAACGTGGGGCAGCAGTGGCATTGATGCATAAATGGATTCATTCATCCTTTCATACTCATTTCAACTAAATGTGGGCTTTTATTTTCTATGTAAGATTCATTTCAGTGACATTTGACATGAATTAATTTCCAACATCAAAGTAACAGTGAGTTTTAAAATACCATCATGCAGCCTAACGTCTTGTTTGTTATTTATTTAAATGACTTGTTTAATTTATTTTTTATATTATTTTATTCATATTGTAAGGTCTGTAGCACACAAAACTATTTTTTTCTCCGTCAGCACGTCAACGGCACTTTTGTTTAATCGCTAGAAATTAATTTTATTTAGAACCAGTGACTGTTTTTGTTGTAGTTAACTTTTTTTCAAGTCAAAAAATGATATATATTTAAAAATAAACTTATAAAACTGCTAGTTTAATTTGATGAAGTTAAAACCTCAGATGTTGTGATCTGTGTATTTGGATTTATTCATTCACTCATAGTGTAATTGTTATCCAAACTGTTTTAACACCAAACACATGCCGTAAATAACATAAAATAAAATTATAATGAACAATATTTAAACTATCCATTATGATTGATAACAAAGCAAACATACTAATGAATATTTATTGTCAAAAATTTTGAGCAAAAAATTTAATCATTTTTAAAACTTTTCTGAGTCAGAAAATCACCTTATTTTGATAATGACCCATATATATTATGTAATATTTTAGGATGCAATTCTTTAATCTTATTATTAACTCAAAACTTATAAGGTAAAATACAGAAGAGGATTAGGGCCACTGTAAAAAATATATTTTTGAGGGTTCTAAGATTAAAGTCAGAAGTATGGGTGCCTGTAAGGACAGACTCTGTGGAAAAAAAAGAGTACAAAATCCCTACAATAAATTATATAAATGCACTTGTTTCTGACTTTAATCTCAGAACTCAACCCTCAAAAATATTTTTTTCTTACAGTGGCCCTAATCCTCTTCCGTAGTAAAAGCCATGTATTTTTCCAGTTAAAATCTGCCAATAATGAACTCCATACACTTTCCTCTAAAAGACAGTTTGTTATTTGTTAAACTTTCTCTAATAACATGTTTTTTACATGTTTTTTAAAATTTTAAATCTGAATTACCTGAGTTTGCTGGCGCTCATCTGTAGACCTTTCTCCCGCACTTCTTAGTTGTACGAATAACAACAAACTGCTGATGTTTTGCTGGGAAAGCACTCGCGGGAAACATGGCACAGGACGGTCCCGAGATAGTCACCTAAAACACACACTGGGATGAGGACGTGCTCCTGATCTGTGCTCCAGTACGAGCGCTGTTACTTCAAAATAATGTTATCTGTGTAAAAGCAGTCGATTAAATAATGCATACACCTGTAAAGGAAAAAACGAAATGTAAACTTGTAAAAAAATATAAATATTATTATTTTTTGCAAATAAAATCTACAAATACTGCCCCCAAACCTGACTCAAATTACTGCAATAAGGTATATATATTTAAAAATATATATTTAGAGAGTTTAAAGATTCACTAAGTCACATTTTTACTCAAAGGAAAACAAAACACAAATAAAATGCTGAAGTAAGAATAAAAGTAGCCCATGTTTAAAGGGGCTTTATTGTGCTTTGTTTTATAATCTTAAAAAAACATTATCTGACTAAAAGAAAACTTTTTAATAAGTTCTCTACTGTAAAGAAACAGGAGAAGTGACCAGCAGAGGGCAGCAGAGGGCAGCAAGCTATCAGTCAGTTAAAGCTGTGTTTACTTTCATTATTAAAAATGGTTTATTGTTTCATTTTCTTTTGTCATGGGACGTCCTGACCCTGAGAGCCCAGATGTTTGATAAGAAAAGACAGATAAATTTACACGATGATAAAATAAAACACTGAAAAAGTGTAGAAATGAGAAAAATAAACAGTTTTTAGGCAAAGGTAAAGGTTGAATATTTGAATCTCTTTTCTTTGGGTCGTGTCTTGTCTTTTTAGGATGATGGTGGGTCGCTCTAACACAGAAAAACAGAGCAGCAGAGTGGAAATGTTATAATCTTTTGTTCATATCCGTAAGAAAAAAGTCACTTCCTCAATGGCGCTAAGTATATATTTACCCACTTTTGTGCCAAGATCATATAACAGTGGTACAGCTGAGTTATTAAGAATTAAAAATCTGTGCACACTCAACCCCAGGTATGTTTTTGATGAGGGAACAACTCTATAACATGGCAGAAAGCTCAAAAAAGTGCAGTGTGAAAGTGAGAAATGACCCTTTTCATAATAAAAAAGTACTTCCCTCGTCTCTTTAAACTTTAAATCACAGTGGTTACTCAGACACATGACGTAACACATTTCAATGACAATGATGAATACAAAAGTTGGACACTAAAACGGGATAAAGTTGATTTAATAATTTAGTTTGAAGTTGAAAGCTGACACAAAACCATGGTGCAGTTATTAAAACCAGCTCAAGGCGTCTGTACTCCCAAATATATATGTGTAAAAGTTCAAAAATGACCACTTAAAATGTATATTAATAATAATAATCAACGTATCTGAGCTTCAAAATCTGTATTTTGTAGATTATTTTGACCATTTCCCTGCTGAGTCATTTAAAAGAAGAAAAGTACTCACAAGTTTTGGTTAAATATAGCTCCTGAGATCAGCTTTTTCCTGTTAAGTGTCGTCAAATCACAAACTCGTCTACAACAAACTGAACTGTCTTCTCACAAAACCAAAACCGTTATGACTTGGCTGCAAACATAAACGTCTCAGCTCAAAACAAAAACAACCTCAGAATGAAACTTAAACACAGCCGTCTCAGAATGAAACTTAAACACAGCCGTCTCAGAATGAAACTAAAAGTAACACAAACTGAAGTTTCCTTGCAGTTTGTTTTGTTGACTTTCCCCTTTAGTCACATTTTCTCAGCCTGAGAATTTTTTGTAGATCAGCCCTCAATCAACTTCAACGTCATTTTTCTTATGCATAAATCTAAAAGAACTAATAACAAAAAAAAGGTCCATAATATTCCCCAGAACTTTTTGAAAAAAGAGATGTAATTGAATGCATCCTGGTGTGTTTTAAATAGTGTTAGTTGGCTTTAGTGTGAATACAGTATAGAATATAATCTGTCATTGTGTCAGGTCCTAATCAAATTGTTCAACAAAAGCTTTTAGCAGAAAAGTGAGAAAGTACTTAACCTACCTATTGTACAAATAAGATGTGTAAAAAACTAAAGTGTTGCTTTCTAGGCTGCACTTTTAGAGAATAAAAAGAAAATTCACAAGAGTTTTACAAACAGCAGCAGCAACACAGGGCCAGGGCTCAAAGAATCAGGGGACATACAGAAAAATACAGTCTAATAAATATCTGAGGTTAAAAGCACAAGTTTCTGTTGCATGACAACAGTGACTTGTCCCATTCTGCACCAGAAAGCACTTCAACATTGTATTTACATAACACTGCTCTACAGCAAAATGCTTCTGGAACAAAAGCAGTGAAATTTTTCTTGGATTAGGTCACTAATAAAGAAAAAGTAAGTGAGAAGTGCAGATTGCTATAGTTTCCAAGAAACAGTTTTGGGTCAAAATAGGAAATTTATGCAAAATAAGGCAAAAACGGTAGTTTATCAGAAGGTACAGTGTCTACAAGCAACCAGTTCTATCTGAAAGCTGCACATTCAATACATTCATTTTAATATGGATAGAGTTTTGACATAAAATGTTTTGTTTTTATTTGCAGAAATCTCTCTCTTGGAAGTGGACAAAATGCATGCATGTAGAGAAATTAAATATTTTCAAAATATAAATATTATTTTTAAGCAAAAATGCCTAAATCTATTGTATAAACAGATGTGATTTTGATGTGAAACAATATCATTAAATATCTTGAATACATAGCTAACCAGCACAGTTATCATTGATTTGCAGTTCATCATCAAAATAAATGAGATTTAGCCACTTTTATCTCAGAAGCAGATCGAGTCCAAACATTTGTAGACCTGTGTTATAGATTAGATTATACTTCAAAAACATCAAGTCCATTACTCCTTTAGTAATCAACAACAAGCATCTGCTCAACAAACTAGAAACACTGTCTGAGCAAAGTTATTATGGGCCTACAACATTAACACAGCCCAGGATGTAGCCACTTGTGTATATTTTATATTTAAATACTGACTCTCATGTCCCTTTAAACTTAAACCCTCACAGACAGAGCCTGAACCGTCTCGTTCACTGTGATACAAACAAACAATGCATTCAAATAACACAAAACAACACAAAAGTGAGTTAAAACTGAGAGTTGACAGCCCACAGCCTGAATAAAAAAACACTCAGACAGATTTAGAACCACTGTCAAAGTAAAAGTACTTAGTTACTTAAGTACAGCTTTCATGTATCTGTGCTTTACTTGAGTACATTTTATAAGGGGTACTTTTACTTTTACATTTTAGAGCAAGTATCTGTACTTTTTACTCCACTACATTTATGAGTTAGTTTGAAATAAAAAGTATTTTGAGTTTAGTTCAAAATCAGGTGTTTTTGTAGACATAGTACATGCAGTAAAGTAGTACTTTTCAGAAAAACCTCACCTGCAGATTCAGTCTCTTCTGTTGCACCGTTAACTTTTTCAGCAAAATCCCTCACATTTAACACAATATTTCTTGAATCTGTGCGGAATACTTTTACTTTTTTCCTCACAAGTACATCTGAAAGTTAGTAAAAGTTAAGTAGAAATGTTCCTGTGATACTTTTACCTTTTACTTTTACTTGATACTTTTTGTTTTATGCTGCTTTATCTGTACTTTTACTTAAGAAGATAAATGGAGTACTTGTTCCACCTCTGCCCAAGTGTAATACAATAACACTGCACTTATGCAACATTAACTCCCTGACTTCACTTTGTTTACAGAACTGTGCAGGTTAGATTCTGTAACGCAGTCCATGATTTACCTGTAAACAGATGACAGCGCCACAAAGGAAGGCATTTTCTAATAAATGTTTTTACTTTAAGGCTTTTGAGACTAAACAAAGATGAGTTATTCAGCTGCAGTATTGTTATATGGAACCCATGTCTGCTAATGTTATGTGTTTTTGGATCGTTGGAAACAAATATGTGCTTTAAAGATGGGATTATTACAGTTCAGGACCAGTGTTAAAGGCAGCCTCATCCTGTAATGCAGTGGTTCCCAAAGTGGGGTCCGGGGCCCCTGGGGGTCCGTGAAGGTACTACAATTTGAATTTATTATTATTTTTTATTATTGTTATTTCAGACACATGGTTTTGGTTCATAAAAACAAATAAATCATACAAAAATATAAAAAGTCAATGAAAATATTAAGTACCTAAAAACATTAAGTACATAAAAAACATTTGAAATGAATTACAGTTGTGTACTTGTTTTAAAATATTACTTTAAAACAACTTTTAGTCAAAAAACATCTGGAGAAAAACATGGCAGAGTTTTTTGAACAGAGGGAAGTTTTATCGAGGTATTTTCAGAAATTTAAGGAAGCCATGACAGTGTTAACTTTGGGAATGGCTGCTGTAATGACAAGCCTCGATCCAAATAAAAGATAATAAGATTAACTTATTACATTTATTATAAAAGGCACATTGTGCAGTTTGAGCCCTGTCCAAATACTGGCACCTGCACATTTGTCCCTCCAAACGTTCACACTGAGAGGCCCCAGTGTAGTTTCTCTCTTCACACACTTCACTGAGCACAACCAGTGACTGTGGATCAGCGCGGACTTTACTGAAGCATATTACCCATAATACATTTCATAATGTTTTTAAAGGATGCTGCGTTTGTTTCTTAGCAACTTAGCAGTGAGCGCTAACTGGCAAAAGTGAAAAGCAATGCAATAACAGCTCAACTAACGTATGTGTGTCCTGAGTCGCTCACCTTTTGGTATTTCTCGTCTTCTAACAGACGTTTGTAAAGACGTTAACTGGCTAACGGTAGATAAACAAAAACTCCACATATTGCTCTACCTCTGTGGTCATTTTTGTGTATTTATGCTAAGTGTTTATAAAATAATCATGATATGAAAGTAATTTTGATCGGGAAATGTGCAGGGAACGCTCAGGTCACACTCGGGCGACGTTCTTTCAGTGATCTTAGTGTTTTTGTAGCTAACTTTGTCCGTCTTGTGATTTTCTGATTAACGTTAGCCCACAATCTTATTTTGAAAAACAGAAACAAGGAACCGGGTGTGAAAATTTGTTAAAGTAAATATCCCAGCCTTAAATTAGAGCCAACAAATCTAACAAATAAGGCTGAAAACGCCAGAAAGGTGAGCGTCCGACTCAGGGCCATAGCACTGCCGAGCTTAAACCTCGGACGATATTTCATACGGCCACAATAAAATATTTGTAAAAGAAACTATCCAACCAATATATCATTATAAAACCTAGAAAATGTACTTTTATTCTATACAATTTGCATTAATGAAGATAATAAATGAGTGACTTTATGACTTGTTGAAGATAAAAAAGTAACAGTATTTTATCTGAAAGTGTCTGACTCAGGACACACATACGTTAATGGAAATGTTAAAATGAAAGTGCCTCATGTCCAGGTAACAACTCTGTTAAAAAGTTACACATCTGATGTTTGTGTGATAATAATCTTATCAACTTTTATTAACTTTCAGATAAATCCAGCAGCAGTTTAGCAAACACACTGCTAACAGACAGCGCTGTTTACTGTTAAATGTTTTTACCTTGTGACTTTCATAGCACGAGTGTTCAGGAAGTGTGGACTGTCCCACTTCTCCTTTTAACTCCTGCAGCACTTTCAGGAAATGCTTCAACAAAGTGTGTAGTGTGTAGTGTGTAGTGTGTAGTGTGTAGTGTGTAGTGTGTAGTGTGTAGTGCGGGTATTGGGACAGGAACCTTTAACATCACCGTCAGCAACACAAAAAAGAACAAATGTAAACATAAACCAAGCAAGGTGTGATGTTAGCGCAGGAGCTATTCCCTTCCGCACTCACTTAGCTGCATTTTAATTTCAAAGCTCTTCACATCAGCCTTTTTAAGAGACGCAATTGTGTTTTCATGCACAAACACAAAATAAAAAGTTTTCCTATGTCTCAAGTTGCAGTGTCCAGATAAAAATATCCTGTGACTTCAAGGATGGATTAAGAGCCTGACAATAACAATCAGAACTTGAGTGTTTTCTTGTAAAATACATGAAATGTCAGTAGGGATACACTGAAAGATCCACTGAAAACTGTTCTGTGACCCATTTTTGGAAAGTTGAGAATCACTGTGGTTTTTATTATGGACTGGGCTTTGAATAAATGATATTTTGTTACATAGACCTACTTTATTTGAGTTATTATTATTTTTTAGTGAGTCCCCTGGGGTTTAAAGGTCCTGTACTCTAAACAAGTGTTTCCCAACCAGGGGTACGGGGAACCCTAGGGGTCCATGAGCCCATTACTGGGGGTTCATGCAGTTATGTGAACATTTATAGCACCTTTATGTATTTGCCTTTCAAAGACTAAAATAAATCTAAATCTGGACTGACCCAGGATTATAGTGAGGGATGGGAAAACCAGGACTAAACCAGGAAAAAAACTGGTCAAAAACAATACTAAACCAGGTCTAAAACCAGAACTCACCAAGAAATAAACCAGGTCTAAAAGCAGAACTAAACTAGATCTAAAACCAGAACAAAAGCAGAAATAAACCAGGTCTAAGCCAGAAATAAACTAGGCCTAAACCAGGTAAAACCAGGACTAAACCAAGTCTGAACCACTGGGGATAAAAGAGGGATTAACAGAAAATGCAATACTAAAAAAAAATGATAAAACAGGGACTAAAATTGAACAAAACCAGGACTAAACCAGGAAAAAGACAGAAATAAACCAGGTCTAAAACCAGAACAAAATTAGATCTATAACCAGAACTAAAGCAGGTCTAAACCAGAAATGAACTAGGCCTAAACCAGGTAAAACCAGGACTAAACCTGGACTACACCAAGTCCAAACCAGGACTAATCCAGGTCCTGGGGGTACACAAAACTAAAAAGGTTGGGAACCACTGCTCTAAACCAGCGTCTGATGTGGGCGGAGCCAAATGCTGCTGTTTTTACTACGATCCTGTGTTTGACTCCAACTGCAGCACAGGACAGAGCTGGCCTTTTATTTTACAGCACAGAGGCAGCCATTTTGCTTTAAAGTAAACATCAGAGTTGCTTCTGGCTCAGTCCATTAAACCAAAAATATATGTATCCTCCAGGAGCTCTCATCCTGGGGCCCAATCATACTTTAAACCTGATTTGAGCAGAGTTTTTACTTCCTAGGTTCAAGTTTAAGATTCTGTGCTTTTATTTGTACTTTTTATTGTTCTTAGATTGTATTAGCCTTTTCTGGATTTGCTGTGTAAATTTAAATGGATAATGCTTTATAGCCACAGTGTTTTAAGTGAGCTATAGACATAATAACAATAACAACAGAAGAACAAATGCTCACTTTCTCCAAACCGCAGAGTTATGTGAGAGACTTCCTCTTCACAGCTCACTGCTCCTCCTCACAGAGCAGTACAGGACGTCCTGACTGCAGCTCCTCCCTCAGATCATCTGCACATCATTCATCAGCTTTATTCTTATAAAAGTACATGTAGCACTTATTATTGATTTATTGTTGTTTATTGTAGTTATGTTTGTTGTTTTCACAGTTGTTTGTTGTTTACATGAACCCTAATTAGAAAAATTATCATCAGTTCATTCTCTTCAGTGCCATGACCTGGTTTTGTGTTTGATTTATTCCAGTTCATTTTAATGAGAAGCAGAAAAGATGTTTTGTAAACTTTATTGTAATTGATATCAAACATTGATGTTCATGTTTTCATTTTTATTAAACACTGATAGATAAATAAAATAAACACAATAATAAGACTGCAACAGGCGGGTCATGATATCTGTATAATATACATATACACAGGATATATACAGGGTGTGTGTGTGTGTGTGTGTGATTGTACAGAACTAAGACGTGTACACAGCACTAATGCATATACTGCTGCTTTTGTTGTTTTAGTCCAATCCTATTGTACCTCTGTGAAACCAGAATGGCAAGACTTATATTGTACAACTTTAGTTACAGTACAGCTCAGTCTTTCTTTGTACATTTTTAGGGCACAGGAAACAGGAAGTGGTACAGATGCACAGGAAAAAGAGCACAAGCTTATTGTCTGATATTAACCTTTCATTGTGTAACATAAACACACATAAATATTACAGCTACAGTATGCTACTTGTTTTTTTGCTTTTCCCAGCTACATTCCCTGCTATAGTTTGTCAGTGTCACTTTTACAGTATGCAGTATACAGCACATTTAAAAACAACCTCAGCTGGCCAAAGTGCTCCACAGGCAGTGATAAGGTGAAAAAGTCAAGAAAACACCAAAGAAAACAAAGTGGAAGAGTTGTTAGCACCCCTGCCTCACAGCAAGAAGGTCCCAGGTTTGATTCCTGGACTGTGTGGGGCCTCTCTGTGTGGAGTTTGTTTGTTCTTCCTGAGTTTGTGTGGGTCTCCTCTGGGTGCTCTGGTTTTCCCTCTCACCAAAAAACACCAACAATAGTCACCCATGGGGCCAGGACTCCCCTGCAAAAGAGATTCATCTCAGTGGGACCTTCCTGGTTAAAAAAAAAGGTCAAACAAAAATAAAAATACAAAAATGATGACGTCCTTGCAAATCCTAAACCGATCTTTCCTGATGGATGCCATTTAAAGCAGGCATTGATTCTGTGGTAAAGATAAAACAAATGTAAGTAATTTAACAGAAGTAATTACTAAACAAAGTGAACTTACTGTACCTTCATCATCTGAAAGACATTTTGGTCGTATTATAGACACAGCCAGAAAGAACACACAACCCACGATGATTATCGTAACAATGACAAAATGCCAAACAAATGTGCCTTTATCCACGTCATATTTAATCAGAGCTGGAGTCTGTCTCTGCTCGTTTCCTGTGAGAAGAAGAAGAGGATGATGATGTACGTACTTATGTAGGTGGATTTTACTTTTTAAAACTGTTACCTACCTTCATCTGCTCCAGGTTTAACAGGAGAAGTGGTCACTTTTATCTCAAAGTACTCTATGGAATATGAGAGATATTAGGTTTTATTTAGCAATGGCACATGTTTTTCAGTGGTTATTTAATGCATTAGTAGATATTTTTATAACCAAACAAAAAAAGCAAGCAATTTAGTGATGTATTCTCTTCAGAGACTGTGTGCAATGGACACTGGGAACAGTTTACAGCCCAAAAGTGTGCTTAACTTCTCGGTCTTTAGATCTGTTTTTGTTTGATGACAATTGACCTCAGAATAGGTGTTAAAAATTGAGCTGAGGCAGGTAAGAGTTGTATGGTAGAATCTGCTGCTAAAGAGTCAAAATCTTGGTCTGGTTCATGGCTAACATCTCTGCAAGTACTGGGTCTATCCACATGAAACAAAAATCTTCTTTATCAGTACAAATGACCTAACGTTATTCCTTCACTGCAGTGTTGCCAGCCCAGTAAGAAAAGTCACTATTGGCTGTCCTAAAAGTCGCCAGATGACGTCATCACCTAATTTGCATAATTGGTCACATGGATCTAATTGAAAGTGAGGCCACTGACTCGTGAGCCATGCTGTTTGACACCAAATATCTCCAAATATTTCCAGAGATCTGCATGTTTATTGTCGGCTTGCACTCTAACAGGAACTGATTATTTACATGCAAATTAGGGACTTAAATGGCAAAAAATACTATATATTTTTATTATTATTGTTATTAATGTTTTATGTGCTATTGAACAGTGCTGTAGTGTCTGTAAAATATTGGTATTATGCACAAATTTGTTGAATAAACGTAAAAAAAAAAAGCTCCTGCTCTGAGTTGACTGCAGCTGACAGGCCTGCGTGCTGATTGGTCTGTGGCAGAGGAAAGAGGCGGAGTTAAGAGCACAACAGCAGTGAGACGACGGAGGAGGAGGAGCTCACGGCGAGAGTAAGAGTAGAGTAATGAGAAGCGCTTTCACGTTTTTCATGAGTCGCCAAAGTCGCTAGCAACACCAGAAAACGTCGCTAGATTTGTCGCTTGTCGCTTTTTTGAAAATAAGTTGCTAGGGAGGTCTGAAAAGTGGCTAAATATAGCGACAAAGTTGCTAAGTTGGCAACATTGCTTCAGTGCAGCGTAAGCTTTATTGCTGTCAGTAGAATTTGTTGATGTCAAAACCTCAGACACAGAGCAGGCCCCTGTAAACGTACAGGTGAGGTACTGTTTTTAAAAGACATATCCAAACAGAAAATCCCCCCCCAAAAAATACTGAACCTGGTGATTGTTTGTTAGCTTCTGGGTCCACCACCACACCAATCTTATTACGGCTTAATGCTGACAGCGATCACTCCTTTGTGTTTGAATAACCAGCACTTTTTTAAGCTACAGTGAAGGAATAACTTCACTTTAGGTCGTTCATGCTGACAGATAAGACTTTGAACTTTGTGCCAGTTTTGTTTCATGTGGATAATCCCAGTACTTACAGAGATATTAACCACAAACCACACGGAGACATGTGCATTTTGAATCTTTAGCAGCAGAATAGAGGTCTTACCTGCCTCCAGCTCAGGTTTAAACTACAGGCACTAAACTGAACGCAGTCTGTTACAGGAGATATGATCAGGAACAGCTCACAGGAATAATAATATCTTAGCTGTAATATTGTTATAAAAGCATGTAGTATAATGTTAGCAAACCAGTACTGGCATTTTTGCAGAGTTGCATCTCTTGTAGCTACTCGTTTATCCTTCTTTTGTTTGTCTTTTATCCGTTTTATGATTCAATATTTAGAGTTGATATCGTCTGAACTCACCTAAAGAATTGAACCTCCATCCTCCTTTGTCTGAGTCGTAGTTAGCGGCCATTTCACACTGATACTCCCCAGAGTCCTGAGATGTGAGTCTGGTCAGGTGGAGCTGGACCTGTCCCAGTCTGAGAGCCTCTCTGTCACACTGGACTCTCCCTGAAAACTGTCTGTCCTGATACTGGGGCTCCTCCTCTCCTCCAAACATATAAATCACCTACTTCACCGGGACGGTCCTGAGACGACAGTTCATGTGGAGAGAGGACAGGTCTGTTTTGGTGGAACTGTTCCATCGTAGAGTGATGCTGTCTCCTTCTTCAACTTGATAGAGGCTTGTTTTTGAGATGGACAGACCTGGGAAGAAGAGATCCACACAAACAACTCACAAAAGTAGCTC